>JBBIGC010000131.1:8682455-8701998 GCA_037576955.1 Lepidarchus adonis | reverse complement strand
ATTTTCATTAGTATAGGATGCATGTTATTTTATGTCATTGTCTCTATGTCGCAGTCGCTACATAAGCAATTTCCTTAAGTCTTTCTGATTCTGATTCTGATTCATGACCTTTGTAAGGGAAGCTCTTACATCGCACACCAGAGGGAGACATGGGTCCGTATTGTTGTGTTGTCACTAATATTTGCAACTAATATCAGTTTTTAGAAAAACTTGTCACTTTGAGGATTGGACATTCAGTGATTGAAGGATGCTGTGATTAAAGACAGAAACTGGCCAAACATTGAAAGTTATTTAATCCAGTTTAATGATGGGGAAACACTGAGCTCTAATGCTGGTAAAGCATTCATCATAGTAA
This sequence comes from Lepidarchus adonis, assembly GCA_037576955.1. Lineage (NCBI taxonomy): Eukaryota > Metazoa > Chordata > Actinopteri > Characiformes > Lepidarchidae > Lepidarchus > Lepidarchus adonis. Next base: position 8,701,643 of record JBBIGC010000131.1, on the reverse strand, counting down.
AACATTTCCATGTAAAGTTGCAACACAGATCCAAATTCAAAAAGTCTGCCCCTGTGTAATAGAATCTCCTTTTCAGATATAAAATTTGAATGCAGTCAAAGTGTATGAATCTTATCAGGCTTATGTTTGTGTGTTCTCAGAGCGTTCAGGAGTCCGAGGCTATTCAAGAAGAGCTGAGGAACAAAGTGGAAAGATTAAAGGCAGAGCTGGTCGTCTTTAAAAGCCTCATGAGTGATGTGAGTATCCTCCAATAGACTAATGTAACACATTACTCCCTCTGTTCATTTAACTTCTACCATTGTTATGGCAAAAGTAAATTCTGAATCTTACACAAGTATTGGCCTCACACTTTCTATGACTGGTATAAAACCAGTGGCACTTCACTTCGCTGGCTCTTTTCCAGCTTGATTCCGGATTTGTTGGTAAATTCTGCCTTGTTTTTTTCCTGATCCTGTCTCGTGTGACTGGGATTATAAAGAGCTTTCTTTATTTGGGTATTTTACCCTCCAAAACTGTAAAAGTGAGAACACAGTTAACCCCATGTGCTGCTCAGACTTCACTGAATGGAAATGATCTCTTAACTTCATACCCTGCAAGACCTCTGCAGTACATCACCACCGTTTATCCAGATGTTGTCTCGATTTCCATGGATCTGTTTCATGTTGCATGGCTCTAGTTCAGACATCTTCAACTTTAGCATCATACAACTTAAGCCACTCACTGTCGTTTGATAAATTTGTTGCATAAATATCTAGGTGTTTCAAAAGGCCATTATTAAAACGACGCTCACTGTGAAGTAAATTAACACTGGAACCACCTCCAATCCCAGGCACATGTATATCACTAAATTGTTAATTAGACGCACAAATTGTTCATTTTTTTTAAAGAAAAAATCTGTGATGTGTTAATTCATTCAAACCTTTTTAACCATACAAAGAAATGCTTTTCAATACTTTTACTGACCAACTTTATTGTATTTTGTAAATGTACAGGATTTTGGAATTTGATGGCTGCTACAAAAGTTTGGAGAGAGATCGAAGTAGGGATGATAAGATTGAAAAGTGCACAAAATATTCAAGGAACACTTTAGGCACATTGATTGGCAGGAGGTATTACAATTTTGTATGAAAGTAGCGTCCGTCAAAGGCCTTTGCCAGCACGGATGGATTGTAGCTCAACCCTATGAGATAATATTTATGAAATCATTTTTAGTAAGTTCAAAAGGAATGTTTCTCAATGTAACATTGCAGAGAACTTAATTCTTTAGGTAACTTTAATGTAAACGACTATATAATGTACTGTATTTGTCGTGTCTCTATGAAAAATACAGCCACCTGGGCACTGGAATACTTTGGAAAACCAGTGTCAATTCATTCAAAAATGCAACTTGAAACTGTTTTACACAGGGAGGAAGCCATTCATCAACTCTATGCAGAAATGTTGTTGAGTTCTGCTGAATATGTTTCACCTGAGCTGGACTGAAAACTGTGGTGCCTTGTGCTGTGGTCGGAATTGTGCCACATTTCAACCTGTTTTTGGAAAAACGGGCAATGAGTTCTCTGTGCAAAAGGTAGAAATGACCATTCAGATTGTTACTAGCAAAAGGTTGAAAAGTCAGCATCTGTGCTGGAATGTGGCGCATCAGTGGCGAGTGCATGGGTGAGCTGCATGTATGTAAAGATACTATTGACTCTGAGACATATACAGTGTGTGGTAACGCAGCGTAATATTCAGCGTAAGAAGGACCCGCCTACATAAGCACCTACGTCACACGAACACCTCCGTCTTCCTCATAGATCACTGTGTGATGATGTGTGTATTCGTCCACTTCGGCAACTACTTCATGCGTGAACTTTTCACAATGACAGAACAAGACTTAAAACATTTATGGGAGATGGTGATGTAACTACAAAACGCTGTGTGTCGAGTCTGAACACAGCATGGCTGTGTAGACAAAGTATGTGAGTGTGCATCTTTCTTTACTGAAAATGCAGTGCATCATGGAAAGGAGAATCGTAATGACCGCCACTGACTGACGAGACTGATGAAAATATCTACATTTGCAAAACTACAACAATGAAATGAAAAAGTGTAATTAAAATGAAAGGTTTTGTAACACAATGGTAAACATGCCTCTGTCTCTAATTTTGTTGAGTGTATTGCACCCATCAAATTCTAAATGTGTGCTTAAAAAAAGAACTACAATTGCTGGTCAATAAAACCACTGAAAATCGTTTATTTACGTTGGTCAGTTAAAATAAAAGTAACATAATCTACATATAATGGACTTTTTATTGCATTTTGGAAATTATTCCAGCTTTTCTGGAAATAGGGATAGTATGTCCAATTATCAACAGATCACATTCAATTTGCTATGAAGTTCAAAGCTATTAGCTTGTTTTAATGAACTCCCAAGCATGGCCATATGACTCTATTTTATTATTATTAGTAGTAGAAGTAGTATAGAAGTAGTATTACTTTCATTATTATTATTATTATTATTGATTTATTCTTTACAGTGTTTAAAATTATCATGTAGAACTGGTGCAAAATTACTGTTAACTTACTGTCAACTTAGCAGTTGAGAACATTTCTTCCTTCTGGTATAAAGGTTTGGAGATTTTGTATCAACAGCAGTGATATGTTCTCCCTGTGTGTTTAGTTTATTTGTAATAGTACAGTTTACACAGATAGCACCATTTAATCATGAGGTTTCTGAGATTGTGAAGGAGTTATTGGTGTTTATCATGAAGGGCAGCTGGCGTCTTCGCTCTCGCTATAGAGCTGCAGAAAACCAGAGGAAGTTCCTCAACGTGAAAGTAAGTGTCAGAATTGCAGTCTTTACACAAGACTAACCTGCCTGGTGTGGAAATCCTGGACCCACAATCAAACATATTGCAGCACAGGCCCAACATCTACGCACACTGAGCATCAGAGTGAGAGAAATGTTGATGTTGAGGTGTGAAATGAAAAAGGGAATCCTAACCAGATCAGTTTAACATTGTATTGGTGGAAACATGTTTATGATCTTTTATCTTCACGAAAGCTTGATGGGTTAATTCCAAGCATGTGTGTGAGGACTGGAACCATTTGTTGAATTGTTAGAAACTTTTTTATATCCTTTACTCACTTGCATGGAATAAAAAATGTAACAATTAATTGCACAGTAATAGAGTAATATCATGGTTTAGCATAAACACAGGTCCTGTTTGTAACTTCCTGATGATCCCACATTTTATTAATCTACTATAAACATTAAATAATAAATATTGTTTTCATTTAATCTGATGCACTATTGTTTCCTTTTGCAGCAAATGTCTGAGCTGGACTCTAAGATCCAGGAGAAAGCCATGAAAGTGGACATGGATATCTGCAGGAGGATCGACATCACAGCGAAGCTCTGTGACGTAGCACAGCAGAGAAACTCCGAAGACATGTCCAAGATGTTCAACGTCAGTCCGTCCAGAGCTCCAACGGTGTGTTCCTCTCTCTCTCTCTTTCTTCTTTCCTTCTGTAGATACAGGCAGGTTAAGGCCAGTAGCAATTTCCTTGTGGAACGTTGACACACATCTGCTTTACTTGAACGGCATGTTCTCTTGTCTTTCCCATGTTGAAGAGTGACAGGACTCACAGGAAATATGTCGCGTCAGATTTATGCCACAGGAACACAATTACTAATCAAAAGTTCCTATTAATTCTCATCAACTAAAAACTAAAGTAGAAATTACAGAAATACTTTTTTTATTTTACAGAAATGATTCATTTAATAACAATAATAATAATAATAATAATAATAATAATAATAAATAATTTAAGAATAATAAATCATTTAATAATAATAATAAATAATTTAAGAACAACAACAACAACAATAATAATAATAATAAATAATAATGATTTAATAATAATAATAATAATAATAAATAATAATAATAAATAACACTTTATTGTTGTTGTTGTTGTTATTATTAATAATAATAATAAATAATGATTTAATAATACTAATAATACTAATAATACTACTAATAATAATAATAATAATAATAATAATGATATTATTAAACATAGTATTTCCTAGTGATAGATTATGCTCCTGCCAGAAAATTTGTATTTAACACTTAACCAGTGGTGCCAATAAATGTGGAGGGTGCTGTTCATTGTGTTTATGCCCTGTACAGATAACACTCTCTCCCTGTGCTGGTGTCTTTGTATTATTTGTTTAATATGCTTAATATAGTTATCATCTTGTGATTATGCTTATTGTGATATTGATTTTTTATTTTTTATTTAAATTTAAAAAAATTTTAAAACAACATTTATTGTGGAACATCTAAGTGTGTTTATATATGCACATACACACACTCACTCAGGCAATTATGTATGTATTTATACATGTATATTCATGTGCATATTCATTTATTATTCTCTATTTTTAAATTCTTGTATTTGTATACCACTCTGCTGTGAAGTTTTTCACTCACATGTGCTGTACTAATGTACCAGGAATGTGACGTGATGAAGATTTGATTTGATTTGATTTAGATGTGTATAACAGTGCTGAGTCTTTGGTTCATCAGTATTTCTCTGTTTTTGCCTAATACTTGGGCTTTTCTGCATGTGTGTGCTCCCAGGGGGCTGTGGCCTGCAGGAGGAAGGAGAGGAAGACTGGGTCAGACGAGGAAAGCTCTGAGATGGATGCAGACCCCAGCACCTCAGAGGAGGAAGTCCCTGGCGCTCTCAACATTACAGACGAGATGAAGAGGATGCTTAATCAACTGTGAGTGGGGAAGTGCGTCACAAAGTGCACAATGTACAGGAGCTGTAGTGTTGAGGGACAGAATTTTGCTTGAAAAAAGATTAGCGCGTCCTCTGCCCCCACCAAGTGGCAAAAAGCTGCAGTTATTAAGCCAAGTCCACAGAACCCGCAGGTGCTCGCTGACGTTTTGTTGCATTTTTGCTTGTGTTATGGTAAACCAATAAGAATTATGTTTCTGCGAGCAATCTTGCTACCTATGCTTGTCTTTATTCATTTATCCTCCAGCATGGTTTTTTTTGCATCTTTGCATCTCTGCTGTTTGTCTTCACTTCCTGCTCTTCTTTCCTCCTTTTCCTGCCTCCTCCCTTTTCTTCCCCACACTGCAGACATTGCTCAGATAACTCATGTGTTGTCAGGCGGGAGACTTTTGACATTGACGACGATTGTGACAGTTTGACGTGGGAAGAGAACGAAGAGACGCTGCTGTTATGGGAAGACTTCACCAACTACAACGTGCCCTTTGCCCTCAGCAACTCTGCTAATGGCCCAGACTGCAGTGGGAGCAGCCAGGAAGCTGTGAGTTTGCCTTTGCTTTCCAGCCAACAGTTTGCACAATGATTATTTGTGGATATAAACACCTAACTTGCTCTGCACTGCTTTCATGTGCAATGTCATACAATATTTATTCTTCTACACATATTTGACATTATGTTATACATACATATGGGTACACTGTACTTCCAAACTGTTCTGATACTCATTCAGTATATTTTCTATTTTACAATTCTGTAATATATTGAATTCTTTGTATAGTATCTTACTGTATTCTGCATATAATATATATTGTATATTTGACCATACTATACTAAGAATACAAGTGTATTTTTATGCACTATTTTTATATTTATACACTATTTATTCCTCTGCACATATTGTACATTACATTATACACATCCATTTGTGTACACTGTACTTTTTCAAACTGTTTTGTAGATTTGGTTCATTTTCAATTCTGTACATATTGTATTTTATATCTTTCTTTAAAGAACTAACTATATCATTTGTTAACTATATTAGCCTTGTAGCTCTAGTGCAAAACAATATTACTTCAGGCACTTTTCAGATACATTGAGGAAATTAAAAATTAAAATTTTGTTTTGCAGACTAACTAAAACTAAAAAAATCCCAAAACTAACATAGAAAAACAAATTCCATTTTTGATTTATAACTAAAATTCTGGGTATGCACTTTCAGGGATTAATCCTTTCTTAGCTAGGGAGCTTATGCAAATAGTTTTTTATTCATTTTTACCCTCCAGATACACTGTACGTGTATTTCTATGTGATTACACATCTCTGAGCATCTGCTTGTGTATAACATTGCAGTACATTGGTGTAAGTGCCTCATAAATGAGTTACTACGCCTCAACAGCTAAGTAGCAACATGGCAAAACAAGCAACATTCAATGCTTTGCCTTGATGGTTGCATAAAACAAAGGAAAAAGCCCAAATATTTACCCATTTTTGTACAGAAATAAGCTAAAATATCATCTTGACTAATGGCCTAATCTGTGCTTTACCAGGTTTCACAGGACGGCAGTCTGGGCAGCCTCATCGACGAGACTGAGTCTCTTTTCAAAGCCAGAGAGCAAGAGTACCAAGCGACTATCGGCCAGATTGAGGTTAATAAGTCTTGTATCCAGTTTTCTGTCTGAAATGATTATTTTTATAGCTCTTTTAAAATAGTGAATACATTCTATTTGTAAGTGTATTTATCATTTTCCTCATCCACCGAAGTTTGGGAAATAAATTCAGTCTTAACTTATGCTAACATCTGCCAAACATCTTAAGTATGTGCTCAGAGATGTGGTGCTGGATTTGTCCTCCTACTTCACAACTTTGATTTGTGATGCAGATAAATGTCTCGCCAGTTTGTTGTGCTTTCAGCAGCTGGCACTTGTCCCTGATATCCTTCTATTTTATTTCCTCTCTCTGTCCCTCTCTCTGACTTTATGCCTTCCTTCCCTTTCTGCAATAGATGGAGCTGGCTACAGCGAAGAGTGACATGAACAGACACCTGCATGAGTACATGGAGATGTGTAGTATGAAGAGAGGGCTGGATGTGCAGATGGAAACGTGCAGGAGAATGATCAAGGGGGGCAGGTAATGTCCATCTCCTGTCACACAGTATGCATAGCAGTACCCTTCTTTTACAGCAAGGGTCACCAAACTGGAGGGGTTGTGTCCAGCCAGGTTTTGTGGTTCCACTCAAACACACTCACGGTGCTTTTCCACTGCACTGGTGCCGGTGCCGTTCCGGGCCGATTCGCCATTTTGATAGTGGTGCCATGCTTTTCCATTGCGAAAAAATTGTTACCGGTTCTGCAATATCAACTCGTTAACCGGCATCAACTTTTTCCTGGTTCTGAGGCCAGGAACCTGTAAGCGAGCATTTGAGCTAACGCTAGTCCGTGACTAGAAAAACCGGCAAATAAGCTAGAAGTGATTACAAATCTCACTTGCCGTTTTGCACGTGATCTTTGTCGTTTGTTCTATCAACGTCTAAAAGATGCAGAACAGCTTGATTTTGGACATGAAGATATGATCTCAGTGCTGGAGAATCGCCTGAACACACAAGATGTGTTCCGCCATTGTTTGTTTGTGAAGTGAGGTGAAGTGGGCGTGGTTTATGACATTGTCACACAGCTCTGATCTGGGCACCAGTGCAGTGGAAAAGCAGCCGGTTTACGTTGGTTCCCAACTTTGGAACCGGCCAAGAACTGGAACCGGCGCCGGCAGCAGTGCAGTGGAAAAGGCGTATCAAAACCTGGCACTTAACAGGTGAGCTGAACCAGGTGTGCTTGATCAGGGAAATCTCCAAACTGTGCTGGACAAAATAAATGTAAAATAAACACTCAGACTACAATATGTATGTTATCAGCTTATACACTTTTTAGAAATAAGTCATGCAGTGTCAGAAACCACACACACAAGCCCCGTGTCCTGTATTTATTACGTTTGAATTGTTTGTATGGTTGTATTCAGTAAAAACATCACTTTCCATCCATTAAAACTAAACATGCTGTTCTGTGGCTTTAATATTGATATGTATAAATGACCTCTGTTCTGTCTGTCTGTCCTATGATGTATCTCTGATTCTAAAAGCAGTCCCGAATGAAACATGCTTCTAATTTTATTGAGTACATTTAAGTTTTAAACGATATGGAATATTTACAAGGTGCAATGAAAGCTTTATAAGCTGGTATCTACTGGCTTTTGTTTTATGTTAAACACATGTTTTCCTAAAAGACTGCTTGACCTGTAACAGGTCCAGTCTGAAGCTGAACATGTTTTGTTGTTTTGTCACAGGAACTCTCCGTCCTTCAGCTCAGTAGCGAGCAGTGACTCAGGGAACACTGATGAGATTCAGGATGAGTCGGACAAGGACGGAGACACAGAGGGACCAGTCAGCTGATACCGGCCCAGCTTGGCCCACCCCTCTGCTTACTGAGCTCCAATCAGCTCCTCTCAGCTCTAAGGCCACTCAGCATTTGGCCAATGATACTGAGCAGTATCAAGGAATTCTGATGGACAGGTCCCAGTTGTGAGAATACTGTAGGTGCTTTAAACAGTCTCAGTTGTTTCTTGTGTGTGGGGGAGGGGGGATTAGGGGGTGAGGAGAGCTGTCCCTTTGCTTTATGAGCCTTTTTTTAAGTGTTGCACTGAGTCACAGCTGTGCTGTCATCCTCTGCCTGCTGGGGCTCCACATTGACCTCATAGGTCAACCTGTCAAACCATCAAACCAACTTAATCAATCGCAGCCACTGCTCACAGCAGTGTCACAGTACAAAAGCCAAGAATATTTAAAGCCACTGTCATACCACCACTGTAGCAAGAAACCAGGTAATACTTTGTGAAGAGCCATTTGTATGAATGTCCAGCATGTGTTTGAATGTCTGTTAAGAAAAGACTGAAAGGCTACATTTTGGACCTAATTTTCATTATTTTACCTTATTAACATGGGGCTATTTAGCTTATGATGAGGGGCAATTATGGTGCATTCCGAAATCAAGAGCAGAAATGGTCACATTTTTCATTGAAACATGTATTATGTGTTGATTGCTTACTGCATATTTACTAGGGTTATGAACATTAATGCTGGTCTCCATTTTAAATGCAAAGAGGAACGAGTTCATGGACTTTGTGAAATCATGTTTATTAGCTTCCAATCATCTGGCATCTGTTAGTTTTGGCCTCAGAAACATAGTAAAAATAACATGTTTAGGAATGATTAATCTTCTACCGTTTTTATTTTTGTACAGAACTTGACTGTTCAGCTTAAAACGTTGACCATCATCTGATTTCAAAAGTTTCGTGCTGGGTCTCCTGTGTTTGCAATGGTATAAGAGAGCAGACTGACTGGTGTCACATCACTTGTACGTTTGGGAAACATGGAACCCAGTTTAACCCTGAAAATCACAAGCTCACAATAAACTGCACCATAATTACCCACTCTCTGTGGACCATGCTGATGAGGTGATTACTGAAAGAACGTTTCAATAGCTATAACATCAGCTTCATCTGCCTTTTTGCAGCCTCTCACCACTAATGGGAGCCCAGTGGGACATGTGGAACACAGCAGTCTCAGTTCTATGCAGTCGGGATCATTATTTCACTTTATCCGTTCCATAATTTGCTTTCTTTAACTGGACAGACATCATTCTCTCTGACTGTTCGAAATAGCCCACTGTGTACTGATGTGCACTGATTGTGCTTAAAAGGTACAAATATTAAGCAGTATAAAACAATAGTGAATTTCTTCATTATTACTTTCACAAAAATGCAGCTGGTTTTGTGAATCAGCGCACTTCAGAATGTAACCACTGGGTGGTACTGCTGAGCAAAGTATGTGATTATAATTGTGGGACACAGGATACTGTACTTTGCAGCTTCTGCTGGTTCAGTATATTGAGTCAGTACAGTGTAAGGCTGAACACTTAATGGTTTTTATACTGAAATTGCAAGTTGAAGTTGTGCTGTTTTCACTTTGCAAGGACTGCAATTTTATTTGTGTCCTCTGTTATGCAATATTGTCAAGTTTTATTTAATAATACAATCTAATAATGCAGAGCTTGAGAATTGGCAGTAATGTGCATTATATATGGCAGTCAAGCCTGAAGTTGGAAAACGATCAATTTCTTGGCAATAAAAGGGCTTAAAATTTTGATTTGCAAAACCCAGATCATTCCACCCTGTTATACAGTGTATGTCGGCGCTTTTTTTATAGCATACTGTGAGTGTGTATACAGTTCTGTGCAAATTGTTTGTTCCCATTTATCTCAGCAGTGAGTGTTTTTCTGCATCAAGAACATGAGTTGGGAGCTGTTAGAACAGTGCAGGTTTGGTGATTCCCCCTCAGTGCCTCCAGTCATTGCATGAATGTGTGAAACTCTCTCAGCAGCAGCACTTGATTTAACCACAGATTGAGCCCAAACCAGGGATTTGATGGTTACTACAAATAATTCTGGGCTTCTACCAGGAGAACTCTGGAAATGGGAACCCAACACATTGACAAACATGTTCTGTTCACTGAATTAATTTTATTTGTACCTAATCTAATATTAGTTATTTGAAAATCATAAAATAAAACACTGTCTGTTTAAATAACTCTTAAATACACATTTCTCAGGTGCCTAAGACATTTGCACAGTACTGTATACACACACACACACACACACTGCTACAGTATACAGTATATATATTGCTTTAGTATACGTTGTGTACAGTGTGCTATTTCGAACAGAGCGTCCCACTGTCATCCGTGTTCTGCTGGAGGACTGCTGTGTTTAAAAGAAGCTGTGGAGAGATGGATTCTCACCTTTTTCCAAGAGAACTCTGCTAACTCTCACAAATCCAGACCTGGTTTCTGCTTTCAGTGTTTAAATCAGAATCTCAAACTCCACAGAGCCATGTGCCTGAACTTATGACGCGACATTGTTTGATGGCCTTACTGTATTCACGTTGCTTTTTAGAAAACTGCTCTATATGAATGCGCTGATGAACTGTTTGTCTTGTTTGTTTTTGGGAACTTACACAAAGACGAAGCTGCCTTTATGATTGAGTTGCTCGAAATGATTTTAAGAGATTTCAGGTAGAAATTCTGATTGTATAATTGACAGATTTTTCAGAGCAGGTTACAGCCGCTACGAATGACCAGTATACGCGTCTGCAAAGATGTTTCAGAGTCTTTTTTCTTTGCTCATTAATCATCAGCCAGCATGATTCAACAGCTGTCGTTCGGCCAGCAGGGGGCGGAGCTTCATAAAGCTGCGGCTGGGCTCAGAAAAAGCCGCTTTGATTCGTTCAGTCTGTCAGTACCTCAGTGGCCTTTCGTTTGTACTGCTGTTCATCTCGCTCTCTGAAATTTCTCTCAAATTTAAACATGTTTTATTCTATTTTAAATAGTTTAAAACATTTAGTTTATGCTCAGATTGTGTCTGTTTTTATTTCTATTTAAATATAATTTACAAAACATCTACACAGTCTCAGAATGTGCAACAGCTGATGTAAGAAACAAAGGGCTTAATTTCAGGGCTGATTGAAGGGGAAAGGAATAATTGGTTATTGTTTTATTAATTAATAAAGGAACAGCTTTGTAATCAGTGACCGATCAGACCTGTAGTCCATCTAAACGAATTCACTTTGTCCTACTCGACGAGACCCACTGAAGAATCTTTTTATAACGTTCAGGGTTAGTGTGGGCGACGATGGTTTTCTCTGGAAAATGAAACATGCACTAACATACATTTTTGCCTTTTAGTCTGAAACACTGACTCTTTTTACTGCTGACACATTGGAAGAGTGGGCTACTTTCTCTGTGTTCCATCTAAAACAGACCCGAGAACACAACCCAGACTGTGTCCAGTTCCTTTTTTATAGATTTTTTGAGCCGTTCTGATCAGTAATAATATTTCTATCATTCGGACTCAAAGCAGAGTGAGCAATGGGGTGAGGCATAACAAGTTTATTCTGTTTGACTATTGGTTTGACTGTAAATGCTTAACAAGCTTTCAAATGAAAAATAAGAATGTTACTCTACCAGGCCTCAGAGCACAGGAGATAATGGTTTATAAGCTTTTTATATGTTTTTTAGGTGGGGGCTATACATACATACATATATAAGCTTGCTATGTGGGTTTGCTATAACTGGGATTGGGTTATAAGGTCAGAATTAGGAATGCACAATGATATCAGAATCATATTGGTTTCAGCAGATTAAAATATTGCCTGAATTACTCTACTGATTTTTCCAAACTGATGTTTATTTTACTCTGGAATAGTAGGAGATTTAGGTTTTTTATTACTTAAAAAGTACATTAGTCTGCAATGCAAATACAAGAAGATTTAGGTCCAACTCGATATTTTATCTGTAATATTCTCATCTACCCACAATTCCCAAATTGGTGCTTTCCCAGACAGATGAACCTAAAATTTCCCACTTACTGTACCTCAGTCTTTCAGCTGAGATCTGTTTGTCCAAATGCTGCATCTTTAGTTCAGTGTTGGAACTGTGAGCATCTGAAATACATCAGAACTTCTCTTGACCTGTTCACACGACATCCAGTTCTTCATCAGGACAGTAGCTGCGGTTTGGGACGCCGCTCTATTGACTGTGTTGCTGCTTGTAGTGGTGAAATCGCTCCGTCCTAAATCACATCCAAAAGTCTGCACCACCTTAATGAAGAGGTGGATGCTCTAAATGCAGACGAGAAGTTCTGGTGATGCAAAGAGCAACATTTGGACATAAAATGCCAACTGTTGAAAGTTTAAATTTTTCTATGCATCCATTACCCTTAAGCTAAGAATCCTATTACGATTCCTCAGTTATTGATTATGATTATGTAGAGACATCATCTACATAGAGCTTTGGTTTCTTATATGTAATCCAGAGCTCCTCTGTTCTAAAGCTCTACTGGTATCACTGCTTTACAGAACAGGGATTAAACTTTACACTGTATCCAGGCCTCACTGCATTGCGTAACCTGCCTTTTGCTGTGTGTAAGTAACATTTTGTTTATCAGTGAAATATTAAGTCAGACGTTGTCCAGACTGTGCTAATCTGACAGACCCTGTTTAAGAGGAGCACTGCTGCTGTAAACGGGATTCCTTTTACTTAAATCCATTATCCATGTTAGAGGGAATTGTGTTGGACATTATATTTAGTTCAGCTTTTACATTTTAGCTTCGCTAACTTTACTGGTAGAACGTCCTCCAGTCTAAACGATGTTCTCAACGCTCATACAATTTTTTTTCTTTTTTTATGTCTTAGATATTGATATTTGAAAATGTGCTTTTCTGGTCATTGTTGAAATACTTGTTAACAATTCAGATAAGTACTTTTGCAATTGGCGTGTGGGATAAATGTACAGATATTTCAAAATGATGAATGTGATTGGTGCTGGGGTTAAAAAAAATAATAAAAAAAATATTTCTCACTTGTGTTGGCTTATTAGCATATTGCCTGTAAATGAGGTCATGTGATGTAACACAATTTGACGAATTATATACATGCCACATAATAATGTAACTTGTTTTAACTTTAAGGGCCTTTTGTTATGAAAGAGCTTGATGTAGTCGACTACATACACATTCCTTCAGTGTACTATTCATACTCCATTCCATGACGTCATGATAACCAAACACCTGACTCATTTGCATATACAGCGCCCTCTACAGTTGTGTGTTATTTACTTCTAAGAAGTGAGAATATTGGCTCAACACAAAAAAAAATCCAGCCTCTAATTCAAGTGCATTTATTCTTTGGGGAAAATTCCACATAAGTAAATACATTTTACATGAAATTAACAGCAACACAATTATTATCTTTTGAAGAGGAACAGCAGCTCAGATCCTCCATCATACTTTACAGTTGGCATGAGGTGCTTTCCACAGACTCATCCATGGAATTACGCCAGACCCACTCAGTGTTGCTCAGTTTTAGCCTCAACCAAAGCACATGGTCCAGGTTGAATTCCCAGTATTGCTTAACAAACTTTTGTGATTGTATAGTAGTGTGAAAAAGTGTTTGCCTCCTTCCCGGTTTCTTTTTCTTTACATGTTTGTAACAACAAACAAGTGTTTCAGATCATGAAACAATTTTAAATATTAGTCAAAGACAACACAAGTAGACACAAAATGAAAGATTTTAATATTAAGGAAGAAATAAATCCAGGCCCTGTGTGACAAAGTGATTGCCCCCTGAACCTAAAAACTGTTTAGGCCCTTAGCAGCAACAACTGCAGTCAAGCATTTGCAATGAGTCTTTCACAGCTGTGGATAAATTTTGACCCACTCAGCTTTGCAGAATTGTTGTAGTTCAGCCACGTTGGAGGGTTGTTGAGGCCTTTTAAGCCTTAATGTTCTTTTTGCTCAGCAGTGGTTTCATCTTGACACTCTGCCATGCAGGTCATTTTTGCCCAGTGTCTTTCTTATGGTGGAGTCATTAACACTGACCGTAACTGAGGCAAGTGAGGCCTGCAGTTCTTTGGATGTTCTTGTGGGGTCTTTTGTGACGTCTTGTATGAATTGTCACTGAGCTCATGGGGTATTTTTTGTTGGACGGCCACTCCTGGGAAGATTCACTACTGTTCCATGTTTTCTGGTTCAATAGAGTCCCAAAGCTTTAGTAATGGCTTTATAACATTTTCCAGACACATAGATCTCAATTACTTTCTTTCTCATTTGTTTAGCTTTTGAGGATCATTTGGTCGACTTCACTTGTCAGTCAGGTCTTATTTAAGTGATTTCTTCATTGAGAACAGGTGTGGCAGTAATCAGACCTGGATGTGGCCACAGATATTGAACTCAGGTGTGATGAACCACTGTTATGTTTTAACTTAATAATAAAATAATAAAATTCTTCACTTTAAAAACGCATTTTGTGTTTTCTTGTGTTGTCTTTGACTAATATTTAAATTTGTTTGATGATCTGAAACATTTAATTGTGAGAAACATGGGGGAAAAGAAATCAGGAAGAGGCAAACACTTTATCACACCACTGTAGGTGATCAAATCTTTTTCCTTGCATGTCTCCCAAACAGGCTGTTGTCATGGAGACTTTGTAACCCCAAGATACAACTCATTGTTCTCTACAGTTCTCTTACAGGTAGCTTTGGATCATTTTTTACTTCTCTTTCCATCCTCCTCATTTACGTGTTGGGTCCTGGTCCAGCCTCATTGGTCACTGTTGCAGTTGTTTTAAAATTCATTATCTTGTCTCTGACTGTAGATACAGGCAGTTTTAGGTGTTTAGCTATTTTTTGTAGCCATTACACCCATGACTTACAAGCTTCAATGGGATGTTCTCCAGGGAAAGATGAAGTTATTAATTACTAATTAAAAGTTCCTAATTACTCTGATCAACTTTAAACAACTAAACTAGAAATGACAAAAATGCTTCAATTACATGTATTTTATAGGAATTGTTAGGAGTGCCAGTAATTGTGGCACACATGACTTTATTAAAAATAATAATTTCTTTGAGATAAATGTCAGCTTTTTCTACAATGTTCAGTGTGGGATTATGCTCATACAAAAATAATTTTATTTATTTTAAGGCTTTTAACACATCTTAACCAGGGGTGCCAATAATTGTGGAGGGCGTATCTGTGACATTCACTTAAAGCAGTGCTAATTTACAAGTCGGTCTTTAAAGGACAGTTACACTTCATTCTTAATGCTCGAACAGTCACATATTCAACCTGTTTTTCAAGTGTGCTCAAATACAGCTTGTTATCCTGATTACATTTTTTAACATTTTACAAAGGAATCTGTTTTTTAGGGATATTTTCCAAAATGGAATAAAAAGAAAAAATGTGATATGTAAATTCCTGTGAACCTTTATTTAATGAACAGAAGATTGTCCATAGTTTACTGATTTAATTGTATTTCCTAATAATATACAAATTTAACACCACACTCAACAAAAAGACAGAGGCATGTTTACCGGTGTGTTATGTCACCTTTCCATTTAACTATTACTCATTTAGAAACTAAGGAGACAAGCATGAATTTCTTCCATTTTTCGGTCTAATTTGAATTCTGTCCCAAAATTTGCTGGGTATATTGCAGCCATCAAAATCTAAATTTGTGCATATTTTGCACAATAGATTTTTTTATGAGTAAAACTACTAAAAATCCTTCTATTTACTTCTGTCAGTTAAATAAAAGTGTACAATACATATCACTTTTTTTTAAATATCCCAACTTTTCTGGAAATGGGGTTTGTAGTATGTTGTATTTAGCTTTTCCCCATCTTCTATGTTCATAGATTTAATACATTTCTAAATTTTATAGATGCCCAACAGTTTTTCTGAAATCAAGGGTGTTTATGGGGATTTGTCCACACTCGTCTCCACATCCTCAAGCTCATGTATGGCTGGTTCAGAGCGCTATAGTCTGCAACATTTCATTGGTAAAGTCAGTGCTCAAGAAGTGTTTTGACCTGTTTAGTTGTTTTCTATATTTATGTGATATAATTTAGTATAATTATTATATGTATTGAAAATATTTATTAATATACTGTATTAATATAATTATTAAATACTCTAATCTACTTCACACTGTAAAGAAAATAAGGGAAATAATTTAAGTGAATTCTTTAAAAATGCTAAGTTATATGAACCCGATCTGAACGACTGATCTCCTGACGTTTTATATATAGACCTTGCGTGTCAGACATTACTGCAACGTCATTGGCTAAGAAAAGACGTCCCCTACGTTGATTGGACAGCCAGAGACTCGCCCTCTGGAATGTTCTATTCAAAAACGCAAGGTAGAGACGAATTTTAATTTTAGCAAAGATAATTAATTTAATGCTAACTTTTTCATTTCTGTTACCCAGTAATGTACTGATAACGTAACTGAATCGATAATTAACGTCTTTAGAATTATATGCTCATACAAAATGCTAAGAAAATGTCTTCATTAATGTGCTCCACCCCCATGTAGAGCAGAATGGTTTAATCCTGTTTGAACGCTGAGGATTGTGTCTCCAGCGGAGTGCGGCGGATAAGTGTTCCGTTTCCTGTGTGAAGAGATTGTTGTTAATCAGCTTTACGTTGGTCTGTAATTTTTCTAACACACATTTGTTCCGTTAACGTGAAACTTTACTCATCTTCCCGGTGGAGACATGCTGCGAGTGAGGGCGGCGCTGTGTCAGTCTTGGAGGGGGTACGTCATTTCACATGGACGCGCGCGCGCGAGCGACTTCTCTCCCTGTAACCTGTGACAGTGCACGTGCTTCCTTCAGTAATGGCGATGTTCATGCTTGTTAAGCCTGACAGTGGAGTGGATATGGATTCTGGTGGTTTAGACCGGTAGAAGAGCATGCAGGCAGCTGTTCAGGAGCTGTGGTTATATAATTGAGGAAAGTGAACCTCCCACTTTCACAGCTGCTCTCTGACAGCACGTAACTACAATAACTTTATCAGAGCTCTGCTCGTCTGACATGACTTTTGCTTCTTCGCTTCTGGGCCGCTTTTGTACCTGGTCACGGAAACTACGAGAAGCGTAACTTCTCCCTCACCATTCATTCAGTTCCGTGTAGAACAGCTGCAGTACAATGACCTGACATTAGCATTAGAACTGTTCCACTTTCAGTTCAGCAAGGCTTAGGTGTGTGGAGCCCTGCTGGTCACATCCCTTCTAAAAAGCGCGAGAATAGGATCCTAATGTGTGGTTAAGACTTAGTCAGGCGTGAGAACAAGAAAATAAATGCATGGACACAATTTTGCAATGTGTAGGAACAAGACAACCAATTTGTGGCCGTACATTAGTTATCTTGTTCCCACATCTTACTAAGTTGAAGCTATGCATTAGTTATCTTGTTCCCACATCTTACTAAGTTGAAGCTATGCATTAGTTATCTAGTTCCCACATCTTACTAAGTTGAAGGTATGCATTAGTTATCTTGTTCCCACATCTTACTAAGTTGAAGCTATGCATTACTTATCTAGTTCCCACATCTTACTAAGTTGAAGCTATGCATTAGTTATCTAGTTCCCACACCTTACTAAGTTGTGGCACCTCTTCTTTATAAAAAATGACTTGGTACGGGTTGTAATTGGATCTTTATGAGTCCCTTGATAACGCATGGGAACAAGAAGCTAATTCATTGCCTTAGTAAGATATGGGAACAGGATAACTAATGCATCGTCACAACTTAGTAAACATGACAAGAAAATGATTAATGCATGGATGCAGCTTAGTAAGGTGTGGAAACAGTGTAATTAAGCCATGACTATAGGCAAGAGAATAAGAACGTCAGACGTGGGAAATAGGTTAAAGAAGTTGTGACCATAGCTTAGTAAGGCTTGAGAGTTAGGTAATTAAGTTATAGCAAAAGTTTTTACTAAGTTGTGGGAATTACATAGGTTAAGTCTTGGGCACAACTTAGCAAGTGCATTTGGAGTAAATCATTGTTATAAAGATGATATATCACTACTGGGGTTCTATATAACAGTCCTTAACAAAGGTTTTTCTCTGAAAGTATTGCTTTTCTCTGGTTGGACTTTGACTGCTACTTTTTATTCTTGCTTGAGTCACCATTATATTAAAATAACAATACTTTAAGTACATATTTTAATGTATGAAAGCTTTATAACAACAAGACAAAAAAATACCACATATTATCACTACCCCTAAAATTCATTTAGGTTGTTGGGCTTATGGCCTTTGATCCATGAAATTGTGCAAAGTGGAATTATGCAAAGTTTGCTCCCTGTATGTTTGCCAATGGTGAACTTATTAATGCTTTTGCCAATAAGTGGAAAAAAGGATATTGAAATAATGTCAAAGATAATATATATATAATATTGGAATTATTTGAAGCAAGTAGAACAAACCTCAACAATGCTAGAATGTAATTGTTTGTTGTTTCATGTTGAATCATGCAGAGTCCTTGAAGAAGCTTTTGGAAATGTGAGCTACTTCCATTGCAAGATAAACAATGTTCGTGCTCTCCACAGGTTCAGATCCTTCCCTTGTGCAGCTGTGGAGGTTAAGAACGAGCCTGTCTTGGGGTTCAAAAAGGGGAGTAAAGAGAGAGCAGAGCTGGAGAAGGTAATCATGATAAAAACACAAATGTAATGTGTATTTATTTGCTTATTTGATTCTTTTATACATTTTTACAAAGGTTTACACTGTTTCACCAGGCCCTACAAGACCTAAAAGGAAAGACAGAGGAGATTCCTTGTGTGATCGGAGATGAGCAAGTATGGACCAAAGATATCAGATACCAGCTCTCTGTAAGTTCATTCCTTCTATCTATCTGTCTAACCCATCCACCCACCCACCCAACCACCCACCCACCCAACCACCCACCCACCCAACCACCCACCCACCCAACCACCCACCCACCCAACCACCCATCCA
>JBBIGC010000131.1:8622756-8633321 GCA_037576955.1 Lepidarchus adonis | reverse complement strand
TTGGGGCTCGAACCCGGATTCTATAAACTCTGTAAAGCTGCTTTGTGACAACGTCAGTTATAAAAACACTGTATTAAAAATTTTGACTTGACTTTCGCGAAGCAACATCAGCGACAGCAAAGCAGCACAGGTCGCAATTGACGACGTTTGTTAATCTGATTTTGAAGGATTTTAATAAAGATAAACCTAATAATTTTAGCATTTCAGATGGATGATTGACCGCAGTACTGCAGTACCCGCACTCTCCGGTTGTTCAAGTGAAAATTAAAAACTCATCTTTTTCCAACCAACAATAAACTAGTTACTTTATTCTCTGTTAAATTGAGCTTTTTCCAGCTTGTATTATACACTAGAATGTAATGTAGCAAATGGCTGAAAAGTATGAGGCTGGATGTGGCACCATTTAAGTGACAGAACATCATAGCTGATCTGTCTTTGCGTTGCTTTTCAAACTGTCCGTTGCTGCACAGCACATTTAAATTCAACTAATCCTTCATCTATTGTGAATTATACTTTTTGCGAATGTGTTTGTTTTTAACTAGACCACCATATTTAAGCAAACCGCACCCAATACCAGGTTTACAAAATCAATGTATAAGTCTGAGGTACGAGGTTTATTCACCCAAGAAGTGCAATTTTCATTCTTCCAGCGATGTAACAGTAAATGTACGATAACAGGAGCTTTCCATGATTGTATTGTGCCTTTGACTCTCAAAGTTTGAGGAATACAAGTTTTGTTGCCATTTCACAATGGCTTGTGGTGTGTGTGAGAGAATAGTTGTCCATCTCTGCGTTTCCATGTGATTGGTTGGTCTTCTGTCTAGGCTGAACCCTGCCCCGGCCCATCAGCTAGGATAGGCTCTAGCTTCCCCATGACACAGAACGTTACAAGCAATTGTTAAATATCAGTTAACAGACGAGAAGGATAAATGAAGTGTGACATTGGAGATTACATCCCAATCACCAAAGATTTTGATCCTCAGTACTCAACTCGTTTTCCCCAACCATAACATGAACACCAGTGCCAACATTACTTTACAGTGGCACCAAGTGAAGTCAGTTCTTGAAGTTGAAATCCTAGAAGCAGGAGCATAAGCTTCTAAAGATCTTATTGTGATGGAGCATCTTCAGAGCAGCTTGTGGAGTGTTCTAGATCTACACTAGATCCAAAAAAAGAACTGAATTGGCAACATGATATTGATGAGTCCTATTCATTAAGCAAGTGCTGTTAATGATATTGCTAATCAACGCACAAGCCTAAGCCATGACGATAGCCTTTTTATGGTCACCTACATTACAAACACCCCTTTTAAAAGCTTTCCTCAAGCACTTCTTCACCCAAATACACTGCAAACTCCCCTTTCCAGACCCACGGGACAAATGTGCAATGATTAAAGCTACCAACCACTTCCTCACCACTCTTCAAAAGGATATAAGTGAACGAACAAGAGCATTAGCATCCTCCTTTTATTACACTCGTCAAGATTTAGGGCAATGCAGATTGGCTCCGAGCATGTAGAATTAGTTAACAATGCATTACACCTTCCAGTTAATGGAGCCCATAACTCTCAAGGGCCCTCAGCTGACAAAATAAGGGATCAAGGAGAAAAGGAGGACGGGACCATGCAGGCTAATGCCTCCGAGCAGTCCAACATCGAGTGAAAATGTTTTGAAAGCCAAACTTTAAATTAAAATCAATAGTGCCTTCATTAAATAAACACTAAATCATATGGAAAAGCCCCCAAATCCTGACTTCCATCTAGATATCTTCTACCATGGCTTTCCCCCACAACTGCCAGACTAATGGAATACCAAGGATGCCTATAAATTCAAGGTAGAGACCATCAGCCTCTAAAACAGAGGTCCTCTATTCCTCCAGGAAGACCTGAGACCACAGAGGGACCTCAATATAGAAAAAACTCCATGTATGACCATTACCGGACAACGCAATCGCTGTGTTCATGTTGATGTTGACCCTGTTCTGCCCAGTTAAGAAGTAATGAGACGATTGAGGTTTTCTGGTGCTTCATCGACTGTGTAATATAGAGTGGAGAACAAGTCAGTTTGCATTTCTTAATTTTATTGTAAAACAATTTTTAAAAAACTATTTACATTTAAAACCAAAAAGGGTAAAACCACCATCCATCAGCAGAGATTTGGTCCTCGTTTGAACTGACCTGAGGAGAGAGAAGAACTTTTTTCAGAAAGGGAAAGACACTGACCAGGAGTTTAAAAAAAAGAGTCTTTCATTACAGGCCCAGTTCTGATAAACCACGCTGATGGCATGAGCTCTGGTTTAGAGGAAATTTCACACAAAGTAGCCGTACTAAACCAAATCAACCCACACCAAGCTATTGGGTCAAGTCCTGGAGAATCCAGGCAGCACTAAAATACGCAGGATCACCTTTCAGGAGAATCCACCTCCAGAGCAAGACTAATCCCCTGACCCAATACATGAAGTGTCTCCTGTCTGGGTTAGGAAGACCGCCAAAAGCAGGGGAGGGGTTTACACTTTAGGTCAGGGATGGTCCTGGAGAGCTGATTCCTGCACATTTTGGTAGTTTCCTTCTTCACACACTCACTGAACCTGGCAATTAACAGGTGAGTCTAACCAGGGGTGCTCCAGGACCGGAGCTGGACATCACTGCTTTAGGTGTTCTTCCTAAACCAGGAGCATCCAGCTCTGGTCCTGGACGGCCAGGGTTGCAGCACAGTTTGGTGATTTACCTAAACAAGCACATCTGGCAATTGCCAGGTATTGAGCTCGTCTGAGAAGGGGGATCTACCAAACCGCTGGACACTGGGCTCAGGTGAATCAGACCATGTAGAAGAAAAAAAGTTCCTTATATTTCATAATTTGAATATGAAAAGTGTAGTGTGCGCAACTAACCGTTCCACGGAAGCCAGCTTTGTGCAGTAGGGTTTGCATACGCTCTTCTGAGGATTAACAAGTCCATCCATTTAGGTCATCTGTCAAACAAGGAAAAACAATTTAGGAAACATGCCACAGTAATTTGAAAATATTCAAATTGTTCTACTCAGTGCTATCCACAAGTCTAAGCATAGGTGTCTCATGCACCACCAGATACTTTACAACTACTCTAAACCATTAAATAAAGCCGTTTAACACAACAGCAGTTAATTTTTGACCAACCATGAAAATAGCCAAGCAACAGAAACTGTTACCTAATTTTCAGGAATATATAAGGACATGAAAAGAACTCACATTTGCCTCTTACCTACCAGTCTGGTCTGTTAAATACCTCACTTTGGTAGCTGTCTCTTGCTAGTCTTACATGAGCAAGTACTCTCTCAATAAGACTGCTGTCCCCTGCTTCACTGGCTCCAAGCGAGGATCTTGCTACTTCTCTCCCTTAGCTGGCTCTTTCCAATGGCTAGCCTCTCTTCGATGGACAGCTTATCAGCCATCTCTTCTCAATGGCTAGGCTTTAAGCTGGCTCCTTCCGTTGGCTAGAATCTCAGCTGGCACCTCATTTGGATAGTCTGATCACGAGCTTGCCTCCAGTTGTCAATTCCGTGCAGCTAAATCCTCATGTATAAAGTCTTCAGAGAAATCAAACGAAACTGCTCGTTCAAGAGATGGGCTAAGAGTCTCAGCACTGGCAATAAACTGGAACTTAAAACAGCTCAAGTTAAGCCTGAACAAGAACACGTTTAAACAGGGCTTGAATACTTCTCACTAAAGCCAAACGCAAATTAAAAACCATTTTTTGAGAACAATGGCATGGAGCTCTGGTTGAGTGACGTTTAAGACTAGGAGAAACCAAGCAAAAAACATTCCAGCTTTAAGATCAAGGCCAGTTTACAGTGGAACACTGGTTCTGCTCTAGAGAACATGGACGCTCTACATAAACCAGCACTGAGAATTACTATTTAAACAAAACACTAAAGAACACATTTAAATAAAAAACTGAAGAGCGGTTTATTTAATCTTGATTGATGGCAGTACATAATAAAACCCTACGGTTGAAAAAAAGAAAAAAGAAAAAGAAAAGAAATGAAACCCTGCCTAAAAACTCATTGGAATGATTTACACTTCACAGACACAAGCTACAAACTAATGAGTGTCCTCCAGGACGAGTGTACTTTTGACAAAACATTGCTGGACCTCACATGCCCCCCACCCTCCCACACAAAAAGTCCCATCCAACATCCCCCACATGATTTTTCCTCCCCTATTATACACGTTTCTTCGCGTGGCGGGCGTTAATATCGCCACCACGCTGCTCGGCTGGGCAGATCTAGGTGTAAACCTGCTTCCTTCATTCTCTCCTTTCCCTGTCATCTCTCTCTGGCTCTCCTCTCCTAAGTACTGTGGCCTGTTGGACAATATGGAACATACATTCAGTTACACTTTGCACCTTTCTTCGTCCCCTTCGTTATCAAGAGCTACACTGCAGGGGAATGACAAGCAGTAGCACAGAAGCAAACCTTCAGGTCAGCTAAGAGGACACTGCAGGGAAAAGGCAATGAAGATTTCACATATGCCACAAGTTTTGAACATGAGCTCAAATTTTCACTCCACTTATGAGATTGGGTCTTAGCTTGATGAGGATTGAAGGTTTGCTGCTGGATCCCCCCCCCACTTACTGAGAAGTCAATTACAACATTTTTACGACCCAGATCAAATATTCAAAAGCAAGTATGGGCAACCATGGCTCTACAGGAAACACGGACACGTTGACAAGTTTACTGAAAGTGGTGCAGTCTAATGCATGGATGAGCCAGGCTTTGTTGGAGACAACTAGAGAAACCCACCCCCAGAACCATATGGGACAATACTTACCCTCAAGTCTAGAACCTCCTCCCTCCAGAGCCTCCGCCATAGCCTCCGCTGCCGCCACCACCACCGGAGCCACCGCCATAGCCCCCTACAAAAAGGAGCGTATTGCTGTTATCATAACTAAGACAACACAATCATTTTGCTGTCAAATTGCAACCAGATCATCTATTTACCACCATATGGGCCGCCACCACCGCCGCCGCCGCCGCCACTCCTGCCACCTCCGCCATAGTTGCCTCCTTTCATCGGGCCATAGTTAGATGACGACTGGTTGTTGTAGTTGCCAAAGTCATTATAGTCACTGCCACCTCCAAAGTTACCTGCAGCAGAACATGGGAGGAAAAAACGGATCAATCTTTAGACAAAAACCTTTGTTACTGTTGTTTAAGACAAGATTCTTCTACTTTCCCAAACATATTAAACAATAGATAAAAGCATTGATGTTTAGTTCCAACCATAAGACAAATGATTCATTGATGCCAACATGAACAGAGGGAGATATTTAAGCCAGAGTTGAACCTTCGCCCACAAGTAGCAAGACACCATCGTGTAGCCAGTTTCTCATTGTGGTTTAAATGAGCGCCCCACGCACGAATGCAGATTCCAATGCCTCTTATAACAATTCCCATTAAATATTTATACAGTAATTATATATTTCATGAATTTAGTTAAAACTGAGCATCACAATGCCCAAGCAAACAGGCTACAGTGACAAGTCACAATTTACAAAGCAAAACATACTTGCACCAGCTTTGGGGTCGTGTGCAAGTGAAAACATGGGTCCTAAACGTTCATGCATTTTACAAACGTGTATGATAAAAATAAATACAAAGGGGCCTGGGATGTCTTTTTGGTAAAGGCTACTTCACAGGGCAGATCTGAGGAGTCCTGATGGAGACATTCACTGACCTCCTCCAAAGTTTCCACCTCCTCCACCACCACCACCACCTCCGTTGTAGTTGTCGTATCCACCACCTCCATAGCTGCCACCACCCTGGTTGCCATAACCTCCACCGCCGCCACCACCTCCATAACCACGATTACCACCATAGCCAGGACCACCTCCACCATAACCACCTTAGGGCACAGCATTCAGAAACTGTTAGACAAGCGAATTTTTCCACTAGTCACCCTGCCCCCAGTTAAATAAGCACATTAGTTTTTGGCACAGAATTTAAAGAAAAACAACAACATTTAACTCATCCTCATACCATTTCCTCCATAGCCATTGCCGTAGCCATCTCCACCGCCGTATCCTCCACGGCCTCCTCCATAGCCACCTGTGTTGAGAGCAGATTTTGTTGAAAATGGATGTGACTGCAAACGTGTAAGCAGTGGGTTTTGCAGATCTCCCACAGCGTGGTAATGGTGTATAACGTACCTCCATATCCACCGCCTCTTCCACCAAAGTTCCCACCACCACCTCCACGGCCACCTAAAACAACACAGGTTGCAATTATATTCCCTGGTTTTCCCCTCCATCTGCCAAAATTATAAATGAACAGTGTTCCTCTTACCCCTTGGGTTCATGGAGACCCTGTTCATCTCTTCCCTGGAAAGCGCCTTCCTCACTTCACAGTTGTGACCATTCACAGTGTGGTACTTTTGAACTGAAAAGCAAGAGCAAAGGAAGTCAAGATACAGGTCTGCTTCTGCCAAAATCCATGAAATAAATAAATAAAAATATCCATGAGGTCACTTACTGACTATCCTGTCCACAGCATCGTGGTCATCAAACGTGATGAAGGCAAACCCTCTCCTCTTATCACTGTTCTTCTCAGTCATGATGTTCACCTCTTCAATTTTGCCAAACTGACTGAAGTAGTCACGCAAGTGTTCCTCATCCGTGTCTTCCTTGATTCCCCCAACAAATATTTTCTTAACAGTTGAGTGAGCGCCAGGCCTGCAGGAGTCCTTTTAAAAAACCCCAAAAAAAACAGGAATTAATAAATGCTATCCAAATAACATTTAGTATGCAAACTTAATCATTTACAGGAGAAACTGGGAGAATGCAAAAAAGGCACTGATAACAGGATATGTAAATGATTAAAACTACCTCTCGTGACACTGCCCTCTTAGGCTCAACAGCTCTACCGTCCACTTTGTGAGGACGTGCATCCATAGCGGCGTCAACTTCAGAAACTGAACTGTAGGTAACAAAGCCAAATCCTCTTGACCTTTTGGTGTTCGAGTCCCTCATTACCTGAAAAACAAAGACCGTGAATCTCACATCAAGCAAATAGACCATCTATTTTTGGAGATTTGCACATATGGCTTCATTAGGGCGAGTTAAACCTATAACAGTGTGAACAAACAAATGTTAACAGCATTTTGAATTACTAAAATTACAGTTAGCTGTCATATGCAAATGAGCAGCTAACAAATTTCAGGACTGTTAAGGCATGGGGCTAAACTGCTAAAGGGTAAAATAAGGAGATTTACTGGCCCAGGATTAGTAGATTTTTTTAAATAAATACCACACTTGGACTTGGAGGGGAGGGAAAGCACCCAATTCAACCCATTTAACACAATGTAGTTGAGAGGTTCCTTGCATCCTGCAGCCCTAGCGATTGTTCATTTAGAACCATTTCCTTAAAATTGTGTTCGAGTCCTTCTTTCTAATTGAATATTTTGAAAAAAATTCCTTCTTTTAAGCAGTACAGTATCAAAGTGCTCTACTTGCATTAAAAAAAAGGAGTGCAGGGTGTATACTCACCACACAGTCTGTAAGGGTCCCCCATTGTTCAAAATGGGCCCGGAGGCTCTCGTCAGTGGTCTCAAAGCTGAGGCCCCCGATGAAAAGCTTGCGGAGCTGCTCCGGCTCACGAGGAGTCTGTTGAAGTGTGAAATTGTGTCATCTACAGTTTTATACCAAAAAACAGTAAACCTATTTTCATACCAAAACTACAACTAGAGGGCAGAAAAATATGCCATTTAAATATTCAGATCACCAATGAACAGACATTGGTTTTTCATTCATTCATGCACACATTTTGTAGTTTAAAGGGTCATTATTGTGAAATGTATATACAATAAAGCAGTACTGTTTTGCTAAAACGTTTATTCAAATATTCTGGATTGGTCCATTTGAAATCATTACAATCAAGTGTTGAAAATGTAATGTTTAATTCATATACGTTCATAAAAGGTGCAAATGCACCAACAAGAAGCTAAAAACAGGAAATGTATATAGATTTTTTTTTAAGTTAACGTTAGCCATCTTCACAAAGGCGCGGATCAGGCTGCGTGCTGTAAAATGGCGGAAACCACTCAAATTACACGAAGGCTGTTATTGGAGGTTTCCGTTCCACCTTAAAATTCGCAGATGCCTCAATGGGGCAGAGCAGCGGCTGCACCATTTAAGGTGGAACGGAAAAGTCCAACACGATGCTGCCTCACATTACACCCACACTCGACAAAACACGAAAACACGTCGGCTTGAAAAGCACAGTTCGGCTAGAATATGCTCGTAACATTTTTTGATTATTAAATCAAATAAACATCGAACATAAGATTCATGAAGTAGCGTAATAGCTAACCAACACCACCAGTAGCAACCAGCTAGCATACTAGCTAACAAACAAACAACGCTTGTTATTTAAAGACGTTTCAGATACTGGGAAAAGATCAAGGCCTGAAATGTCCTCTGGCGAACAGCGTCAATAAAGCTTCGTAAAATTTATAAAATTGCCTTTTTTGTGTCATTTACAGCGATGTCCTTACCTCTTTAGACATGGCGGCGTGTAGCGGGTGCAAAGCCTCAGTCCTCGCTGAACGAGACCGACAACCTACGCCTTGTTATGAGAACCTAACACGTCACGTAGACGCTGCTCGTCGTTACTTCGATTGGTGGAATTGCTTGTCACTCAAAAGTACATCCAATCACAGCGATCCTCTAAGGACCACCTTCCTATGGGGAAACGACACGCCTTTAGTGTTGGAAAAAGGAAATTGTGCTTCTTTGCGGAAGGGCCTTTTGTGCCTTTTCCATCTTGGTTTAAATCATATTTTTGGTCTTCGCATTTGTTCTTAATTTCATTTCATGTCAGAAATGAACATTTCTAATCGAATAATGTCAATATATACGGGTGTATAAGTGTATATGTGCACAACTAAAATCAGCTGCTGTTTCACTGAATGAACATAGTCCTTATCATTAATACACTATTAATAATCTTTTATTTTGCATGATTCCGAGTCAGACATTTACAGCAGATGCCCAGAAGCACCGAGTTGCCCTTGAATTGGCCACATTGCGATGCATGTAGGAAATTGATTGCACACACCATTTATAATTATAGAAAAGCATTGGGTCACATGCTTAAGGCCAATCTATGTAAAATGCCAAGAAGGGTAAAAAGCTCTCCAGCTTTAGCCTGTTGTATTCTCATTGGTTAAATCCAATAGGCTCTATAAAGCCTCATGATAATACTAGAGCCAAAAACATGAACAAATTCCCTATTCATGCACTTAATTCTGGACGAAACGTAAGCAGCAGTCTATAACTGTTTATAGGACCTGTGTAGTCCAATGATCTGTTAAAAATCGACATGTTCAAGCCAGTCAGTCCAACCTTCAGACAGATGGGTGAAACAGGCCAGGCGAATGGCTCAATAGCAATCAGAGTTGGGGGAGGGCTGCTATTGTTTTCCAGGCCTTTGTTGGTGTGGTGTGAGTTTAAGATGGTAATATGTGTGATTCTGGGCTTTTCAAACCTGCAGTACTTTGTATTCAGCTCATCAGCCAGCTGACGATCGGCCATTGTGTGGGGGGATGGCTTCTTGCAGCTGGCATGGGCATGCAGTCCTTTCAAAAGAGCTGTTTTTGGCTACTCCCCCTTTTCTCAGCCTGCACCCATAATTCAGTGACTCAAGATGTAAATACTCACCGAGAGTGGGTTTTGTGTGAACTGGTTCAGACTGGGACTGCTTTACAGTGCTGGTGAATGGAACCAGACGTCACACCTCCAGCACAAATACATTGTACCTGCTCTCCAAACCCCTGTGAAGCTCCATGTGTGTCTGAGTGTTTCTATGGAATGGCGATGATGGTGAAATAGTGAACTAAATCACTTGGGGGACAAACATACCCACCCACCATGCATAGGTTTAGTTAGGCCCAAATACTTCTACAGACTCTAGTAGAACAATGTCTCAGCCATTTGGTTCTGTTTGCCACAGCCGTGAACAATTTTTGACTCGAATGCTAATAGAGTATTTCGCACTTAACCCATTTAGAATGGCTTTAAATCTTAACCAGTTAATTATGCAAAAGATATGCAAATTGGAATTCTTCTTTAAGCTTAACTAGTGTCAGTTATATTTGTGTTAGATAGAGATACAAACAGACAGACAGACAAACAGATAGACATATAGATGAAAATAAAATATACAAGCATTATTGTGGCACTGTGCAAAAGTTTGGGCACAATAAGAGTTCCAACGTTTTAGATTATTTTTACAAGGTTTCAGACCTTAATCAGCGCATTAGATCTGATGTATGGCGACAGCTGTTATTAGTAAATGTTATTAGTAAATGTCATTAGTAAATGTCATTAGTTAATATCACCTGGTGCCAATTTCAAATCTTTACAAATCCTCTGACTCTTCAAACCTTGTGCACACACTTGTGGACACTCAACAACCATAGGTTCCTCTAAGCAGCTGTGTAAGAGTCAGAAAATGAAAGTTATTGATGCTCACAATGCAGGAGAAGCTACAAGAAGATAGCAAAGCGTTGTCAGCTTGCAGTTTCCACAGTG
>JBBIGC010000131.1:8591319-8602006 GCA_037576955.1 Lepidarchus adonis | reverse complement strand
CAAATGAGGCCTGAAATGAACCTTGACTTTTTCACCAAAATTGCAAAAATACAAAAGGGTATACGCTTACGTTTTTTGCGTTTTTGGGACATCCTTAAATTTGATTTTTTTTTTGTTACAAACACATGTACATCAGACAGAAAATGTCTCCACATGAAGTTTTATTGTAAAATATTTCATATTTTCCTCAAAAATGAATTTTGAATTTTGTCATGAAATAAGGTTCTGTCAAAAACTCCTCCATTTTCCTTTCAAAAACATCTTTATTCTTCATGAAATCATTGCAAAGTATCAAAATACAGTTCATATAATATGTTACTGTGCAAATGAGGCCTGAAATGAACCTTGACTTTTTCACCAAAAGTGCAAAAATACATAAGGGTATACGCCTACGTTTTTTGCGTTTTTGGGACATCATTAAATTTGATTTTTTCTGTTACAAACACATGTATATCAGACAGAAAATTCCTCCACATGAAGTTTTTTTGTAAAATATTTCATATTTTCCTTAAAATTTAATTTTGAAATTTGTCATCAAATGAGGGTCTGTCAAAAAGTCTCCTTTCAAAAACATCTTTATTCTTCATGAAATCATTGCAAAGCATCAAAATACAGTCCATAGAATACAGTAACACCACCTGCCTAATAGTGAGCAGGTTCCTTAATGATCAGCCATAACATTAAAACCACCTGTCTAATAGTGTGTAGGTCCCTCATGATCAGCCAAAACATTAAGACCACCTGTCTAATAGTCAACAGGTCCCTCATGATCAGCCATAACATTAAGACCATCTGCCTAATAGTGAACAGGTCCCTTATCATCAGCCATAACTGACTGTTCACTTGCCGCCTAACATAACCCATAATCATCATTTCACCTGGCAGTTTTCTTAATGTTGGTTGGCTGGATTTTAGCCTAAAATGGGTATTTTTCTGTAACGTTTTGCTTCTTCCTGTGCGCTTAAGTAGCAGTGTTTTTGAAACAGCTGCTGGAATGTAGCTATTGTGCTGAATTTTCTCTTAAAATACACATATGTTTAATATTTGCCTGAGAGCTGCGGGTGGGTCCACGCCTCCGTTCCTCACTCGGAGAACTGAAGGAGAACAGAGCGCTGCCTCAGTGACGGGCCTCGGTGGATTTACGCTGGTTAGATAATGTCAGTGGATCTGACCCATTCTGACTGAGAGCGTCTCTCTTCTCACGCCAACAACACGTCCCACCTCCTCAGCGCTGCTGAACTTCAGCCCTGATTGTTCCACAGTCATCAAGGAGCAAGGGCTTCACCCATCTATCTGAGACCAACACCTCCATGGGTGCCCTGATACCCAACACTGGCCACTAAAGCATGATGTGTATATATGGGCTCATCATCTGCATCAGGAGGTCAACCCTCACCCACAGCCAGCGTCACTCACACGTCGGTATGAGTTCACTAAGAGGCCGGGCTCCACTCTGGCGTCAGAGGTCATATTGTCGAAGTTCTAAAGTCCAGAACCAACAGAAGAATAGAGCGTGTGTGCTACGAGGAGCTCTTCAGTTCAAACCACACCCCTTGCTACTGCAGCAGTGGCTCTATACTATATATACATAAATTATTGAGATTCAGATTTAACAGCATTACTCACTGAACTGAAAAACACAGCATTTACTCTTTAACAGTATTTTTATCTGTAAAGTTTCTTGAGCATTAAACATAATTCAACCAAAAAAGTGAGAAAATTATATATATATATATATAGAAATGTGGAGGGGGGAAGGTACCAAGGAGTGAAGGGGCTGATGGGACGATGGGAGACCCAGAGTCCGGCCCATAACCCCCACCAGGCTGTTGGGGGTGTCACAAATTTAACAGATTGGCTCCTTCAGAGTAGAGGAGCAGAGGCAAGAAGGAAGAGGAGGAGAGGAGGAAAGGCCTCTTTCTCGAACCGATTACAGAATTAATTGCTTCTTTAATTAAAGATAAAGCTGCTCGTTCTGGGTGAACCAGTCAAGTGAAACTAAAGTAGCTCCCTCCACGTTCAACCTCATTCCCTCTCTCCCTCTCTCCCTCTCTCCCTCTCTCCTCAGTCATCCAGCGCCTTTCTAATCTCGCTCATCGTTTGTGACTGAGTGTTGAGCGGAGGATTAATTGTCCGAAGTCCACAGCGGCCCCTTTATCAGCCTCAGACTTTATCCGAAATGCTCCGTCAGCGCACGTCCTGCTTACAGCTCCACGTTAAATACGTACACGTGCCCTTCTGTCCGTTTTCTCAGAGCTGGTGCAGTTCCACCAGAAACCATAGGGGGCAGTGCAGCCAGGGTGAGGGTCCTCTATGATGTTCCATCAGCAGCCACTTTCACCACTTTCCACCACCTCCTCCACCGTTGCCATGGTTACTGCTGTCAGAAATGTTACTCTGCCCCCTAGTGGACGTGCTGCTCACGCTAGCTACACGTGGAAGTATTAGCACAGGGGCTGAAGTTTATTTTCCTGTGTAAAGGAGCAGAAAGGAGGTTTTATGGCCCAGACTCGCTTCTCCTGCTGCATTAACGATACATTTTTAATTGTCTGTTGAAACGAAAACTTCAGAAGCGAATGACTGATGTGATGCTGCACTTTATCTCTGTGGAAAAGCAGAAGGACGACGCAGTGTGTGATATTAAAGCGTCTGGTCTGTGACGGAAGACTCCAGTAATGAAAGTGTTTGATGCAGTGAATTCAGGACGAAGAAAACGCTGCTAATCAGAATTACAGACGCAATATCAGACAGAACTGAGTTTCATGTCATATGTAAACACTACTGTGAAAGTTTCATACCCATACACTGATCAGCCATAACATTAACACCACCATTAGGCACTTCACCATCTACAGATCATAACACTGGACATTGTACATCTGCACTTCACTCTGCTTATAGTTTCTATCTGAGCTGCTGTTCTGACAACAGTATTATTCACTCTCCTCATGTTTGCACCTCTGGTTCTTCTGGACGTTTTTTTTCTAACTGCTTGCGATATAGCTACTTAATTTTTATTTTACTCTTATTTATCTACCTTTACTACCTGTGTGTGTTAACTTTAGTTTTTTTTTTAGTTTTTTAGCCTAATTAATCTTATAGTTTATTATTTGCGCAACTGGAGCGGATCAGGATTCATTTCACTGCTTGTTGTACGTGTATAACTAGACGAGACAAATGAATCTTGAATCAATGTTTATACATTTATTTTGCAAACCTGGTATTGGGTGTGTCTTGCTTAAATGGGATCGTAAAACTTGAAACACATTCACTAAAAGCAGAGGCAGACAAAGTACCTAACTTGAGAGAACCTTGACAGAAATGTAGTAAAAAAATAGTTTTGTGTTTCAAATGTAGTGAAGTGAAAGTTAAAAGTTTCCCTAAGAAAGAGACTACTCGAGTACAGATATTTAAAAACTGTACTAAAGTACAGCACTCAAGTAAATGTACTTTGTTACTGTCCACCTCTGACTAAAATTATAATTCAGTCACAAAAAGACGACATCCCAAAATAATTAGCTGAAGTTAAATGTACTGTTTACTGCAGCAAAGACAGATCAGTGACAGGTCAGTATAAAATGTGGAACATGGAAAGTGCCTACTAGCATCACGGAACTAGCATCAATTAGCAGTTAGCCTAGCCTTCATGCTAGTCCTCGATGCACCAAATGCAGACGCTCTGTGTGTAAAATAAAAGTGGTTGTAGAGTTCATTTCATCTAAATGCAGCATATGATTATGATTCTTTTTTTATTTACTAAGGTGGTGTGGGGTGTTGAGGATGGTGTTGGATGTTTGTTCTTTGTGCTGCATCCAGAACAATATCAATTGTTTATCATAAAAAGCAGTAAAAAAGAACTTGCAAATTCAGGAGCTGGAGCTTAGCTGATGGGATTTAATTTCTTTTTCTTTTAGAGCAATGACGACTGCACACAGAACAGCACAGGAGACTCCACTCAAGCCTCCATGGAAGCCATGTCCCCATTCCTCAAAAAGAAAGCACATATCTTGGAGGTCTTGCGCAAGCTGGAGGAATCAGATCCACTGAAGTTTCATCCTTCCGCATGCTACTACTATCACGGGCAGGCGTTGCTGCAGGGGGAGACATTTGCAGCAACTCCAGCACTTCGTCAGCCGCACTGCCGACACTCCAGTTCAGATTCAGACATCCATGAGTACGCTCATGCAGAAGGGGCTCAACAAGATGGTCTTGCATCCGCAAGGCATGGCGGCTGTCCGTCCTGCCGTATTTTGTCTCAGAGGAGCAGCTTAGACAGTTTGCTTAAGAGCAACCAGGGACTTGGCGTGCCCTTGCACTTTGGCCGAGACAATAGCCAGATGTGTTCTGAAGAGCACGGTGCTTCAGCACAAGCCGCAGATCCGAAGATTTCAGACAAAACAAGCCAGTCCAGCACACGTAGCACAGTTGCTCACAGCCGAACAACTTACCCTCAGCCAGCAACAAAAGCCACTATTCCATACCTTTCTTCTCTGGTTGCTGGTTCTCCTGAAGTAAGAGATGACAGAGATTCCAGAAGAACATCACCTACGAAGGGTGCTAATGGTGGCCCACAAGAGAGCAAACCTCTCGACAGTGTGTCAAGACCAAGGGATGAAAGAGCTGACGAGTGCCGTTATCTGGAGGTTGCTACCGATTCTGAGCATGATACCTCTGCCCAAGTCTGCAATGGAGTCTTCAGTTCCAACGAAGCTTCTGTTTCCAAGAAGGTATCCATCGAGTCGTACTCTCCAGCTGCTTCAGCATTTACACAGGCGACAGGAAAAGGCAAATTTGCACACAGTCCAACATCTTCCTCTTCATTTAGTGAATCCAAACCCTCTCTAGTCTCTTCCCCATCCAAAGTGCTCAAGTTTCTCAAGATACCTTCAATGGCAGAGAACACACCGGCAGCCAATGCTTTGCGCTTGAGTCCCCAGCTTACCCGCAGCTCAAAAATTCCATGTAGGAATAACTATGAGGTGTACCAGTCACCTGTGATGTCCCGCAAAGCAACCACATCTGAGCGAGATAAACCGTCTTCCACCTCCAAAACAGACACTTATCCTGGCACACACTCTGCCCCCACCTCCCCACCAAAGGCAGAGGATACTGGTCTGTCTGCTCTCACGAAAGAATCAGGTTATAGCAGCCACTCGGCTCCTAAGCCAAGCCCGGTTTCCAAAGGGGTGAGTCAGTCATTCTCACAGCCTCTGAAAGGTGCTCAGGTACATCACTATGAAAATGTTTTGGATTACTCTGCCTCTCATTCCATAAATGGCTTTCCTCATGTAACCCCAGATGAGGTAGATCTTTCTGACAAGCAGAAAGTGAGCTTGAAAGAAGACAAGCTCCTCAGTCCGCTCTCCCTAAAAACCTCTGATTCGTCGGCTACCACAGGCGAATCTCCGTCCGACTCCTCGGACCAGGACACCGACACAGAGAGTCCGGTTTGGCAAAGGCCTCAGCATCATTTTAGCCTGCCAACCGCATCCGCAAACAAGACGCAAAGGGCCAGTTACTCTAGTATGAAGGAAAGGCATCATGAGAGAGGACCCCCAGAACCTGCTCAAAAACATGATGCATCTGCTCTAGCTCACATTCCAGCTAAAAGGTGTGACAAGCAGCCATCACTGCCAAAAAGGGCTGTCTCCTGCAAGCCTCAAACTGATTCAAGCTATCACCCATTCAAAGAACGTCTGGCAGCCCTTGGCAAATTGAAGAGCACAGAGGATCTGCAACAGGCCTCAGAAAAGAGAGAAGCACAAAGTAATGTAGCTAAAATCACTTTGTCTCCAGGGAACAGCGAACGAAGCAAGACGGCAGAAAGACAAGGTGAGCGAATCGCAATAGAGCAGCGACATTCAAAATTTACAGATTCGCTTGATGGGAAACCCTACCCTAAAACCAGCTTTGGCAGTCTTGCCAAGGCCACAGGTTCTTCTTCTCATGAGCAGAGTGCCAAGTCAATGAGCACAACCTCCTCAGCAGAAAAAAGTTATGTAGTTAAAGCTGAAGGTCAAAAGATCAAAATGGGAATGTCTTCTTGTGAAACGCCAGTAATGATTCGAAGTTATGGAAAGTGCCCGAACCCTCTCACCCACCACAGCAAAACAGTCCCAAGTCCTCAAAGCAGCCCTACTAAAGCGCACTCCAAGTCCCCGTCCAAGACAGGCAATGCCTCTTCATATCCTCGAGGAATGAAACCGGTTCAGGACGAGCGCTCTCACCCCCAGAGGCAACCATCACGCACCGATGACAAACATAAGCTCGCAGCCGGGAAGAAAAAGACCTTTACTCATGTCGATAATGTTCCACCTCCTCTTCCTCCTAGACCTGGAGCAGAATCGGCTAATATTAAGACTGAGGACAAACGACCTCCTGCAGCAGCTCCAATTCCACAGTCAGCCATTGAGCAGAAAGTGATGCGGGGAATTGAAGAAAACATGTTGAAGCTGCAGGAACAAGATCGAGGGCAGCCTGTAGAGACAAAGCAGAAGACCTCGAATGGAATTGCCAGTTGGTTTGGCCTGAAGAAAAGCAAACTTCCGGCTCTTAATCGCAAACCTGAAATGTCCAAGCTCAAGCTCAACATGTCATCATCGTCGTCCTCTTCCGGAGCCAAAGACACCTCAGGGGCCAAAGCAGGGCCCAGGAAGGTGGTAGAAAGCTTGAACATCTCTAAGCTCATGGAGAAAGCAGAAGATTTAAGGAAGGCCTTGGAAGAAGAAAGGACCTATGTGAGCAGGGTGGGGATTGCTATTGACCGTCCTGCGAGAGGACACTCATGTGAGGTGGTTATGGACCAAGCACAGGGTCAGTTATCCCTCATGTACAGAGGGGTGACGGCCGACAGCTTCATGCAACAGCTGCTAAACAGGTGAAGGTTGTTTAGAGCGAAATGAGTTTTATGCTTTAATTCTGTGATTCTGTTTGATTGGCCAGTGGGCCGATATGCCAAAAATTACATTGTGTTGCCACAATACAGAATATATATAAAACTTTTATTTTTTAGGTGTGTGAATGATCTGGAGTGAATACAGTACAACCAGAGATGTTACAAAAATAGAAAAAAAGAAATACATTTCACAAAGTCAGCAACTGTTTTAAGAAGAAATAAATAATAATGTTTTAATAAAAAAAAGATTATATTCTAATAATAATAATACTGCAGTAGTTTGTTGTTCTGGAAGTATTGATTGTACTCCACATGTACTCAGTAAAG
The DNA here is from genome assembly GCA_037576955.1 of Lepidarchus adonis. NCBI lineage: Eukaryota > Metazoa > Chordata > Actinopteri > Characiformes > Lepidarchidae > Lepidarchus > Lepidarchus adonis. The sequence goes on along the minus strand of JBBIGC010000131.1, from coordinate 8,594,784 downwards.
GGTACTTTACATTAAGATGTGGCAGCAAGCAATTTAATATCAAAAAATATTTGGATATACATTAAGATTTTACTGTTATTGAATTACGTATTCATAATAAATAAATAAATAATAAATACATGTTTTTTATTGCTCACTCAGATAGGGAATCATATAACAAACATTGAGAAAGTATCTTTAGTGCTTCACTTTATTATTATTGTTATTTGCTTCAGTATTTGAATAGTTTTTAACTCTTTAGGCCATAAAAGGATATTCCAACCATCTTCCAAATATTTTTCAGTTTACAGAGGTTTATAATCATTTCTCTAAATGTCAATGCAAACCCAATTTCTGGAAAAAAATTATGTAAAATTTAGCAAAATTTGACTAAAAACTGGAATATTTCAAACAAATAAAGTTAAATATGAAATAGTTACTATATTAGAGTAGTGTTGAGTATGGGTATACTTGGTCTACATGCTATACTCCTGTTCCTGAGGGTGATGCTGTTCAGGCTTTAATACTTGTCATTTTCTGAAAGGGTGGATGAGAGAGGAACTTCGAGTTTTGGCATCGTTCACAGGCGTCTGTCCTTCGACTCTAAGAGATCTCATCCTGTGTTCGGGTTCCAGCAAAATGGCATCGGTCACATCGGGAGCCGCGAGGAGATGGAGAAAGTAAATTTTCACACAGTGACCCTCAACTTTCATTCCCTCCTGCAGTGATACGTCCACCAGTCTCATCCACCGCTGTCTTCTCTTCCCACCGCAGGGTTCAGACGTGGTCAACCGCCATGAGATCACATCCGACGAGAGTCTGGCAGAGTCCATCAGCTCGCAGCACTTCACTGGTGAGATCCTAATGAAGTTTCCCTCCACTGTGAAGCTGGTTCTTCCAGCACTGTTTGGTTTTTTCAGGACCATAACCCTGGTGTGGGAACTCATTGCAGATGGCGTTCTGTTCTAGCTTCTGACACAAATTGTAATTGCGTCTTCACCTGATTGATCTGCTCCCTGAGGGGGTAAAGGTCTCCTGAGAGTCGACGTGCAGCGTGATATTGCAGAGCCTATCGCTTCATTTACACCTCAGAGATCTCGAACCAATATGTGTACAAAGCTTCTCGAGCAAAAACAGGCAGTAATTTCTTTCACAGACACAAAAGAGGCATGAAACCTAACGCTCACTGCTGCCATGGTAATTACAGTGTAGAACCATCATATGGTATAGGATTGTAGAGGAGTGTGTAGATCTTTTAAAGAATTCTATTGTTCTGTTGTAATACCAAAACTTGATTAAAACGTTATTAATTAACTAATTATTTTTAATTTGTTCTCAGAGGTGTGTGTTTGAGTTGTTGCTGTCACAAAAAAACTTTGCGTCCCTAAAAAATTTATTATCCAATGGTCATGAATGATAATTCTTTATTTTTATTTTAGTTAAAACCATAATTTTTGTCATTCTAGTGAGAGCTGTTAATGAGCTGATGAATTGGATCAGGCATGTTGGGAGAGCCTTACTAAAGAACCTTTAAATGGATGTTTTTTTTTTTTTAGAGCACCAATTTTTTAAAAAGAGATTTATATAATGATACAAAACAAAATCAGTACAGTGGAGTATCACAATGTTTGTCTGACGAGTAAACTGTTGCTTGTGAACACGCTGCTCTAAGGCAGGTGCTACATAGCTCTGGAGTCACACAGGAGTGTGGATCTCTTTATATATATATATATATTTACAGTGCCCTCAATAATTGGTTAAGATGTGTTAAAAGCTTTTAAATAAATACAGTTTTTAGAAAAATACATATTTAGGGTCATTATTTTGCTGAAAGACCCAGTGATGACCCCAGTGCCACATAGCGAACTCCAGACGTTTGTGTTTATGATGGTGATTGAGAAAAGGTTTTTTCCGTGCTGCCTCCCAAATAGCTTGTTGGCATGTCAAGTGGTCTTAAACTTTTGATCGGGACTGTATATTTTATATTTGAATTATTATCAGAAATATTGGCATCTACTGTTAGAGTTTGAACCAAAATTAATGATTATCTACAGTATTAATAACACGATATCGGTACTTAGTGTTTTAAATATCAAGGTTATCATCAGTACTGAGAGATCTGAGGAGAACTTGAAGGCAACTTGACTTAAAGTGACCCCAGTTTTAGCACAGAGTAGATTGTGCCCTTAAGGGGACGTCTCTAAAGTAAAAGAGACTGAGTGTGTCTCGGATCGGAACTCTGTGAAAACGAGAAGTAATCGACCTCATAAAGAACTTTCCTTTTGATGTTCTTCAGAGTTGCTCTGATCTTGTTTCTGTTTCTCTGCAGGGTCTGGTTCCTCCATGCGCACTCTCGACAGTGGCATTGGCACCTTCCCTCTGCCCGACTATGCCAGCAGTGCTGCAGGGAAAGGCGTTCCAAAGCCCCAGGGAGACCAAGCCTTCTCTGCTCCTCAGGGAAAACAGGGGGCTCTGCTGAAGGCTCCACGCAGAGCACGCACTCTGGAGAGAGAGCTTTCGTCTTTAGATGAAGTGAACCCCTGTGTTCTCTACGGTTCTCCTCTGGAGGCCAGGGGCCCAACCATGCATCTCTCCAGCACCATCCATGAAGGTGTGCAGCTTTTTCTCTCCTGTCTTTTCCACTGATCTACTTAAAACGTCTGAACACTCCCAGGTCCAAAAAGTTCTCCGACTTTTGGTTTACCATAGAACCTTGCAATGGATTGTTCTATAGGGAACCATTTTTGAACCTTTTTAAGGTTCTTCTTTATAATGTAAACTAGAAGTGCAGAACTACATTTTTCTGTATTATTGATAGTTATTGCGTTAGCACTTCCTGTCCAGATCCAGGTGAAGCTCTCAGGTGAGTACAGCAGTTGCAGTGTGTGTCATAATAATATTCTTTATTTCTTCAGAACTGGCCATGTGCCAAGTCTCAGGGCATTCGCTGTGGTTTTGCTGCTCGGCCGCATGTTATATAGCAGATCATCTCTACTGCCTTTCACAATCAATACGTTAACAGCTCAAAGCGAACCGGTGTGAATTGTAATGAAAATGCAGTTTATTAGCCCCAGAATACACTCGAGTGTAAATCTGAGAACCTTCAGACGGCAGAATGCATTAGCAGCAGGAGCTCGCACAGCGAGAGGAGAGACAGCGCTTCTTCTATCAGTGATCTTTCTCCATTCTTCCCCGGAGCGAAATATGAATTATTTTTATATAGAGAGATCTTTTTCTGTGCAGGTGCCGTGTTGAATCAAAGCTTAGTCCCTTCAGTCTCAGAGTGATGGAGTTACAGTTAAGAGTCAAATCTGCATCATTCTCATTCATACTTTATTATTATTATTATTATTATTATCGATTACTATTTATTAGTGTTGTTAGTCAAATTGGTGAGGCAGGTTGCATGTCTACCAGAGCTGAAGATCATCCTCACACCAGTAAACCTAGACTTCAGTTAAGATCTGCTGCTCCACCAACATCCTA
>JBBIGC010000131.1:8559973-8572492 GCA_037576955.1 Lepidarchus adonis | reverse complement strand
AAAGTTTGTTGATATTTATGAGAGAATAGAGAGAGGTAGCATGGCTAAGCTACATTTTTAAATGGTAAATTTAGCCAAATAAATAAAACCAAAACCACATTCCCTTAGTCCCTCCACTCACTGGCCACTTTATTAGAAACGGATGCCTTATCAAAGTCAAAGTAAATGTTGCTTCTGCTTCATGTACAAAATACCGAGACAAGACATGACTCCAGTTTATCAGTGCAAGAAAAGACAAAGAAAATGAACGTAAATAAAACTATAAATATAAAAGTGTAAACTTTTAAACTAGACACAATATGAAAGTGTGATGATGAAAGTGTAAAGGTGCAGTAGTAGTGCTTCCACTCACTGGCCACATTATTAGAAACCCTCACCTTGTGCTTCCACTCACTGGCCACATTATTAGAAACCCTCACCTTGTGCTTCCACTCACTGGCCACATTATTAGAAACACTCACCTTGTACGTCCAGCCATTGGCCACTTTATTAGAAACCCCTGGACTGAGTAGTGTGTGGACACATCAGTGTCCAGCAGGAGGCGCCCAAATCCTCTCCTGGAATTTCTCTTCAAAAACTCTCGGCAATTAACATGTGATTCAAACCAGGTGCGTTGAAGCAGGTGTACACACGTACACACACACACTTTTCTTTTACAGGATTTTATTTCTGCATAATGGAAGCCCCTCTCCTCACTCCACACAATGAAAACTAATTGGTTCACAATGTTGTTTTGGATTCACTTGCCCATTTTTACAATAATCATCAATACAACAATTTTTAAAGAAAAAAATCAATATAAGTTCTTACAGTGATAACTGCAAATGGCATGCAAGATAAAATAAACACTATTGTTAGCTACTACTGATGCAGTTTTTCCCTCTACTATTTCTAACCATAGAACTCACTAAAATAGTCGGTGTGAAAGGTTCTCTAGGACTTTACCAATTCAAATCAAACTTTTTCCCCATTTTATCGAGAACCTCAACATTTTGGAGGGAAAGTGACGAAACATCATCCCAATCTGTTCAGACTGCTGTTTTTGAAGAGAGGCTCTGTCTAATGACTACAAACTATTTTTTTTATAAAAACAAAAGTCTATAGTTGAACTTTTTTCACTTTGCTCCAGTGTTTTAAATTTATATTAGAAAAACAAAAGTGATTAAAAATACACACAGCATGTTGCTACAGATCTAAGAGAAGATGTAGTCCATTTCATTTCTGGATATATAAGCATACATAAACACAAAAAGGAAAATAAACATCAGTTTTATAGAAATGTGGCAACGTCTCGTGCTCCTGGGCAGTTACGAGTCTACTGCCCACATTCTGCCTGACGTTTTCCGGTGGGCGGGGCCTGCTTGACGGACAGATGGGTGGGTTATTTGGTACAAACGAGTACACGAGAGCGACGCGGAAAATGGAGATGAATTTAAAAGAAATAAAAACAAGTTATAACCTAACCATTCAGTACAGTTCCCTAAGGGTCTTTTTCAGCGGTTCCGGTAGAACACCACCCTTATTCCTATCTGGAACCTTTCAAAAGCTTGGTAAAAGCGGAGAACAGAAAGGGCTAAAGAACAACCGACCAAGAGTGAGAGATTAGCACACTGCACCATATTGGACACATTTCCGTGATCCTGCTAGAACTCATGAGAATGGAAGTGACATTTAATTTATAGTTATATATATATTTATATAAAACCTGTAGGTCAGGAGATGTTTCAGCTCAGAACTCGTAGAGAAGGCAAGATAAAGACACACTGACAGCTTAAGGGAAGAAAAACAACACGAGCGAAAAGTTGAGGCAGTGACTGCGATTCCCGACAAGCCCGTCAGTTCCAGAGGAACACGATCACATCCTAAGGCCACAGGTTCTTCACAAAGTGTCGATCTGCACGTCAGGTTGGGCGTCTTTCCAAAAAGTGTGTCCACTTGCTATGTAGATGCATGATCACTGACAGTTCCACATGATGCAGGAGAAGAAGAGATGCACCATGTCTGCAGATGCTGATATATACACACTCCAGAAAAAGCGAACTGGGTGAAGAACATCAACCCAGATCAGTTGGACAGTGTTTCTGTAGGTTTACAGATGCAGGAGAATGGAGATGTTTCACTTTCCCAGAAGACACTGCATCAAACATCAGACGGCCACGGTTTCCACCGCGGTGCATCCCTGTGTGAGCTACTGGAGACGGACAGTCTTCATCACTTGTGCCGTTTCTATCAACCGAGATAAAATGTTACACTACAAACCAGCTAACAGAGTTACATCTACATCTTTGAAATGAGTCCTCAAGTCAGAGAACAGTTCTAAGCGGAGAGCTTTAAAGTTCTCTGAAGTGAAGAATGGATCTAAATTGTGCCGTTTTTCACCAGTTGCATTAAAATCCTGTGGACAGATCTGAGTCTTCAGCACAGCTGGCGCTGGAGACAAAAACGATGCTGTTTTTACAGTACACCACACACCAGATGCTTCGTCTTCTCTCACTTCTCCAGGTCCAGCAGAGTCTCTGTGTAAATGGCAGCTGTTCAAGTCTGTAAATTCGTCTTCGCTCGACAGTTGTACCATCACACCATTGCTCCTCTCATCCCAAATTGTATTCTTTTCTTTTTTTTTCGTCAAATGCTTTTCTTCAGGTATCCTTCCCCGATTCGGCCGTGACCCTTTTTCTTGTTCCCTTCTTCCAACGTACCACCAAAAACAGTCAAAATATACTTTACAAAAATAATAATAATAAAAGTTGAAATAAATCATTTAAAGTATAAAACATCCCCAAAATGAACGCTCTCTCAAAATAATAACATAGCAGAAGGTCGAGAATCTTTCCTCTTATTATTTATCCTCTTGTAATATCAGTCTGGGCCAGTGGGTGGCACCACTGTGCGAGGCGGCAGTGAGAGAGGCAGGGGTGTTGGCGCGTTGTTTTTTGTTTTTTTTGGGGGGGTTTCATCTTGGATGGCGTAGCCCGGAATGTCACACAGCCAGTCGGCCTGGAGGCGGGTGCAGGGGGCTCCAAGTGGCTGGGGGTGGCGGAGGTGGCTCCTGGGGGTAGGAGCGGGGCTCACAGCAGGGTTGAGCCTCAACTTTAGCCACGCCCCTTCCTTGGCACAGTCGCCGATGCCTCAGCAGCCTGTCTGTCCTCGAGAAATTCTGAGGGGAAAAAAGCCAAAGAAAGAGGGAAAGTGAATGAGATGTTAATTGCACAGAAGAACTGGACATTTTCTGGAACGCACTGGTCCTGCGAAGCTTAGACAGACGGTGGGACTATGCCAATCAAACCAGATTGTATAAATGTTCAGGGCTTTGTCAGACTATCAGCTGTTCTCCATCAGGCTTTTTGCATCACTGCTGTGCAATAAAAGGTCTTGTTTAGACTCCAATACAACATCACTTTCTCATTTGTTTGAACGCCAACCTGCAGCCCAGACTGTAATGTTGTGTGTTTACCTGTAGAGTAGCAGTAAGACAGTGCAGTGTTTCTGTAACCTGAGTGAGTCGTCTCTGTAATGATGTGTACAAGTTGTTGAAATATTAGTTAGAACAACAAGGGTTCGGTTCCAGATTTCCTTTCCAGGCCTCCAGCCATGACATGGATGTGAGAAGCTCCAACAGAACCTGATTTAATGTAAGGACTAATTGAGGCCAAACCAGGGATTTGATGGCAACTACAAGTAACACAGGGCTTCCAGATCTGGAAATGGTGAAGCCAACAATTATACTATGATTAATGTGGAGTATGGAGTATAAACACTAGACAGATAATTATATAATATGATAACTTAATTAGAGCTGACGTAGGCACAGAAAACATCACCCCCTACTGGCTTCACTCTGACTGTACAATGGGTGAATCATGGGACATTTCCACCCTCCCCACAACCTTAAATAAAACTGCATGCAAATGCAATAAAACATTTTATTAGCGCTACTTAGGATTTGAGTTAAAAGTTACGGCAAGAAAAACATTAAATTCAACTTTTTTTGATGCCATATAAAAGCCTGAAATCCCATGTACACGTACTGAACAACACTGCTGACGTTTGATCCGCACTCACCAGACAAAAACGCCTGAAAAAACCTCAGACCCGTGTGGACATGGCCTGACGGTGTTTGATAAGATGGGTTCAAAAGCTGGATGTTCTACTGCCATGTGCACAAAATTTTCAATAGGGATTATCATTGAAAATGTTTCCATACATAACTAATAATTACAAATGGCATGATAAAAAATACAGATAGATACTGAAGCCTTGACTACTGTCCAGTGCTGATACCAGTCCTTCATTGTATTAGATCTGTTTAGATTAGATAAAAAAAAGTCAAATGAAAAACCAGAAGACAGGAGATATGCACTTCAACGATATAATTACTGTACTCTTTATTCTATGTCTGTTTTGTCTCCAGGACGTGCAGACCTGACTGGTGAAAATCAGGACAAAGGTTGAAACCTGGTAGGCGTGCGCGGCGTCTTACCTGCTGGCAGCGCTCACACTGATAAGGCTTTTCTCCACTGTGGACACGCTTGTGCCGCTCCAGGTGATACCTCTGGATGAAGCGCATGTCGCACATATCGCACGCGAACGGCTTCTCGCCTGGAGGACACACAAGCCATCGTTTATTAACACACACCACGCTGTCATCACACTACACAGCAGTCTGTTACTAAAAAACTACAAGTGGAAGAGATGAGTCATCAGTTAATAAATTAGACACTTTATTCATCTAGCAGCAGATAGAATTAAAACTAGGAGATTTATTCTATGAGAGGGGACAAGACTTCATCCAAACTCGAGTTTGCAGTGAGTAAAGAGTTACGGGACGACATTGCCCACGTTAAATACAAAGTGGCACATTGGGGCATGAAAAGTGCTCTATTGAGGGGATAGTCTAACTTTACATTTCGACTGAAGGTGCAGAAGTAAATTGGGATTTTTTTTATTATCAATAAATCAAAGAAAAGAAAATTATACTCAGAAACTTGGGCTCATTGAATAAAGATGAAAACAACAATGCTGGACACTTCTAAAGCTTGGCTCGGACTATAAAACTAAAAGTATACAATGTACCAGCACCAGTCCAAGTCCCATTACAGAATAAGCTGGTTTTACTGGGGGGAGGGGGTTTAGGGAAAGAACACATACCAGTATGAGTGAGGCTGTGTCTTTCCAAGTGGTAACGTTGGAAAAACCGCATGTCACACATCGAGCAAGCATACGGCTTCACCCCTAAACGCACAGAGCACCAATTCTCAGTGAACCTCGGCATTCAAATCAAAACCCCACACACACACACACACACACACACACACACACACACACCTTTTGGTTTTGCACTCTGGACACTGGACTTGAAGAAACAATGACTATGTTTAGTGCGTCTTTTCTGGATAAACAGTGCAGATCCACGGCTGTGATCATTTCTGCAGTGATCAGCTGTAGATCAGGGTTGGAAACTCTAGTCCTGAAGGGTTGATGCTCAGACACACCTGGTCCAGATCACTAGCCAACTGCCAGGTGTAGTAGAAGTGTGGTTGAGAAGAACAAACTGTGCTGGACACAGAGTTCACCATGTTCTAGACCAGGTGTGTCCAGGAGTGTTTGGTAGTTCCCACCTCAAACACACCTGGTGATTAACAAGTGAGTCTTACCTGCTGTGTAATGATGGAAATCACCAAACTGTGCTGGAAACCAGCCTCCAGGACCAGAGCTGCTCTAGATCCATCACTTTTTGCACAATAAAGCTTCTCTCTCAACGCAAGGTTCGCACAAACAACAAGGCGTGGGTGAGAACTGATCACAGAAGAAGATCTTCAACCATCACCATCCCACCAGAAGAACAAACATCTACCAGAAAGTTCTGATTACAGTTTGTTGAGAAGTAAACCGAGCCCAATTACACGTGGACATTATAAACCCCTTACGCCATCACAACCATGTCTTCACTCACTGCAGTTCCGATAGGAACCACATAAGCACCCAAGCTCCTTTCTTACATACAAATATGAACCATCCCTTCATACGAGGGACGCTCAAAACGTTTCCGCACTTTCCTACTCTCGTTGGAAGCGATAAAGTGATGAGGACGAGCAGGTTGTGTCTGGATTCTCACATTTTTTTATATTGCAAAAAGAATCTTAATGGAGAGTTTTTCCATTTGATGATGTGAATGCAGCGCTGCATCAGTGGCTAAACACTCAACCAACAACATTTATCTTCGCGGTGTTAAAAAGTTGGTATTGCGCTGAGAAAACGGCATCGTTGATTAGAAAAGAGATTTTTTTGTGTGTAAAACACAAACACACACAGAAGAAGCCGGTTACCATCTAAACCCTGTAGAATCAGAACAACTTTTATTTCATCAGTGATTCATTTTCACTAGTTCCGTGGCTAAAAAAACGCTGTGGTGTGTGGATTTCACCAATTTATGGCCAAGGCCTCATCCTAGTTTTGTAACTGAAATACGGGGACGGACACCGCGTACCCTGAATGGCACCATCTTTAAATGTACAGACCAAGTGGTGAGAATTGGAGGAAGTGTGTAAATATACAGACTAATCTGAAGCGCAGACTCGCATGCTGGCAGAAGGTATTTCAACTGGTCAGTTAGACCACACTTGCTCAAAAAAATGCTGAAATTTCATCTTCTGTGTAATAAAACGTGGTGCCAAATACCGAGACTATTGAAGTACCATCCACAGCCAATCATCTACTGAAGCTGTTCTAGCAGAGGTGTTCAGCTCCAGTCCTGGGGGGTCAGTCAAGTTTTTATATGAGATTTTTTAAGGCAAAAGTAACAAAAAATAAGGGTCATATTAAAAAAAAACTATTTAAAATACATAATGAGTACAAATGATTTCCATTGTGTTTCTCAGACGGCAAGGAAATAATATTGTGGCCACGGTTTATCATGATACTGTGCTGGACACTGGCCTGTGTCAGACTCATTACAATCCCTATTGGCTTTATTTGCACCACAGGTCAAACTTCTTGACTACTAGCAGGAGGACATGAAAAATAAACACGTACAACACTTGAAGTGACAGTGTGAACAGGTCCCTATTCCCAGTTCCTGAATCACAGCACTACGTTAGCAGCATGTACAGCGTGGAAGCCGAACCCCCAGACAATGACATGTGGATAATCATTCTGAAAGATTCTCGATTAGTCCTGGAAACAAGCAGATTCAGAAACGCCCAGTATCCAGAATCCGAGTACCAGAGGTTTCTCCCGTTTACTGCAGAGTGAAAAAGATTGTACACCCCGTATTATACTGAACACTTTTTTAAGGAATATAACCTGAATTTCCCAAACTTTAAATTAAGCAAATAAACACTACAGATTAAGTGTGTACTCTGTAGAATGCATATTTACTTTTTCTTAGAAAGTGGAGAGGGTTTCACTAATCTGTTGAAACCTGTACAGACGTTTTCCCCAAATTAAAGCCAGCTTCCTGCACCTGCACTACATAGTCATTGTTTCATTTCAATTCCAGAGCCAAAGCAACCACTGTTTAAATACTTACAGACTGTATTTAATACTCATTTTGTGCATCTAGATAACGGATAGTGACCACATGATCAACACGCACACACGCACACACAGAGCGGCTGTTAGACCTGAAAAACTACGAGTACAAACTGGAAAATTAGATGTATTGATTGTGTAACATGAAACTGAACGTTCAAACAGCCAAATTCATATAGATCAACACGGGAGTTTCTCCATCAGATAAGCAGGAGAGGAATTCCTTGTGGGCTAAATTAAGATTTTTTGCATTTTTATGAGTGGATAACAGTCAAGGGCAGGAAGATGAGACACAACATACCCGTGTGAGTGAGGCTGTGTCTCTGCAGGTGGTAACGCTGAAAAAATCTCATGTCGCACATCGAGCAAGCATATGGCTTCACCCCTGAATACACAAAGCACCAACAGTTCATTTATACGTTTAGCGACATTCTTCATGCTCAGTTTAGCTGCTTTACCAAATAAAGAACCAAAATGATTTGCCGGAACTTTCTGCTCCACCTTAAATGGTGCAGAACGTGATACTGCACCATTAAGATAAAACAGAAAAGAAGGTTCCTTTCACTGAATTCAATTCCACTGTTTGTTCAATAACATCAACTGGAGATATTTCAGTGTTTTATTCCAATTTTATTCAACTTATTGAAATGTGTGGTTTTAAAGTCATGTGATTTACCTCTGTATCTCGATTCTGCAGCAGATCACTTACACTCAGAATTTAAACTAAAACCAATCATCTGAATGCAGCAAATTGCCTAAAACCATATTTTATTCAGTGGACTGACCTTGATTCAGTTTTTCAGACACTACAGGTGGAAGTTTGGCTTTGAAGGCAGTTTTGGGTACGACATAATTTTCATAATTTGAATAAATGTCTATTTTCCTAAATATGCTTTTTTAAAGCCTTTAACAACATAAAATAATAAGGCGTAAAGGGCTTAAAAAATAAAAACCCAGTGTCAGGGCCCTGTCCACATGTACATGTTTTGGAAAACATCTTCCAAAAACACGATTTTTTAAATGTTTTAAGTGTAGATGTGTGTGCATAGAACTGGGAATATCTGTCTTTGTTACATGGGGTGATCCCTCGACTTCTGTTCTGACTTGATCTTATCAGCACACGTGGGTGGGTTGAGGGCTAAAAAAAAAAACGGCTCATGTGGAAAGAGGAAAACCCTGGTGTTTGTAAATGGCATGTAGGTCTCGGTTAATCTCGGTTTCTGAAGCTGCAGAAACGGCTTGAGAAATTCAGAATGAAACGTCAGCTCTTTTGGTTTCTACGCTGAACCTCCTCAAACCGATGATTAGTGGGGTTTAATATTCTGCACAACATATCATTCAGAAGTTTTCCGAACAGTAATAACCACGATAATAACCACATACTTCGCGAACAAGCAGCTGTCCATGTTTTATCTGAAGAAAAGCTGAAGTGTAATTTAACCCAATGACTAAATAAATACTAATAAACCAATAAAGGAAAAGCTCAAATTCTAATGTCTCAACTGATCATAATAAGGTCGTTAGGTTATACAGTCAAAATAAAAATTTTAATGAGTCATTATCATGCAGCTCTACACTGTATGCCCAAAAGTGTATGTTGCTTACAAACACACCAACACATCCCAAGAATGCTCCACCACTCCATCTCAAGGCCTAAACACCCCTCAAAGTGATGCTTTGAATTTGGGAAAGTGATCTTACGCTAGCAGCAGAAACGTGAGCTAATAAAGGGCGTCTGGATACTTCTGGACATACAGCGTGTACCCAAATCACTGCTGGAATAACTAGCCCAAATCTGTAATGTGCTTTATAGCCAAATGCATTTAACAGTGGGTCAATGTGGATCTGATTTAACCTGATGTTCCAGAACTACAAACTCGAGTTTGTTGTTTTGTGTTCACCTGCAATAAATAAGAACACACAGGATTATGTGCATCGAGGCGTATGAAGAGACGACACCTACCCGTATGGGTGAGGCTGTGTCTTTGCAGGTGGTAGCGTTGAAAAAAACGCATGTCGCACATGTTACAAGCGTAGGGCTTCACCCCTAAGTGCAAAAAGCATAACTGCATTAGCTACGGAGCGGCTGAGCTGGTGGAAGGACACCAGCTACAGCACCAGTTTACAGTTCTGTCCCCATGTGGTAATGAAGCAGTGTACAAAGCAGTAGTGTGGTGGCAGGTACAGTTAAGTGGGTATAATGAAGCTGGATGTTTATATATTTATGTATACACCTTAATAAACATTGCTTTTATGTATTTTCATAAAATGTCAATGCTTAACAGTCAAAACCCAGACATCATACAGCAAGAGTAGTGTGGATGACCTAAACAAGCATGCTGAAGCTCATGACAGTGTTGCCAACTTTAACGTAATCAATATCCTTTATTATTATTTCAGATAAATGGGAAACAATAATGTGTTTCATTCATAACAAATATAAACTTTAACAGCAGTGATGCAGATCAAATGCGTTCAATATTAACTTTATGTTTTTGGGAAAGTTGGCAACAGTGTGTGGATGGGACCTGTGAGGCCTGTCTGCAGTGAGTAGGGGGAAGGTGTAAAGACACATACCAGTGTGAGTGAGGCTGTGTCTCTGCAGATGGTAACGGTGGAAAAAACGCATGTCACACATGGAACAAGCGTAAGGCTTCACTCCTAAATGCACAGAGCAAAATATTAGTCATGTGCATTCCCTACAGCAAATAAAATACACGCTAAAGCATTCACAACTCAACACAGCTCTCCTGTACAGTACTTTTCAAAGTGGACTATGACAGATGCCAACCCATCCCGAATTTAACTGGGGTCAGCCATAGGCCAGCCTTTAACAGGTCATTTACGTCTGTATCGAAGTCTTTAAACATAAAAAAAATCTAAATAAATGGTAATTAATGTAGTGATACATAATAAATTTAAGCCAACTATCAGTATTTCTAAGCAGGTTATTTCTGAAAGATTTTAGCAAATACAAATGTAGTCAAAAGTCAAACATGATACAAAACATTATCAAACCCATTGATAAAGAAAAAAAAAAAAAACACCAAGATGCCATAGATGCTCTAAAAATTCCACATTTTCCTATGAAAGAAACTCATTATGCCTTTTTACATTTAAATAAACACTGGGCTCTTTTTAGGTTCAAATAGCTTCTTAACCCTGAATGTAAGAGGCAAAAAAAACAATTTGATTGTAATTTTACATAAAAATAGCTTTTAAAATATTACAGTAATGGAGGTGTGGGGGTAGTCATTTTCTTTTTGGTTTCTTGTGATGAAGCTAATTGATTATGACTCACTATTGCACTAAAGGCCAAAACGAAGATAGTCTTCAAAAATTAGATGCCTATTGCTTTCTGGTGAAACACACACATGTACAAAGTGTAAAAATACTCTCAATAAAAACCTTCTGAACTGTTCCTCCAAAAAGTGCTGGCATAAATGAGTGTGAGCAACTCCACCACTGATTTAACCCTATTAAATACACACAGGAGCAAATCCTGCAGGTTACAGACAATGTGGAACTAACTATTACCAAAAAATGTGAAGTGACTGATTCCTAGTGTGACCACTGGAGGAGGTCAGTGTAAATTAGCGCTGGGGTTGACTGTATGGTGTACAAAGAGACAACACATACCCGTATGGGTGATGCTGTGTCTCTGGAGGTGGTAGCGTTGGAAAAACCTCATATCACACATGGTACAAGCAAATGGCTTCACCCCTAAATGCAGAGTACTAGTATTAGAATATGATGGTGGATATTTTTATTTGACGAGGTCACGATCTCCCATGTATACTAACAGACGTCTTGGAAAAACAATAGTGTATTTGTTGTTTTATACTGTATGTCTGTTGCTATACACACACATATATATATATCCTGGTAAAGCTAAAGACCATTCTGACACTCACTTAGGGACTGGCAGCTCAGGACATGGATTTCCAAGAAATACGATGATTTTATTCATGCAACCATGTAAATTTACAAAAACATTTCTTTCTGGTTGCCTCAAACATTGATTTAACAGCTCACTCTGTGCTAATATCTATAGGAACTGGATTTTCATATCATTTCTTCAATTTTGTGTTAGAAGAGTAATCTTCTGACCATTTCAGTTACAATATTCAACACATTCCAAAATATTCCCTAATATTGTAAAATGACAGTGTTTAAAGCTTGAACGTTAAGTTTCTTTTTTTCCTATTACTATATTACAAAATAAGAAAAAAAAGTGGATAGAAAAACCTGTTTTTCCAAAATCAACCTTCATTCTGCCAATTTAGAGGAGTGAAATATTCTTCCATTTATGTCAAAAGTGAAGGGAGTCGATGCAGAACTTGATTTGCTCAAACTACATGGAAATCCATATTATGTCAGGCCTTAAGCGAGATGCCAGAAAGGTAATGAAAACATCTAAACAAAATGGAGGTGTGGATTTACTGTGGATTAGTAATGAGTGCTGTTCACTGAAACGTCCTAGTTACAGGAAAGTGAAGGGGTGCAGTAAGGTGACACATACCCGTGTGGGTGAGACTGTGTCGCTGAAGGTGACAGCGTTGAAAAAACCTCATATGGCACATGGAGCAAGCATATGGCTTCACCCCTACATACAAAGTATCACTATTAGTATAGCGCGGCCACTGGTCAAAATACGGCATCGCAAAAACAAGGATTCTGATTTTTTAGGCCTGTAATTGGTCTCATCTGAAAAGTTTAAAATCAGTAACAATTAAGGGATTTTATACTGTTGTCAATGTATTTACATGTAAAAATACTGGCTGCATAAGTACAGTCCATCACAGGCTGTGGAGTTTACAACCGTCTTCACAACAATGCATGAGACAGGAACCAGGTGAGACTGAATGCATCAGAACTACACCCTTCTAACGCTGTAAATGAGGGCTGACCCAGCTCACCTCCACCTCTCTCTGAGACTGTGACTACAGCTGCGTTATGTAGAGCTGATATAGAGCTCACCTCCACCTC
>JBBIGC010000131.1:8501810-8514748 GCA_037576955.1 Lepidarchus adonis | reverse complement strand
GGGTATGGAGGAGGGAGAGTTCTCTGAGGCCAGAGAGGACATGGCTGCTCTGGAGAAGGATTATGAGGAGGTTGGTGTCGATTCCATTGAGGGTGAGGGAGAGGAAGAGGGAGAAGAATACTAAAGTGTCCTGGGTAAGGGTCTAAAAGGGAAATTGAAAAGGTAGACCAATATTTACACATGATATTCCTGATGTATCAAGCGTAATGTCTACTGAATTAAGTGATAAATTAAGTGGTTCGTAGTCAGTGTAATTGTCTTTGGCATTTGCCAGCTGAATTTTTCAAATGTGACTAAATAAAGTGACTCATCTATGTTGTGTTTTATTGTTTTTGTGCGTGTTTGTGTTATGCGTGATTAGATAATCCTTATAATGCTGTAGATTTAAGATGGCTTAATAGAGATGAAAAGCAAACTAGTCGTGCTTGCAACTGGGATGGTATTAAGGTCACCCTGGGTTTTTGGGGAGGTATTAACACATGAAAGCTTGGGGAACTGTTGCATAAATGATTAAAATGAGGCCATTGAAACACGGTGTAGGGTGCACCCTCTACTGGTCATCTGGTCGATGACAATGCAGTAAAGATTGTTCTCAGCGGAGTGAAGACGGAAGACCACAATTGGGCTTTTTTGTCATATTGTATTAAATTGTATTAAAAACAGCTTAATGCCATGTAACTGCTCACTTATCACCCATATAACTAGTGCAGTTTCAACAGTGTTACAATAAAGGATGTAAATACTTCTGACCAGCTGGAATGTAGAAAACACTTTGGATTAAAGTTTGGTATAAAAAGCAAATTGGAAAATAGAATTATAATTTAAAAAAAACTACAGAGTATTTTCTATTGGTTGATCTTTGTTCTAAAATTTAAATGACTGCTGCTGGGTTTTGTTTACACTACTCTGCGTAGAAGAACTGAGCGCTTCTGTCCAGATGCCTGGTTCACCAGGCTCCAAAAGAAGGAAGGCACTGTGCTCCATACTGCACTCCCAGACTGGCCTGCAGCAGGTACTTCAGAAAGGGGTTCATAGCCTTTTAGACGCCTGTGGGAGGGAAAAATAGCTTTAAAAATGATGCATGTTAATTTGGTTATACATTTGCAAACAAAAGACTGCAATTAAATATCACATATGAGACACTGTGCATGGCAGGCAAAATGTGTACACTGAAAAAGATAGATAATTGTGAGTGATACAAACACAAATAATACTTAGTGGAGATTCCACAACAACTTACTTGTAAGCAAAGGCCACTGTCGCTATTGCTGAAGCCACAACCAGGACGCCAAGCACCATGGCAATAGTCCCCATACCGGTAAACCTAGAACCTGCCAAGCAGAAAAAAACACATAAGTGTTGTCAAGTATTAGAATCATTTTGTGTAATCATATTGAATCCATCCGGCTTTCAAATTTTTTTATTTTTTTTCATCAATATGCATTTAGTCAGCTAAGATAATTTTTTTTAGTTTTGCACTAGAACTGTAAGGCAATTGTAGGCTAGTTAAGGAGTAATCGATGCGTATCCTCCATTTATTACCATCGAAATAATCACATGCCCTAAATCGGGCTGAATCTTTTCTCATTAAGTGAGAAGGTGATGATTTGAGATGCTAATAGGTGAGATGCTAACCTCAGTTAGCTTGCTAGCTAGCCTTTAAACTCCAGTGCAAAACTAAATAAGCAGACCTCAGACACCAAGCATGTCCTGACATAACTGACAGTCTTTTTAAGTAATGGTGAAATGGTGTAAATTTGATTTTGGCTTAGTTTAATCTATGATTCATAGACCTCATAGCTATGAATCTGAAAGGTCTACAGTAAATGACTACATTTTCTGTCTCTTCCACTGTATCTCACCTATCATGACATTTACTCTGGCACTAGTGACAGCCAGACTGACATCATTATTCATGGACACATTGATGCAGAAGACACCGGAGTCGTTGAAGAAGTGGCGGAGAATCAGCTGGCAATCTGGGGAAGGGGCCACAGCATTGCAAATGGTCTTGCCTGGTAATAGGCAGTCAGCATTGGACACCACAGTGCACACCTCTGTAGGTAAGCTGACAGGAGGCAAAAATAATATTGCTGAAAATCATGCTGCCATTTATGTTGTGTTCTGATGTTAAAAAATGTGTTTCCAAACCTGGACCTGGACCAACTGCCCAGTGTGTTATTATGTATCTGTTCTGTTAAAGCAAGGCCAAAATATGCAGAATGGAGGTAATCCAGGACCAGGCTGGGAACCATTTATTTAGAAGAATGGTTTTCACCAGTATATACCTTCCCTGGCAGGTTACAGTGAAGTCCACAGCATTTTGCTCCAGCTCAGCCATCAGAAACATACTGGTGGCCTGTACGATCTCCACATTCTCAATACCCTCTGAGGAAACAAGTAAGCATGTTGATATTTCAGTGGCATTTTATAATAACTGTAACATGAACATAAACAAACTGATTATTTATTGGGAAAAAACATTTTTAAGAAAAATACATAAAATGATATCCTTGTATGAAATATATACACAGACTGAATCAATTAGATTCCGACCTCTCCACCATGGGCAAGACCAAAGAGCTGTCAAAGGATGTCAGGGACAACTGTTGGTGCAATTGTTCAAAAACTGAAGAAACACAAAAGGACCATCAATTGACCTCAGTCTGGTGCTCGATCAAGATCTCACCTCATGGGAGAAGGATGATCATTAGAAGGTTAGTGATCAGTCTAGAACTACATTGGAGGAGCGTGTCAATGATCTCAAGGCAACTGGAACCACAGTCACCAAGAAAACCACTGGTAACACACTACGCTATAACGGACATTAAACACATTAAAGTCATGGAGTGGCATAGCCTTTATCCCATAGTAAACCTGTGGAGAGAGCTGAAGCTTCAAGTTGCCAAGCAACAGCCTCAAAACCTTAATGATTTGGAGCTGATCTGCAAAGAGAAGTGGACCAAAATTCCTCTGGCTATGTGCGCAAACCTGGTGATCAACTACAAGAAACATCTGACCTCTGTGCTGCTAACAAGGGTTTTGCCACCATGTACTAAGTCTTATTTTGCTAGGGGATCAAATACTTATTTCACTCAATGAAATGCATTTCAATGTATATATTTTATATAACGGTAATGCCATTTTCTGGATTTTCTTTTTGATATTCTATTTCTCACTGTTAAAATAAACCTACCATTAAAATCATAGACTGTTCATTTCTTTGTCAGTGGGCAAACTTACAAAATCAGCGAGCGGTCAAACAATTATTTCCTTCACTGTAAGTTATTATTGTACATTGCTGTTGGAACAAAACCTAATTTCTCTATTTGTTCTTAATTTTAAAGCACCAACTGAGCTTTACATTGTGTGCAAATTTCATGATCATATACCTGAAAATATTAACATGGCCAAGAATTCCAAACTTTGAACACTGTTATGCCACTAATTTATTTATTCCATTGTCAACAGATCAAATTTCATGTTTGTATAAAACTCGGTAATGCAATAAAACCAGTTGCTATTTATGAACAGTAACTCACCAACAACTTCAATCCCTGTGGAGAAGGAACCATAGCGGTAAATGACACAGTCCAGTTCCATATCCGGCGCCTCACGTTTCTCGATCACAACAGTACCTTGGACCCCTAAAGTGTACCTGTCTACCACTGCATCCGGATCCACCATAGGGTCTGTGGAACAAAACAAAGCAAATTTACTGCACAAAATCCATATACAGTATGTTCTGCAGACTTAGTATGGAACTCCAGATTCATTTTTTTGTGAAAATATAGATGCTTAACTGTTAGGCCAACCAGGTATTTCTTTTTTTGCCGTTGTCAATACTGAAATACCAGTGCTCTCAATGAGTTTCTGTTAGCAGCAAATTGATTCAGCTTTGAGATACAATTGCATATTTGATTATTTAGTACAATATAATTACTCCAACATTTACATGCCATAGATGTTTAGGTAGATGTTCTGCATTAGGTAGATAGCTGATGCTATATTCTGCCATCCATGCACAAAACAGGATGTGATGTCATATTGGCTAAGGGAAGTCACTAACCAGACAGTTCAGTAGCAACATCCAGTCCAGAGGCAGAGTTAGTTGTGCTGGATGCGTCAGGTACAGAAGCTGGGATGGAAGAACCTGTCTGCTCAGCTTGTGGAGATGAAATGTCTGGGCCAACAGCTCTGTTTGTGGGAGCAGGTGGAGTTGTTTTAATGCCAGATACAGACACTGGACTTGGCTGTTCCATGAAATCTGCAGCTTCCTTTCCAGAATGTTCTGTTGGAAACATGAAAATTGTGTTAGAGTGAAACTCAAGAAATCACACAGTAGCATCTTAGCTCAAGTGTTAAAACTTTAAGATGTAACCTTTGTAGAATTTGTCATTTTTATGTTTATGTGTTAATTCATTTAAACATGTTTATAATTTAATTCCTCTAAAATCCATGAGCTCTTTCATCTAGT
Organism: Lepidarchus adonis; assembly: GCA_037576955.1. Taxonomy (NCBI): domain Eukaryota; kingdom Metazoa; phylum Chordata; class Actinopteri; order Characiformes; family Lepidarchidae; genus Lepidarchus; species Lepidarchus adonis. The sequence goes on along the minus strand of JBBIGC010000131.1, from coordinate 8,510,271 downwards.
TATAATTTTTCATGTGTGAATGTTTAAAAAGTTGAAATACTCAACTCTTTTTTCTCAAATGGAAAATAGGAGTAAATAATGTGGCAAATTCAGTAACAAGTGGGCTTAAAGAGTGCAATATTGGCAAATGAGGCTTTAAAACGAAATGCTGTTGATCATAAAAGCTTCTACAAATGCAATATATAGTTTGCCATTCATTTGCATTATTATTATTAATTAAAAAAAAAAAAGTTCCATTTCTGTTTCATTATTTCACTTTATGGCTTTGTTTTGCACAATATGATGCTTTGGAAGTGGGGACATTTATTTTGACGAAACATATCTGTTCCCCTGTGATCTACTAGCTATTCGTAAAACCGTAAACAATAAATATTCTAATCAATGTTAAGCAATAAAGCTCTGTTGGCTTAACATTATAAATAGGGTTGTCTAAAGTAAGTCCTTCGCTTACGGCCATACCACCCTGAGAACGCCCGATCTCGTCTGATCTCGGAAGCTAAGCAGGGTCGGGCCTGGTTAGTACTTGGATGGGAGACCGCCTGGGAATACCAGGTGCTGTAAGCTTTTTCCATCCTCACTTTTCAAAAGGATTATATTCTTTCTTACTTTTTCTGTTTCTCCCTTTTCTTTCTTCACTCATCAGTACGAGCTTTACACATGTTTGTGTTGTACATTGTAGTTGTTTGACAGTGAAAGTTTTGTGTTGTTGTTTCGTCAGAATGCCAGTAGGGGCGCTGCTAGACAACTTGAGCCGTATGAAAAAAACAACAATATTGGGCCAATTTCTTTCTCATCTTTGTAGATGGTGGTGTCCAGGTGTGGGCACCTTCGGTCCTAGAGGGCAGGGTCCAACACAGTCCCCTCCTTAAACACTAAAACTGGAAATGAACCATGGAGTTGAACCAGGTGTGCTTGAGCACATCCTTGCTTTTTTCCATCCTTGCTAAACACTTTCTCATGCTTTTACTGCTTCTCTCCTTTCTATTTTCACTCATTAGTAAGAGTTTTACATGTGCTTGTGTTGCAGCATTGAAGATGATGCAATTTGCTTTCTATTACATGAATAATAATGATTCTGATAATACAGATTATTATCAATGTTATTATTTTAAAGTTGTTATTAAAGTATTTTATTAATATAATTGTCATCATCATCATCACACACCTATATTGTATATGTTAGCCCCACTTACCTGTTGAGCTGATCTGTGTAGGCTGTGCTTGCTCCTCTGAGGTGATGGGGTCTCCGGTGGGACTGGGATCAGTCTGTGAGTTTGGAGGAGTGGCGCACGACGGATCCGGAATGGCTGCCTGCACAATGACATGGGGTTTAAAGGAGCCGACGGCAGTGTAGGTGTGAGTGACTGTGAGCTCCCTGGAGATGACTGTGCCACTTCCGTCCCCGAAGTCCCAGTTAAAGGTGATGTCCGAATGCCCTAGGTAGTCACTGGGGTCATGGAGGTTGACGCTGAAAGCAACGGCTCTGTTCTGAATGAACTTCTGATCTCCTTCATCTTTATCGTTCACTTGCGTGAGGGCAACAGCAAAGGGAATCTGGTCTGTTGAAGAACAAAGATGAATAATCACGCACATTTCTAACAGGAAAATAATTAATTATGGTTAGTTTGATTAGGTGTGTGGGAAAACATTTTTTTTGTGCGGAGCAGGTCTTCCAGGGCCAGATTTGGAAAACGATCGTTTAAAAGAACATTTTGTTGAGAAAAAAAAAAGATAATAGTATGTCAGTTTTAAAATGACATGCGATTTGCACCATGATTACTGATGGCCAAACATTAGGCCTACACTGTGTGTACATTGAACTAATTTTTTAAAATGAACAGAAATAAATGTAATGGAGTTTTCATAAAAAACGATGATAATGCAGAATAGAATTTAAAATAATTTTAAGGCAGTTGATGAATCTAGGATTACAAACGCTTTCTAACACCTTTCTAACCTTCTCTTTGAAGATCCCCCATATGGGAGAATCCATTTTCCACAAACCTTCTACCTCTGTGGATTTTTAATGTTCCCTTGCACTGTTGTAATTTTCTCTATCACTTGAAATCTAGTTTTGGTGACCTGACCTCTCCTTGAAGAATGTTGACACTCACAACACAACAATATACAGTATTTTTAGCAATATACATGAAGAATTACAGAGTTTCAGACCAACACAACTTTAGAACAATTTGTCATAGTACAGTACCAGTGATGCAGAACTGGGTGGAGGCGTATCCAATGGGGATGAACTTTTCTCTCTTTCTGTAGTGATAAATCACCACATCCATCACATAGGACCCCAGAGGAATGCTGTCTGTGCCAATGGTCAGAGAGGAGGAGGGTCCATCTGATACCTGCCAGTATTTCCCTATAGAACAGGGTGAGGGGCAGTTAGGGCTAAAGGTCATAATTTGGTGTATATGCTTAAATTCTATGATATACCCACTAATAAGTGAAAACAGTATAACTGCAGTATAATACACATAAAAAGACCATAATTGTAAAAAAAAACACAAAAAAAAACAGAACTAATAAATAATAAGCTAAATAAAAGCTAAGCTAAATAAATCTAACTATAGAAAAACTGAAAATATATGAAAGTGAATGACCAGAAAATGTTTCATTTAAATTTATATTGTGTAGCCTCACTCACCAGTGCTTCCATTTTTTTTTGGTACAACAAAAAGAATAGAAAGAAGCCATGCTGTTCATAGAGTGGCTCAGTTTTTAGTTGTTCATTTATTTATTTAGTCATTCATAGTAACAATAGCAGAGATTACATCAGAGGTCAAATAAAACATTCTCTAAATAAAGCTCAAAATCACAAAAACACCCAAGATAGATGAAAAGCAGCTTCTTGTTGTGAATCACAAAAGTAAATCTCAATTCTATCTAAAAGGTTATCTCAGACAACGTCATCATCGGCGTTTCAGCGCTGACCAATCAGGTAAACTGGAAGGCGGGCCCTAAGCGAGCGTTGTCATGGCGGAAAGCGGAGCACCTTGAGTTCTACTACTTTACGAACGGAAATGATCACGTCTTTAACAATTCCCAGTGTAGAGAGAGACAGCTAAAGGTGCTTGAGCTTTCAAGTAAGTTTGTTTTTGTCGTTGTTCGCTGTAATCTGCAGCTAGAAAGAAAGTGGTTTGGCAAATCGAACCAGTGAGTTGTTGCTTAGCAACAAGTAGACGCACTGGCCAAGCGGACGCAAACGCGTCGGAAGTTCAACTGGGTTAAACAGTGGGTTAAACCGTGGGTTAAACTTAAAAACTAAACTGTTAAACTGGGTTAAACAGTGGGTTAAACTTTAAAACTAAACTGCTATACTGGGTTAAACACTGGGTTAAACTTTAAAACTAAACTGCTAAACTGGGTTAAATAGTGGGTTAAACTTTAAAACTAAACTGTAAAACTTGGTTAAACAGTTGGTTAAACTGTAAAACTAAACTGTTAAACTGGTCTCAAGTGGGCTAAATTGTAAAACTAAACTGTCAAATTTGGTTAAACTGTAAAACTAAACTCTTAAACTGGGTTCAAATTGGTAAAACTGTAAAACTAAACTGTTAAACTGGGTTAAACTGTGCTTATATGGCTAAAACTGTAAAACTAAACTGTGCTCAAATGGGTTAAACCTTAAAACTAAACTGCCAAACTGGGTTAAATTGCTCAAGTGGCTTAAACGGTAAAACTAAACTGTTGAACTGGGTTCAAATAGTTAAAACTGTAAAACTAAACTGGATTAAACTGTGCTCAAATGGGTTAAACTGTTAAACTTTGTAAAACTGTTAAACTGGGTTAAACTTGGTTAAACTCTATTAAACTGGGTTGTTAAGATGTGAAGTGTGTGAAGTGCCACTGAACTTACCACAGGTCTTCCACACAAATACATAAGGTGGTTTCTGGTCTCCATGCTTGCCAATCAGAGAGCCATCAGGGAAAACAGTGTTCCCATCATTCAAGAAGCTCTCCTGAGGGTAGACTGGCTCACCCTTATGGCGGCGAGTGCCTGGAGAGATAAAGCCCCCAAATATGCTCTTATTCCATTTTTATAATTAGTTGTTCTTGTACTTTTATTTTTCTGTACAACAGTTGCTGATCAAGTTCTGTTGTTATTTAAAAAACAATAGCAAAGAAAGAAATCATACTAATCCTGTACAACTAAATACAGGCTAAATAACTGGACACTAGGAAGGTGTAAAGGAATGTTAAATGTCCAGAATGATGAAGAGAAACATGACCCAGAAAAGCTGTATAGCATTAAGAATTAAATTGATACAATTTACGCTTTTTTTATTTAAAAGGTGAATGTAACAAAAGAAATGACCATAGATCATTCCTTGCAGCAAATTATGTATCATTTAGCTTCTCTTTTACAGCATTATTAAAATATTGAATCTAATCTGAAATGTATTATTAACTAAATTGAATTGTGATTAAAAAAACAACTACAATATTTTAGCTTCAATTTAAATCTAAACCAATTGATTTTTTGATGTTTCTGGTTTTCTTCCACTGTCTAAAGGCTTATTGTTTAGGCTGAAGGGCTATGTTAAATTGTTTGTAGGTATGTGTGTGTGTGTGTGAATGGTTGTTTGTGATGGTTTGACTCCTGTCCAGGCTGTGAGAATAAATTAAATTATTCTTTTTTTCACACAGGCCCTTTTTTTCACCAAAAAGCCCAATGTTTTTGGCCGTGAACCTTGGTTGATGTATTTAATGTGTGTAATTCTCAAGATCTGCATTAATTATTATTAAACTCCCCTAATTCAACCTAATAAACATTTAATTTATAAACAATCAAATTAAAGGTGCAGTCATTTCAATGTAAAAATTACAGAACATGGTTTCAATAAACAAACAATTAATTGTTCAGCCCTAGTTTACATTTTTTGCTGAGGATTGTACAGTATGTGCAGATTTTATTGAAAACACTTCTGCGTATAAAATCTAGAACAAGGGTGCCCACTTTTTTGGCTTGCAAGCTACTTTTAAAATGACCAGGTCAAAATGAGCTACCAAAAATAAAAATGCTAAAAAAAATGATATTATTTAAATTATATATATACACACGGAGTATACTTTATATCTAAAATATATATTGTTTACCTTGCATAGTATCATGAACATGTTTGGCTCAATGCAGTGCTGTACCATCAACAGCCAAAGTTGTATAGTCCGGACATAATCCCCTCTCTTTTCGGTGTGTAGTTAGTGTTGTACTTTTTAATGAACAGTCTGGTTTTGGTTTCGTACTTGGTCCAGCTCCCCCACTCATTTTTACTCCCTTTCTTTAGAAGTAAATTAATTGGAAGCCGCTAACTAGGTGACTTGTTGGCTGGAGTTTTGCAGTAGCGCGCTCAGTTGACTGTGACGCTTGTTACAAAAGATGACACCGGATTGGCTTTTACATAGGTCAATCAACTGCCAAACGCCACAGTGGGGTGTACTGCAGTGATTTCTGTGGCTCGTGGTTCACTTGTGTTTACTGCGTGGCCTCACGTGCGCAGTAGTTTATTTTGATAGGCAGGGCTCCGTGATCGACTAGCCATCCTTTTGTGATCGACCGGTAGTTTGCGATCAACATATTGGGCACTCCTGATCTAGAATCTAAATGTAGAATTAAAACCATTATGTAATTGCATTAAACTACAAGACCTACCATTGACGATGCAGTTTCTGGACCAGACGACCTGCCCATCAGGTAAAACAAACTGGTTAGAGGGGAACAGTATATCGATGCTGAAGGTGACTCTAGCACCAGTCAGAGTTGGTGCATCGTTACGGACATCAAATTTCACCTCTCCACCTGTGGCCATAAATTCAAGTCATCTTCACAGCAAAAATAATAGTACAACAAAATCACACTCAGTGTACATTCACTACTTTTCAAATGGATAAGCTGTTAGACTTCATAGTACAAAATACCTTTCAGAACAAAGGCACAATAACAAATATATATATTTATATATATAATTATATATAATTCAAGTAAATATAGTCTCAATTTCTACATCATCTGTAGCAGTTATCGATACTAGCCAGCGATTCTCTCAATTTGCAGGATGTGTGTCCTCTAGGTCCAGGAGAAGACAGACAGAAACCTTGTATCTCCAACTTTACAAGAAGCAAACATCTGTCTTAACTAATAATTGAGGTTAATGGGTTTTTGTAAATGATTTAACACAATTTCTGCTGGTCCATTCATCATGATATTCTGACACAATGTAAACATCAGGTGGTGTTTTCACCTTCTATAAAAATATATGACAAAATGGAGATACAAGGTATTGTTCCAACAGCAACAATATTATACATTTATTATGAGAATGTATAAAAAAAAATCTATGATCAGATTTAATGAACAAAGCAAGGACCTGTCCAGCTGGTTTTGTAACGTGGGTCTCCTTCTTTCCACACTGGATACATCTTTGTGTTCCACGCCTGGTACCGTATGAATCTGGATTTAGATCCACTTTTCTGGACTTGTCCTTAAATGAGAAGATACAGCAGCACTTTACTCTACAAACAGGTCAGGTGTCCAGTCCTAGCCAGGGTGGGATGGTGTGATCAAGTTTTTTGTTTCAAACCAACAAAGCACACCTAAATCCCCTTGTTGAATCATTTGGGCTGTTGTTTGGAATGAAATCTTGTCCTTGTGTCTTTGTGTCTGTATTATAAACTGGGGACATTTTCATGTTTTACCTTTTTGTATTCTTTTGAATGGGGTTATTTCTCAAAATGTGAACATGCTTGACCTTCTTAGCCACATTTGGCAAATAGGCTGTCAAGGGCAGGAAAGTGTGACCTGGAAGCATACTTGGCACATTCCTCGCAGACCTAATAGTAGCGCCTAAACTAAACTGTTAAACTGGGTTAAGTTGTGCTCAATTGGGTTGTACTATAAGACTGAAGTGTTAAACGGGGTTAAACTGCTCAAATACGTTGATCTGTAAAACTAAACTGTTAAATTGGTCTCAAGTGGGCTAAATTGTAAAACTAAACTGTCAAATTTGGTTCAACTGTAAAACTAAACTCCTAAACTGGGTTCAAATTGGTAAAACTGTAAAACTAAACTGTTAAACTGGTCTAAACTATGCTCATATGGCTAAAACTGTAAAACTAAACTGTTAAACTGGGTTAAACTATGCTCAAATGGCTTAAACTGTAAAACTAAACTGTTGAAGTGGGTTAAACTGCTAAAATGGGTTAAATTGTAATACTAAACTGTTAAACTGGTCTCAAGTGAGCTAAATTGTAAAACTTTGTGTCTGTATTATTAACTGGGGACATTTTCATGTTACACCTTTTTGTATTCTTTTGAATAGGATTATTTCTCAAAATGTGAACATGCTTTTTTGATCCTGAATGATGACCTTCTTAGCCACATTTGGCAAATTGACTGTCAAGGGCAGAAAAGTGTGACCTGGAAGTATACTTGGCACACTCCTTGCAGACCTAATAGTATCGCCTAAAGCCTTCATCCTGAATGGCCCAAAGCTTTCAACAATCCTATTCATGTGATGGTTAGCATGTGACCATGGCTGTACTGTAGGGGTGCACAGCAACAGATATTAAAAATCTTAAAATCCTGATTACAATCCTAGTATTATAGAACGCTGGCAGACATCCAGGGGATAAATCACTACAAGGGTGCTTACATTTGTTAAACTGCGACATTACTGGCCTATTGTGGCCTTAAGCAGCAGAATCAAACACCATGCTACCAAGAACACAGAATTGGTTTAATGCAAAATCCTGAAGTAGGATTTTCATCCAATTAATTCAGACAGTTTAGTAAGTGGCCTGTGATTTAATCCAAAAATGGCTTCAATAGAGCAAATCTTAAAATGCATTAATTTTTTTTGCTTGAGTGCAATTTTTATCAGAATGGACAGAGAAGCATTTTAACAAAGTGCAAAATATGGTGCCAAAGAATTTTTGGCTCACTTGAAATATATTGACTCTATTGACTTTTTTTGACATTTAGATAATAAAATAGTTTTATTTAGTTAAACATTTTACACTTCTTCCGGAGAAGACATTTGAAATGTTGGGAAGAAAACATATAACTGTAAACTGCGCTCTCTGCACATTTGACCTTTTTGACATTTGAGATTTTCCCAGTATGTTAAACTTAAAATCAGAAAAAATGTTTGTTTGTTCAGTATGTGATTTTTTTTTCATTTATTTTCCTTCAGCAAACTTTGGAGATGAGTGTAAAATGAAGTTCATACAGCTTTTGAATTACAGGAGATTTGCTCTGACTCATGCTTGGCCGTGAGGTGTCAGTATAGTAGCAGCTTATGTTCAACCTATCTGTGTGTTGAAGATGCTTAGGCTGTATTCCACAGGAAATAACCCTATGCATGTCATACCTCACTCTTATATTATATTATATTATATTATATTATATTATATTATATTATATTATATTATATTATATTATATTATATTATAT
>JBBIGC010000131.1:8298461-8311574 GCA_037576955.1 Lepidarchus adonis | reverse complement strand
GGGGTTAGGTACATGGTGAGAGGTTGGGGGTTAGGTGCATGGCGAGCGGTTGGGGGTTAGGTACATGGTGAGAGGTTGGGGGTTAGGTACATGGCGAGCGGTTATGTAGAAACCCATCTGCTAGTGTTTTTCAGAACACATTGAAAAATATATTTTATATGTTAATTATTTTAATTACAAACTTTATCTAACTGGACACTTCATCATGGCCAAAACTACTTAAGTGTATATAATAATTGAAATCACTATAAGAATCATATACATGTACTTATAAAATGTTTGTGCCCTTGTTTAATTGACAGAGGCCCGAAGACCTTCTGCTGTACCTTTTCTGAGTATGTTCATCAAATATGTCATTTATTTATTTATTTATATCTGTAACTGCAGAATTGGGCTGAACTGGTGGTTTCTTCTGGTTATTAACATTATTTAGAATTTCTGCTCTGATAATATTAATATCTCCGCTAAAACAACACGCTTCACTAATGAGCCATAACCTCTGTATCTCTCTCAGCGACTGGACGGAAGAATGAAAGATATTGCAGGGCTGTTCTGTAACCATGGTTGCTCTGTATGACTGTGGTTTTTCATGGTTGGGGTCATGGAGACGTGACTGTTCTTTTTTGCTCTCATGCTTTTCCTCTGACTGATGGTGAACATTTCCATGTCCTGGACTGTTCTGATAAACCAGATATAAAAACTGTAAAATTCATATGGTATTAGAGGACCTCCATTATTTTCACTGTCAGTCTGTAAGAACTTTGCTTCTTTAATAAATAAATATGTAAATATATACGAATAGTTATTATTAATACATTTTGATTCTGTTTTGTTTTATTCCAGGTGAGGATTTCAGAGAGTACCCTGATGTGGAAAAAGGTATTTTCCATCTTTTTGATCAAATAAAATTACACAAATGCTTGAGTGAAGCTGTTTAGGAAGCAGCTCCAACAGGCTGCACATGTTTCTACAAGCTCCAGCTAATGATTCTCCTTCAGCATGAATATGCAAGTGATGGTGTATTGTGAGATGGACTTTATGGGAAAAGAAATCCAGACGGGGCGAAGAAGATCCTGAAGAGAAGCACTCTAAAGGGATTTATTTTCCCAAAATGTCTTATCACAATACATTATACTGCTTATTATATGGATTTGCTCCAAAACGAGAAAATAAACTTTTAAAAAAGTTATTATATTAATACATTTTATTTCAGTTTTATGGCATACGCTAAAACATATCATTTATGGCACGTGCTGAGAAAAATTTCCCATTCAAATTCAATCGTCAGCGTTCTGCAGATCCGTGCAAGTTATTGTAATCCTGTCCCCCAATGTCTGTTCGTTTTATTGAATTACAATTCCCACTACTCACTACTCCTGTTTTACTACAAAAACTATACACTGCAGATTCATATCAGATTATAATCACTGCAGTACTGTCAGACTGCAAAAACTACACACACTGTAGATTCATTCTTGATTAAGATCAATCCACTGTTATTACTAGTCGACTGTCAAAACTACACACACTGTAGATTCACATTAAATACAAATGAAACTGCAGTTATTAATTTTAGGCAGGAAGAACTACACACACTAAAGATTCATGCTGGCTTAAGATCGTTAAACTGTTATTACCACTCAACTACAAAACCTAGTACACATAACACACATTTATACTGGATTATAATTGTTATTATAATCTACTATCTTATAATGGATATTGTCAGACTGTAAAAACTGCACATTCTACAGATTCATACTGGATTAAATTCCCTACAAGGTTTTGTTACTGTTAGAATGTAAAGACTATCAACACTGTAGATTCATACTAAATTAAAATCAATCTGCAGTAATTACTGAGAGGATGTAAAACTATACACAGTACATATTCATGTTGATTGCCAGTATATATCAAGTGATCTGGGTATTGAAAATCAGAAAGTCTTGCATGTAAGAATAGAGTGTACGTTTCAAAAAAACTGTTTAACCCAGTTTTAATGTTTTTGTGTTTTGCAGCCCTGTCGAACGAAGAACCAAAAGAAATGAAAACGTGAAATTCTTGAGGAAATGAAGTGCTTCAGTCTGAGGATGTAGTAACATGGAGACTTTATTTGTGATTTTATGTAATACTCCTTATTCTGTTCTTTGTTTTTGGGGTGAATTTCTTCTTTTAAAAAATGCATGTGTCATCCCATAATGTCTGCAAACTACAAATCACATTATGTTAAAATTAATTTTTTCATCCCATAATGTCTACAAACTACAAATCACATTATGTTAATATTAATTTTAGTGAGTGTGTGTGTGTGTGTATATATATGTATACACACACACACACACACACACACACACACACACACACACACACACTCACTAAAATTAATATTAACATAATGTGATTTGTAGTTTGTAGACATTATGGGATGACACAGTAGAAAAGCTTGTCTCACTAAATCAAAAGTAAAACTCCAGTGCATGAAACTTATGAAAAATCCAGGGAAAGTACCATTACCCATGTCAGGAGTCCAAGCGCAGCATGACTGCCCACTGTCTCCTGCCAACACTCAGCAAGATGCCATCTAGCATAGATGTCTGTAAGATGAGCGTGTCATTCGGCAGATCTCCTCCAGCGATGTTTGTGCTGGGAGTAGTTCGGGATAGTCGTGTCTCAGAGGAAACCTCTACTGAGTGAATCTGAAAAGTGCGTTTTTGATAATGATGATGATGATGATGATGATGATGATTATGATGATGATGATGATGATTATGATGATGATGATGATGATGATGATAGGAAGTAAGGAAAGTTGTATGTTGTCAATGTAACAATTTGCAGTTTTTTTATTTAGGAAGGAAACTGGCTTTAAAACATTTATTTTATTGAACCTCCACCTACTGTCTACACTAACACCTTCCTAATATTGAATAGTTTCCCTCATGCTGCTGAGCATGGTGCACTGAACATTCACATTTGCATTTTGTGCAACACAAGCTCCTCTTTGGGATCAGACAAGATAGACAAGCATGTGGGACGTGGTAGTTACTTTTATTTGATTTTACATTCACTTTATACTGAGGCATTAAGCACAGTTGTGCCGTTTGTGTGATGGGGTGTGTTCACAATGACAAATAATCACTTTTCACTTACCCACATGCATCAGTGAGTTGCACTGTTGGAACATGCTAATCACTGTATAACTCGAACCCCCAGGAACTGCAGATCCTTACTCTCCTCCTTTAATCACTGTCTAATATCTCTCACCCCTTGAAAGCAGTAACTATAACCAGATAATCAGTGTCACTCACTTCGCTTTACTGTGACTTTAATCTTGGGGCTGATTGGTTTTCTTATTATTGTAACTGTCTCAGTTTTTTTTGTTGTTTTTTTTATTGTGTGTGTGTGTTTTTTTAAACAGGTTTTGTGAACAGTTTAACAAAGTACCGTTTGCAAGTTTTGTTTTTTGGTACAAGGGCAGAGAGGATGCATCCCCTTGGATTCAGGGTGCTGTTTATGATTAATGTAAAATACTGGGATCTGTAAACATGGACAGACACAGTTGAGTTCAGTTGGACTTTTCATTTTGGCCTAATCCACAATGCCTGACCTCCACCCCTGCAGAAGGTCAGGGAGGTAGCGCCTCAGTTTATGGAATATTGTTATCAGCATTCAGCACCCAGACAGGTCTCCAATGCTAATCAATGGCGTGTAGTTGGGCTGCTCAGTATTGCAGTATTGTCCTCTGCACTACTGACATTGTGGATGGCTGCAATATGCTAATTAGCAAGTAACCAATTACAGAACTTATTCAAAACTGCTGTGGGATTAAAAAATCGAGTGTTAGATGTGTTAGTTTTGTGATGTCACAAATACTATAACTTCAAAATGTGCTGTTTTTAAAGCTTAATTCCTATATATGGACTGTATGGATTGGGGAGTGGTCAACACACTTTTAATGTAAGAAAGACAGTGATCTAGGCCCTTTAATATATTCAAAGACATGACAGTCACCATATGTAGCTGTATAATCGCAAGATTAATGTTCTACATGTCATGCAGCCCTAGAGTGGAGTTAAAGCAGCAGTAGGCTTTTAGCTTTTAGCACAAAGCTAAACAAACATGGCTTCCGTGTGGCGTCACTGTTAATCATTGGGAGATTGCAGGTTCAATCGCTGGTGGAGAATAAAACAGTCCTATTTCTCTGGGGAGGTCATCTGGTGTAACAGTTGGTGTTTAGCATTGTGCATTATTCTGGTTAATGTTGTGTTAGCAGGTTGAAAAGATGTGGGTGGAGCTTTATGTGGCATCTTCACCCTCCAGTGTTGGTAGTAAGGTGTGATTAAGCTGGTGGGTATGATACCCCTGAATTTGGCAGAACATCTGAGGGAGAAAAAAGCTGTTAATTGAAGAGAGGTAGTTGGTCACTGCAAAGCTGTTGAATTTAATGCATAAAGCTTATTATGTTGATGAAACTATGAAACACGTCCATAATGTCAAAATTACTGCAATGAATCAAGAGTTTAAACACAGATAAATCTCAGGGGCTTATTGTTCAGCGCCATTCGGAGCCTTGGGGTCTAGTAGAAGTGAGATTGTAGAGAAAAGACAGTATGACTGTAGCATTATTGTGAATACTGTAAATGTAAATACACTTTCTTCTGCATTTTTGATTTTTTTATTCAGGTGTTTTCACTGTATGTACATTGTGAGTCTAATAAAATAAATCACATCTGTCCTTGTTTTCCTCATTGACTTTATTTTCCTCTGCCAGTTCAGGAGGTGAGACAGGTGCTCAGGATCAAATGCTGCATTGTTTTATAACCAGATTATTGAGTCACTACTGCTAATGTGGGCGAAAGGTTAATCCAGTCCCGTCATAATGAAACTGGAAGTTTCTGCCAGGTCATTCCCAACAGGCTGCTTTCTGTTCACTGGCATGCAACATCTGTGCAACAAAGGACAAGGACAAAATATGGATTTTTTTTATCATTATTTTCTGTGCTGTATTTTTTCTTACATTTTCAAATTGTTTCTTATACAAAAAGCTAACTTCTGAAACAGAATATGGTGAAAATGATTGTAATGGTTGTAAAATTGTGTAAGTTCTAGTTGAGGAACAGTCAAATAAAACAATTTAACTCACGGTTGCCAATCTAGAGGTTTATAGTGTACCCTTCAGTTTTTGGGTTTGAAAAATTTTCTGGCACATTCCATGGTTTTTAGTTGTCACCCTGATGGTTAAAGTATGAGACACTATTAAAACATTAAGGAAAGAAGGAAAGAAGGCTCAGATACAGGAGGGTTGCCAGGTCTTGTCTATAGAAGGATAAATTAGAGCATATCTGAAAATATCTAACACTAGTGTGCATGTTGCTAAAGTAGTTAATGGCTAAACTTGATCCTCTTTTATCTGGAGAGTTAAAAAGCAAAATTCAACAGAACTTTCTATCTTTTTTCTTTCTTTGTGTTTGACATATTTTAGTATCAGTGTCTGTATAGCAGTATTAGTGTCTATATCACACCCCTAAAGCTGTTTATCCAGGAAATACACTTTTAAAGCTTTAGTCAGGTAAGTCCACGTGGGAGCTGTCCAACAGAAATGACCTTTCATGCACCTCCATTGTTTTTGCATGTAATGGAAATTTCTGACTTCAATGCAAATTGTGTTTATGTTGGTCACAGTGTTCCAGCTTCCAGACCGGAGGTGCAATTACTTCCTCAGCTCTGATGTTTTATTATGTTTTTGAGTAGATTTAATCTTTCTCTTTTGTGTTGTGAATATGACCCACATCTGCCTTCATCCAAGTCAAGTCGACAACACATAGTACAACACAAAACAACACAAGTGCAGACAGGCCTGGAAGATACAGAACACAAGAAGAATGTGCAAGAACTAAACAGCAAATAATACTGTAGTGGAGCTGAGTAGTTGTGGGGGTACTGGGTGAGATTACCATCACTGACTGAACTATTCTGCGTGGTGGCTTAGGCAGGAAGTTCGCCCAGTTAGTCAGTTCTGGGTTGATGCTTGAAGTTGCTCGATGTGTTATCTGCTATCTGCTACACCAGTTGGGGGCACACGAGTGCTTTAGAGTTTCAGAGCTTAATAAAGTGACGGGCTGCTGCCCAATTTGAAACTCTCTGTGTCTCAATACCACAGGACAGGACAGGACAGGACAGGACAGGACAGGAGGCGGGACAGGACAGGACGACAGGACAGGACGACAGGACAGGACAGGAAAGGACGGGACAGGATGGGACAGGACAGGAGGCGGGACAGGACAGGACGACAGGACAGGACAGGAGGCGGGACAGGACGACAGGACAGGACAGGACAGGAAGTGGGACAGGACAGGACGATAGGACAGAACAGGACAGGACGACAGGACAGGACAGGACGGGACAGGATGGGACAGGACAGGAGGCGGGACAGGACGGGACAGGACAGGACAGGATGACAGGACAGGACAGGACAAGACAGGACAGGACGGGACAGGATGGGACAGGACAGGAGGCGGGACAGGACAGGACAGGACAGGACGGGACAGGATGGGACAGGACAGGAGGCGGGACAGGACAGGACAGGACGGGACAGGATGGGACAGGACGGGACAGGGTGGGACAGGACAGGACAGGACATTGTAAAGTGCAGCCAAATAAAGCAGAGACAGTACTAAGAGGAAATATATGTGTCATTAAATGACATGTTTAAAAATGCAACTGTGTCTTATTGAGTTAGGAATAACCAAACACAGTGTAGTGTGGAGGATTATATATCCACCTCAAAAGTGCAGTTTTGGCATACAGCCAAAGAATATAGAACTGATGCAGTTTTACAGTGGAGGAAATAATTATTTGACCCCTTGCTGATTTTGTAAGTTTGCCCACTGAAAATGAAACGAACAGTCTATAATTTTAATGTTAGGTTTATTTAAACAGTGACAGATAGAAAATCCAGAAAATCTCATTATATCAAATATATAAATTGATTTGCATTTCATTGAGTGAAATAAGTATTTGACCCCCTAGTAAAATAAGACTTACAGTAATACCTGGTTGCCAAACCCTTGTTGGCAGCACAGAGGTCAGATGTTTCTTACAGTTAATGACCAGGTTTGTGCAGATAGCAGGAGGAATTTTTGGTCCACCCCTCTTTGTAGATCAGCTCTAAATCATTAAGGTTTTGAAGCTGTTGCTTGGCAACTCGAAGCTTCAGCTCCCTCCACAGGTTTTCTATGGGATTAAGCATTACCTTAATGTTCTTCTTCTTGAGCCACTCCTTTGTTGCCTTGGCTGTTTTCTTTGGGTCATTGTTGTGCTGGAAGACTCATCCACCACCCATTTTCAGTGTCCTGGCAGAAGGAAGGTGGTTGTCGCTCAAGATTGGCTCTGTCCATCCTCCTGTTGATGTGGTGAAGTTGTCCTGTACCCTTCGCAGAGAAACACCCCCAAAGAATAATGTTTCCACCTCCATGCTTGACAGTGGGGTTGGTGTTCATGGGGTCATAATCAGCATTTGCCTTCCTCCAAACACGGCGAGTTGAGTTGAGGCCAAAGAGCTTGATTTTGGTCTCATATGACCACAGAACCATAACCAAACACTCTCTGAATCATTCAGGTGTACATTGGCAAACTTCAGACGGGTCTTCACATGTGCCTTCTCAAGCAGGGGGACTTTGCGAACACTGTAAGATTTG
This sequence comes from Lepidarchus adonis, assembly GCA_037576955.1. Taxonomy (NCBI): domain Eukaryota; kingdom Metazoa; phylum Chordata; class Actinopteri; order Characiformes; family Lepidarchidae; genus Lepidarchus; species Lepidarchus adonis. Next base: position 8,303,877 of record JBBIGC010000131.1, on the reverse strand, counting down.
TAGCAGGGCTACAATCTTGTACGTGACATCCTTAGACAGCTCTTTGGTCTTGCCCAAGGTGGAGAGGTCAGAGTTTGATTACTTGTCTGTGGACAGTTTTCTTTTATACAGTGGAATAGTTGAGACAGGTGTCTTTAATGTTTCAAGATTCAAAGTATTTACTGTCATATGTACAGTAAGAAAGCATGTTTCCCTGCCCAGTGAAATGCTCTCTTTGCTGTCCACAAAAAAAATATTAAAACAATTGATGAGAGCACAAAACAGGCTATTTACAAGTCAAGAAAGTGCTGTGCATATTGTGCAATCCAGTAAAGTATGTACAATGAGCAAATGTCACATGTGGATGACGAGTTGAAATTAAGAGTCTCTAACTGGTTTTGCGGAGCCAAAACTCTTAATGGTTGGTATGAGATCAAATACTGTAAGTATTTCACTCAATAAAATGCAAACCAATTCATATACACTGCTCAAAAAATAAGGGGAACACTTAAACAACACCATTTAACTCCAAGTCAATCAAGCTGTCCACTTAGGAAGCAACATTTATTGACAATCAATTTCACATGCTGTTCTGCAAATGGAATGAACAACAGGTGGAAATTATAGGCAATTATCAAGACATGACCAATAGCAGCTCATCCAGGATGGAACATCAATGCGAACTGTGGCAAGAAGGTTTGCTGTGTCTGTCAGTGTAGTGTCCAGAGCATGGAGGCGCTACCAGGAGACAGGTCAGTACTTCAGGAGACATGGAGGAACGCTACCTCCGCCTTTGTGCAAGGAGGAACAGTAGGAACACTGTCAGAGCCCTGCAAAATGACCTCCAACGGGCCACAAATGTGCATGTGTCTGCTCAAACGATCAGAAACAGACTCCATGAGGGTGGTATGAGGTCGTCCATGGTATGTTTAGGATCATTGTCCAGTTGTAGAAGCCATTCTCTTTTCAGCTTCAGCTTTTTTTTACAGATAGTCTGATGTTTGCTTCCAGAATTTACTGGTATTTAGTGGAATCCATTCTTTCCTCCACCCGTGAAAAGTTTCCTGTGTCATTGGCTCCAATACGACCCCAGAGCCTGATAGATCCACCTCCATGCTTAATGGTTGGCAAGGTGTTCTTTTTATGAAATGCTGCTCCTTTTTTCTCCACTTGTTTCCAAAATGCATCAGGCTCCTGTAGATGTTCTGTGTAGATGTTCATGTTCATGTAGACGTTCTGTTACATACTTCTGAAAATAGATTTTATGTTGCGGACGCAGGTAAAGTTTTCTTTTGCTGATGCTTCCATGAAGGACAGTGGAACGGTGCACCACCACTCCTGAGTCTGCTAAATCTTCCTGCAGTTTTTTCGCAGTGAAATTGTGATTTTGATTTGTCTTTCTGCCCAGCATACAATCAGTTCTCTCCAAGAGTTTTCTTGGTCTTCCAAATTTCATCGTGACCTCCACAGTTCCCCTGAACTGTCTTCTCTTAATTACATTTCTCACTGTAGAAACTGCAAGCTGAAAATGCTTTGCTATCTTCTTGTAGCTTCTCCTGCATTGTGGGCATCAATAACGCTGCTTAGAGGAACCCATGGTTGTTGAGTGTCCACAAGTGTGTGCACAAGGTTTGACATGTCAGAGTATTTGTAAAGCTTTAAAATTTGCACCAGCTGATATTTACTAATAACAGCTGTTTCCATGCATCAGATCTAATGAGCCGATTAAGGTTTGCAATCTTGTAAAAAGAATCTGAGACTTTGGAAATCTTAGGGTGCCCAAACCTTTGCACAGTGTCATAATAATGTTGTTTTTTTTCGTTTTTTGTTTTGTTCCATTTAAGGTATACAACATAACTATGCATCAATGTTTGCTCAAAATATTATGTATTTTTTTCCATGTCCTAGACACTGTGTTAACATCTTTTCAGGAGTTCAGACAGAGCAGCTGGATCTCCAGACTTTATCCTGGGATGAGTGAAAGTGAAAGCATCAGGCAGGAGGTTCCTGATTCCCATCTTATACAACTCTCATGCTTAGACAGACAGTGTCTCTCTGTAAGTACTGATTCCTTTTATTATACATGTCTTTAGTTGTGTAATTTATGATTAATCTTTTAATATCTTAAAGAGTCTGTTATTTATCTTATGTGAGGTATGTGAAGGGCATTTAACAGAAAAGCAAATTGCCCAAAAGGGAAAACCAAAAAGCAGCTGGTGAAATACAGTGAGAGAAAGAGCAGTTGTCTCCTCCAGACTCACAGAGGAAAAGGTCTTTGTTGTGGTTTGAACAAAATATTATTATGTTTTAAGTTTTAAAATATATATTTATATTATATATAAATATTTAATTGACAAAAGAACAAACACAAACTACAGAGCAAATGCTGAAAACAAGAATGTTTTATGGTTTTATGAAAAATATTTGCTTATTTAGAATTTAAAACCAGCAACATGCATCAGAGAAATTGAGATGGAGTAAAAAAAAACAACTGAAAAAGTTGTGTAAATGCTAAAAGAAATCTCTTGGTGGAAACTCTTACTAACAATTAGGTTAATTGGCAACAGGTCAGTAACATGACTGTGTATGTTTTTAAAAAAGCATCTCAGACAGGACGAGTACCGGTAAAGACAAGCAGTGGATTACAACTAAATTTTCAAGTAAAATGAAAATGCCGAAAAGAATTGAAAGACTTCGTTATCAATGGTACATAATATAATTAAAAAGAAAATCTAGATAAACCTCTGTACACATCAGACTAGGGCTAGAACTTGATCTTCATGCCCTCAGATGCCTCTGCATTAAAAACAGACAAGACAAGTTGTTGAAATCGCTGCACAGGCTCAGGAACACTTTCCAAATTCACTGCCTGTAAACGCAGTTCATCCCTCCCATGCAAGAAGAAGTCATATTTAAACGTGATCCAGAAACGCCACTGACATTTCTGGGTACAAACTCATTCATTATTGATTGAGGTGAAATTAAAAACTGTCCTCTGATCTGACCAATCAAATTCTGAAATTATTTGGGAAATCATAGACTAAAGGCTAAAGAACGAGAGGGACTATCCAACCAACCAGCACAACAGCCCAGAAACAACACCGCATCGATTAGGGTGTTGGGTGCATTCGTGCACATGGCATGGGCTCCTTATACAGGGAAACAGGAAAAGCCCCATTAATGCTGAAAGATGTGTTTAGGATTTTTGGAGAACGTATGTCAGGTGGACCATACAAAACTGGTTCTGCACATACTACAGCAGCATGGTTCCATAGGAGAGCCCGGGTTCTAAATTGGCCTGTCTGCAGTAAAATCATTTGAAGCATCATGAAACGAAGAATATAACAAAGGAGATCACAAAACGTTCCACAGCTGAAATCTTGTTTTAGACAAGAACAGGTAAAAAAAAAGAACAGGTCCTGCAGTTAGGCTCCTCAGTTCCCAAATATTTTTAGAGTGCAATTAAGAGAAGAGGTGATTGGGTAGACAATGTATTGTTACAACTTTTTAAAAAAAATTTTTAAAGCAAATATTTTCCAAAAAATAATATATTTAGTTTTAATATTTGATACATTGTCTTTGTTCTAAATGTAATCTGTTGCATTCTGTTGTTAGTTAATTTTTTTTCACAGTGTCAAAAATGTTTTGAAACAGGGTTGTAAACTGAAAGTCACTTTAAACCAATCAGAAAAGAAAAGGAAAAATTATATATATTTTCTTACTCAAACTTAATGCAGTGCCTGGCTGTGGTAGAGGGAAGAGGAAGTGTTTACAAGGTTGAACGTGTGTGCGTGTGTGTGCATGCGTGTATCTGTTCATAAAGGGAATATAAAATGGAAGTATTCTTTTATCACTTCACTTTAAGCTTTTTGTCAAAACATTCATGTCCAAAACAATAACCATGCTGGAAAAAGACAGTTTCTTTACTTCTAATGTAAGCGAAGATTTTATTCCCTGTCATTTTGGAGCATTTCTGATGGTCTCTTTATCACTGTGTAGGACAGCGAGTGTGTTTAAATGATGTAGAAAAAACAATTAATACAGATTTTTTTTTACCAGAATAAGAATCATTTTAATGGCCAAGTGTGTTTGCACACACAAGGAATTTGTTTCCGGCCGATGGTGTTTCCTTAGTAGTTGAACAAATAAGACATGAATTACAAACAAGCAACAGCCAATGACAGAAAATATGTGTTACATAATATACAGAAGCACACAAAGTGTGTGAAGTATGAATTACGCATTATACAGTATACACAATATATTGTACGCTTGTGCAGTGCAGTACAATGTACAGTACACAATATTTATTAATATATCATGCATGTACAGTTATACATAGTGTATATACTTTTATACATGTATTTATATAGTGTGTACAATAATAATGTACAATATACAGTACATTTACAACATACATATGTGTACACAATATACAATATAAGTATATGTTACACATTGTACAGCAATGGTGAATGGACATGTAAAGAGTGAAATAAAACAAAAATGTATTTTTGTTGTTCATGTTTTTGCTTCAATCTACTGGGCAGTAAATTAATAATGTTTACTTTAGGTTTTCCATAATTTTATGGTTCTTCTGATGTTAAGCCTGTAGGCCAGAGGGTCTCTTGACTTTTCTGAAGTGTGTTTATGCAACTTTTCTTTATATTTTCTAAAAGTCTCTTGACCTTTCTTGCAAGTTTAATCCCAGGTCATGATACATGTCCAATAAGCATGATTTTCATAAAAGGTTTGCTTCAGTTAAAACAGGACCAAATCTGCTCCTGAAGGGCTGTTATCCAGCACAGCGGTTTAGTCCTACTTCTCCAATTCAGGCACTGAACATGTGAGTTAAACAGGTGTGTTTAAGCAGAGAAATCACTACACTGTGCTAGAGATGAATCCTCCAGGACCAGATGTTGACCCTCTTGCCTTAAAAGAATGACTGTATTAGGTCTGTACATCCCATCCCACCATCTTCCAATGTAGAGCCTCTAAGATCTGCAAAAGTGTAGTTTTCTAATTGATGGTACAGTGTTACAGTGGAAGAGATACACACCAAGTTCCTTAACGTTATTTTTGTAACTTCTCTCTTCTAGTGAACATGGCTGTAGAGGTTGTTCTGCTCCTCTCCCTGATTTCCATTCCTTGGGGAAAGGCTCAGAACAGTAAGTCAGACGATTTCAGCATTTATTCTGCAAATAAGCTTAGCAGCAACCAATCAGATGTTGGAACATACACAGAGAGGGAAATATTTGTATCAAAAACACAAGATGTTAGATTAATGAAAAAAAAAATTAGGTCACTTTGTCATAAAAAAAATAGTTCACTGGCATGCAGTAACTTGTCAAGTCAAGTCAAAGTCAAATTTATTTATAGAGCGCTTTTTACAACTGACATTGTCACAAAGCAACTTTACAGAGTTTATAGAATCCGG
>JBBIGC010000131.1:8237181-8250874 GCA_037576955.1 Lepidarchus adonis | reverse complement strand
GACGATCTTCCTCCTCATGATCCATGCAGCAGAGTGAGACATGAACCTGGTGCTGGAAACTCAGAGTAGCTCAGAGTAGCTCAGAGTAGCTCAGAGTAGCTCAGAGTAGCTCAGAGTAGCTCAGAGTGACAGAGTGACAGAGTGACAGAGTGACAGAGTGACAGAGAGAGTGACAGAGTGACAGAGAGAGAGAAAACTGGGGCACTGGGAAATAAGTAAAGGAGATGGAATTATTTACAGAGAGCAATCACGTAAACAAATCACTAGTTTTCAGCCATCAGCTAATCCACAAATAACCATGCAAAATGTTCTCAAAATTAAATAAACTATTTACTAGTTCCTCCCCTCACCCCTCAAGTGTCAGCCAAGACATGTTTGTTGTTGGACGTTTGCTCTATTAGTTGCTCTATTAACTACACAGCAATGAAAGTTAGTCAGAGAATAACATTAACATCCCCTATATCAAGTATTTTCCCATCATGCTGCTGAAACAGCTCCGACTGTAAAGTGATTACTCGTCATTGTGAACACACCTTCACACACACAGGGCAACAAAACGGGTCATCTGCATTTAACCCATCACACATGGAGTAAGGATGGTACAGTGCTCAAGGGACCCTCAGTGGTGCCTGGGTTAGGACTTGAACCTACAACCTTCTGATCCCAGGGGCAAAGTCCTAAACACTGCCCCACCCCACCGTGGTGCACCGTGTGTTCTGACCATTTAGTATCAGAGCCAGGTACACACTCCCCACACGCATCACTGATTCCTAAGAGTCTTATTCTCCTTGTATCACTTTTGGTAGGTACTTCCGTAGACCTGGAACCCTCCACAATACAAATACTGGAGATGCACCATCACAATAAGGCCTCAGATCCTTACGCTCCTGCTTCCAACTCATCAACTTGGAATTAGCTTGTTTAGCTTCGTAGCTCTGGAACAAATATAAAAAAGCAAATGTGTCTTGCTGCATTTGGGTTGAGGGGCAAGTCGTATTTTAAATGCAAAATAGTCCAGAGTTTCTTCATCTCACACATGCTAATAGATTTCAGAATCTAAAAAGTCATAACACCACATCAACCACAGCCTCTCTCTATAGAACCTGATCACTGTCCAAACATCATGAGCGTAAAACTGCAGATTTATGGAAGGATGTTCTTGTAACAAGGTCAGGACTGAGGAAACTGCAGAACATTTGGGCGTGATCTTTCAAACTCACTTATATTCATTACATAAGCAGAGTCAAAAGGGCCAGCTGGTGCTCCAGGTTCCCCTACAAAACACCCGAGTTTTAACAACAGGGGGGGGGGGGGATAATTACAGAAAATCTCCTACAGTGCATGTGCAACAAAACATAAAAAAAACAGTTGATCAAAAAAAATACTATTTTTTACTTTTATTTTTTTTTTTACTTATATTTCATTTTAACTCATTAATTTAACTCTTTAATTCAGTGTAAAACAGACTGAATGACCTCTGTGAATGATAATGTGCTGTATAAATGTCTTGCCTATGTGCTCTGATAAGACTTGTGTTATTTTATGCTTCTGAGTATTTTTGTCTGAAAAGTGCGTTTATGTTTCCTTTATTTCAGGTTGAGAATGTCTATATAACTCCACAGGGAACAGGCAAATGAGTACACTTCCTTTTTCATCCTACGTGACCTATAAATTCTGATGTTGGGTTTATTGGAACTTTTTTTAGTAGACATTATAAAGTAAAATCTTGACCTTTAAATTAAAAATTATTATAATAGATTATTAGTAGAGTATGAGTAATGTATTATTTCTCAATGTATAGTTTTTTAAAAGAATTTTAATGTAAAGCATCTTCTGTGTATGATACTGTGCTATATAAATAGCTTAACTGCTCTGATTATATTTCACTTCTGGTTTATTATTAAGAGTATTTTCATGTCTGAAATGTGATTTTACACGTGTTTTATTTAAAAGTAACTTTTTTAAAAGGACATAAAAACAAAACATTAGCTCAGTATCAGCCTATATTCAAGGTTGCAGTGTTGGTGTCAGTGTGCCATCTGGTTTTAGGACCCCTACCCCACCGTGAACAATTAGTATTTGCTGAACAGCTTCTATACATGCAAAGCGTTATTCAAATACGGTAGAAAGGACAGAAAATCATCTTGACCTTTTTAAAAAGCCCATAATTCATCATGTAATCACTGTCCCCATTCTCTGTAAAGCTAGACCAGCCCTGCCTTTGAACCAAACAATGGAGGCCTTTCTACTAGGAGATTGTGGAGAGCTCCTTACAGCAAAAGAGAGAGAGGAAAAAATGTGTGACACAATAAGTGGCATTTGTTCTTTAGTCACATGTTCAAGCACACACTCCTCAACATGCACAAAATTACATTAAGAAATAATGTGTATTCTCACCCATAGGCTGTTTCAAATATAGTGTCTATTGTATTATGGTTGTGTTATATTATGACTTATTGTGAACATATTAACTGCTCAGAAGCACACCTCACTTAAGCAATAGTGGTTTATAAAATGTGACGGTAAAATTTAACGCATACAAATGAGAAGATGAGAGCTAAAGGGGGTGGAGAGAAAACTACTCCACATCTTGTATAGTTAATAGAACAGTAATAAAAATGGCAGTAAAATAAATGTGTATGATGGACCATATGACTGCCCAACTACAATCAGCAATGTTTACTTTTAAGAAGAAATAAATACAGCAAATAAATACATAAGTTATTGACCTCCTTAGAAGTCTTAGATTCTACTGTTTTGTTTTTTAAGTATTCAGTTACATGCAGTTAGATATTGTACATACATTAAATATGCAAATGCGAAGGGAAGTATAATCTCAAGGCAATTTAAACTCCCATCCTGTAATGTTAATTGTGTTACATAAAAATGTAATCAAACAGTTTTAATGTCAATAATGCACGTTAAAGCTGTTTTGCTGCAGTGTTACTGAATTTACTGATCTGAAGTAGAAGAATCTATTTTCACCCCTGGAGCCTTTGCAGCTCAATACCAGTGACATTGTACTGTAGTTCAGCATAAACTATTAAATTGATCACATTTGGAACTTACTAATAATCACACCACAACGCAAGAACTACACTGCAGAATTTAAGCTCCAGCTCATTGCTGCAATATTCAAGACAAACACCTTTTTCGACATCTGACGACATTTACAGATCTAATTTTGAAGGATTTAAAGAAAGGTAAGTCTAAATGTTTTTTGCATTTCAGTGTGGCTAATTTTATTTTATAATGATTGACATTGCTGTACTGCAGTACCTCCATCCTCTAGTCGTTCAAACGAAAAATAAAAACTCAGCTCAATAAACTTTTGTTTATTTCCAGCTTGTATTATACACTAGGATCCAATGTAATGCAGCTGATTAAATGGGCTGAAAAAGTTTGAGCGGCTGGATGTGGTGGCGCCATTTAAGTGACAGAACAGCTTAATTTGCTTTCAGCAAATGTGTTTTCGTGTTTTAAGAAAGGCTGCCCCATTTAGGCAAGCTGCACCTAATAAAAGGTTTGCAAAATCAATGTATTAACAGGGGCCTATCGCTGGGGAAATACAGTATATTTTAGGAAGGAATTTAACAGCATATGAAAGGGTTAAGTGGGAGAATTTATGCTTTTGCTTTTACACGGTAAAAGACCTGTAACTTGAGAGCCTTAGCTATTAGCTTATCTATATCGATAGTGACATTATACTGTAGTTAAACATAAACAATTAAATTGATAAAATTTTGACAAGAACTACTTTTTTTTTTTAAAGAATTTAAGCTCCATGCAATGTCTGCAATATCCGAGATGAACCTGTGTCTGACATCAGCAACAGCAAAGCAGCACAGGTTCACAATTGATGACCTTTACAGATCTGATTTTGAAGGATTTAAATAAAGCAAAGTCTAATTTTGCATTTCAGTGTTGCTAATTTTATACTGAAGTATTTACATGTAGACAGATGATTGACATCGTTGTAATGCAGTAATCATCTTTTCCAAGGCCGGCAATAAACTTTTGTTCCTTTTATTTCTGTTAAATTGAGCTGTTTTCCCACCTTTTATTATATACAAGGAAGTAATGTAATGTAGCAAAGGGCTGAAAAAGTTTTAGAGGCTGGATGTGGTAGTGAGAACATTGTCACACATCATATGCGCAGAGGTGTGTTTTAGCAGTAGCGTGACGGAGCCGTGCAGGTTTTCTTCTTCTCTCTTATTTATCTTCCAATTCATTTGTCGTATTTCACCAGAATATGACAACTACATCGTGAGGTTAAACTTAATTATGTGCTGCATTTAGACGAGATCAACTCTACTATGCATCAATGTTTGCGGAAAATATTATGTATTTTTTTCATCTCCTGTGAGAGACTGTTAATATCATTTCAATTAAAAAATTTAAATTACAAATCATCAAAATCTATTACTTATCAAGGGGTGGCCAAACATTTGCATAAGTATATACAGGGGGTCCTCGTAAGTTGAATTAAGCTGAAACGTCTACTGTGTTTTACCCTGGAGCCATTCCTCTGTTGTGGCCCCATCCAGGGGGAGACATTCACCCACCTGAGAATCTGCATTGGATTGTGTGATTGGATTGTTTTATTAAAGATACTAGCACTTTTCAAGTTTGGGGCAGAGTTGTAATCACAAATTTTCCTAAATCAAGTACATCGTAAGGACCCCCACACACACGGCCATCAAATTCTGTAGGACAATGCTACACAGAGATGGTAAATCATGGCTGGTAATCACTTATATCTACCCACATACAAGTACTCACTCTCCATAGGCTCCGATCTATACACGGAACATACTGTATATAGAGGTCAAGTCTGTCATTTGAAATAAATATAAATAAATAAATATAATATAATAAAATAAAAATATAAATACAGTGAAGTATGTCTTTTCTCCCAGAGAATCCCTGCTATCTCTATGGCAGCAGCAACACCCAGAAGAAGGCATACTGTGCCATTGCTGTGTTTCGGAACCCTATCCAGCTCTACTTCTCAACATCTACAAATGCAAAGCGTTATGCAAATACAGCATAACACCAAATCTCAACTTGACCTTTCAAAAATCATCATGAATATGAATCACTGTCCTCATTCTTTATAAAGCTAGACTGGTCTCTCCACACCCCCTCTACATATAAATCAGACGCTGACCAAGGAAGAAATAATGTAGTGTGAAATTGTATTTATAATAATCAATTTTATTGCAGTTTAAAGAAAAAAGAAAATATGCACAGAGAAAAAAATTGTTCTTCAGAAATGTTCTGGTCGTCGCTTAACAACACACTATGCTTCTGATTTTTCTTCACCAAAACCAACACATCCCTTATTTCACCAAAAATATTAACATTTATATTGAAATGGTGGCGCGTTTTTGTTAAATGTGCTAATGTGCTAAAGTAGGAAACCACAAAAGCCATTACCATGGCAGCAGGGGTTATTAATCTGCAGTGGGCGTTAAAAGAAAATAATGCCATAAGTGGGGACACCTTCCCATTCAAAATCAATGGAGCGTTGATCTGCATTCTGAAGAGCCATATAATAAAAACACTGAAACTCTGATTCTCATACCCCACAAACCTAAAGTAAGGAATAATGCCGTATTGATCTACCATTATGATGATGGCATATCTGAAGAAAAATCTTGTGATAAACAATGACATCAGGGCAGTTGTCATTGATGCACTGAGCTGTTTGGTAACACACATTAAACAACAAAGACGCCAATATAATAGGTGGTTTTTCAATTTGGTTGAAAGATAAAATTGAATGGATTGATACTGCCTGTCTGACCACATTGTGAACTGCTTTGTCGGCCATAGAGCCACCTGCATTAACCCTGCGGTTGTTACACAGTGGCTCACCTGTATGCTCAATTGCTCAATGCCAAACCTGTATTGCGGGAATCTGACCTTGAGAGTAAATCAAATCTGTCAGCAAGGGGAGCACCTCAAAGTATTTGAACATACTCATTAGAAGAGGTGTTTGTCTACTTCTGGAAACTGAAGAGTTACGAGTAATGCAGAATAACAAGTACAGAGATAGAGCTGTGCTCAAAAAATCCATACAGCAAAATATAGTGACCTACACATAGACAATACATGCATCAAAACAGATGCTGCAGAATCTATTTTGGCATTTTGAGAACATTTCTGGCAAGCTGTCTTAATGGTATAATACTGGTATAATAGTATTTTGAAAAAGAAACATCCCCTATGGTGCAGAGCACAATACAGCTGTATGGTGCCAGCAAATAACATAGTTAGAAACTGAATGTTAGAAACATAACAGAAAAACCTCCACAATTTGTCTTTTTGGAGATGCTTTGACCTAGTCACCAAGCCATCACAGTTTGGCCCATATGATAACCTATTTTTCATGCTACCAACACGTTGAATTCAAGGGCTGACTGTTTCGCTTGGCATTTCCTCCCACCACCTGACAGGAGCCACAGTAATGGGACCATCGATGTTATTCACTTCACGTGCCGGTGGGTTTACTGTGGATAAGTGGCTGATCAATGGACATGGCTGAAATGACAATAAACAAGTGCTTGAAAAGTCAAATTACACACAGGAACATTTAGAAACAGCCCGTTTCTAAACGATAAGAAAAAACTAGTACAGGGAATCCTCGGGTTACGTCGAACTTGACATATGGCAATTTAGGGATCTCCAATAAACGTATTAAATTTTGTTCCATCATTCTGATGTACAACGATTTGCAAAGTAAAAACAAAGCCCGTGTGGGAACTAGTTGGCAGGCGGAGCGGAGGAATACCTGCGGCGTCATGCGACACTACACGAGGAAGACAGTGTTGTTCATTCACCATTTTAGATTCTGCTTCATTCTCTCCCTTCATGGAGGAAAGAATCTCCGACCTAACCCAGGGACCCCCTGTATATATTAGAAATGACTGGTTTTGTATAAAACTACACAGACACAATCTGGCAACACACTCCACATACATAAAGAGAGTGGGAAGAAATGGGATTCAGTGCTGCACCAATTGGTAGCTCTTTTGCACACAAGCAGCCTTGTTTTACTGAGAGGCACCAGCTAGAGGGGTTCAAAGACACTGCTTAACTATAGGATCACTTACCCAAGAGCCAAGTGTGAGAAAGAATTTAAGTACCATTTACTGTGGAGTAAAGCACACCTTTAGAAACTGAGGAAAATCTTTGAGGACCAGCTTTTACCAACCAGTCTGTGCAGCTGCTCACTTCATTCCAAGAAATCACTCCATCCCCCAACAGAAAAATGTCGTTTCACACCAAAAAATGAGAATCAGCAATGCACCAGCCACCAGACAGTGAACACAGCGTTTCTTATATGTAACAAATGTGAGACTAAACCTTGAAACAAAAGTAAAACTCAGCTAGTGTTTTCTAGAGATGCGCTATGTTATCAGAATCATGCAAGAATCAGTAGTTAATTGATTAAAAATCTTATGCTTCTCCAACTGTTAATATATTATTTAAATATTTAATTAAGCATTTATTGTATTATTAAGAATGTTTACGTAATTATGGGCTGCTGTTCTAAAACATTTTCAATTTATTTAATTATTTGTCTGTGCACACAATGCAACGTTTTAAACATCCCACATCAACCATCAGACTTAAATTTGACATTTTCTGTTATTTTTGTGCACAATTTATATTTAACATAAAATATTATGAGCCATAACGCTTCCACGTGTTAATACGTCCCAATATGTTAAATTAGGAATAACATACACAGTAATCGTATGACACTATGCAGAGCTGTGTCTTTGTGGAGGATATCCCACATAAATATGTAAAATACCAAATCATACATTTTAATGTATTCTGTTTATATGTTGTGATATATTGGCAATATATTCCATTTTAACATGTGGTGTAATTTACACTTAAAAAACAAATAAGGTAATTTGATGAAGGATGCCTAAACTTTTGCATATGATTATACAACCACAAATAAATTACAGTCTGAAAGTGATATGTGACCACCCAAAATTTATTTTAAATAATACAATCAGTGATCATTACTTTTTTTAAGTAACTGTAATAATTAGAGACTTTTTTGGTCATAAACTTTCAGCAATAAAGCAAGACCCATTCGGCCTATATAACCAACGTGTTGTCATGGTCATCTTTTTTGCTTATGTTTTTTTTTTAACCAGAATTTAATTGGCTTCTATATTGTGTACAACTTTATTTAAGCCCATTTCAACAACTACATTTGCTAGATGACATAGTCCCAGAAATATTTTTAATAAACTGTTATATATTACGGTTATTTTAAGACCAAATTTTGCCATGGACATAATTTGCACTTTTTTCTTTAATTATGGCTCTTCATATAGGCAAAACTAAATTTAGACATCAGAAAGCACATGGTCCCAGAAGCAGCATGTTGGCGGGTGTAAGGTCCCGGGATGGCTCCAGTCAAGCCTTTAACACCACCCCTTTGTCTAGCTATGGTGACAGGCCAACACACAGGTGCGTTCATTCTCCTGTAAACAAACACAAAACGAAACACCATCTGACAGTTTTGAGGTCTTAAGAAATTACTGACATTACTAAAGAAATTACATACAGTTTCAATACAGTGTGCAATAAGTTGCTAATTGTAATGACCACTAGACTGGTTGAAATAAAAGACGTAACATGTATTTATATATGACCTTAAGCATGTGAATAACAAGTTATAACAAAAAAAAGACATTTTTAATATTAAAAAAAGGTTTTGCAAAACCTTGACAGCAGCTATGTGCATGTTAAATATGTGAGAACTGACTGTTTCACTATTCACACTGTTGAACCAAAGCTACTGAAGTGTAAAACTGAAATCTAGAACAAATCTGATTAGAAAAATCTGATTTTTATCCCCTTAACATCAATACTCTCAGGTCTGTGTATCAGCATCAGTAGTTACTGACATCCATTAAAATGATTGGATAATCAGCACTGGATCAATTTTTCATTACAATCATGTCCATTAAGGCAGCACAGTACAGTGTGTTAATGCTGTGCCGTTGTGACGTCTTTTCTGAATGGCTGACATTGCGGCTCATTCAAAAGGCAGCACTAGAGCTGAAACACTCCTTAGAACTTCAGTGTGAATGGGCGGGGCTAAACTACTGTAGGCTGAATAATGAAGTATAGGGAGTCCATTGGTTATGTCAGAGATCCGAATGCAACATAATGTGATTTTCACCATAATCGGAACCCACCTACATAAGCACCTACATCACTTACATGGATCACATACACAGTACAGTAATGAAGTGAACAATTCCTGACCTTTATTCCTGTGGTAAATACATAAATAAAAATAAACACAAGGAGCACATACACAGCCGTAATTAACTGAAATAGTAATTAACAACTTCGTCTTCTTCTTATAGCGCTGCGTACATCAGAACGAACGACAGAACAAGTCTTAATACATTTATGAGAGAAGTCGATATAACTGCATGAATGTAAGAGCTCTAAGGTAAGGGTGATCTATATGGAAAAATATTGCATGATGATACTTTCAGAATTCTTTGCATTGTGATACGCCTTGATATTTATTTTTACATCATCTGTTAAGATGAGAATGAGCCACATGGATATTTTTACATAAAAGTTTGAGTACAGTTGATTTTTATTTTGTTTCTCACACCAAAGTACAGTAAGTTCACTTAAGCAAGTCTAATGATTCTCTCTTAGACAAAGTCTGGTAGCACTTTTTCAGAAAATCATATTGTGCTCACAATTTAAGTCAAGTCAATTATATTTGTACAGCTCCTTTTACAACTGACATTGACACAAAGCAGCTTTTATCATTTATTATGACTGTGATGAATATCATAACATTGCCCAGCTCTACAGTAAGGAAGGGAGGAAATTAATGTACATTTTACACTTTGAGTCATGTTTACATGTCAAGTGTTTTTAAGTTTGGAAAAGTGAAGATATTGACTAACACTGAAAATAAACACAATCAAAGAATGATCACAGTGCTAGTAAATTATGACCTTGACTTACGTAGGAGATCCATTCCTACCATGCGTCTTAACGTGATTTTCTCTGTAAGTCACCTACGTCACTCACATGGCACACATACACAGTACAGTAATCAAGTGAAACATAAAAATAAAAAATACATTTAAAGAGAACAATACCTTTACTCGCCAACTAGTTCCTGCTCAAACTGTTTTTATGTCGCAAATTAAGTATGTTGGAATGATGGAACAAGACTTTCTTAATACATTCATGAGACATGTCAAGTCAAGTCAATTTTATTTATACAGTGCTTCTGACGTCGTCACAAAGCAGCTTTACAGAGATTATGGAATCCGGGTCCGAGCCCCAATGAGCCAAGGGCGACAGAGGCAAAAAAAAAAAACCTCCCTTATTATAAAAAGAAACCTTGAAAGAAACCAAGGCTGAGAAGGGGAACCCATCCTTCTCTGGTCAAGTGATAAAGAGAAACAAATTATAGTTTATAGTTATAGTTTATAATTATATATATAATTACACACACACACACATTTTAAATGCTGATGCAACCATGAAATGCATAGAGTCTGACATAACCCAAGGACTCTGTATATTGTTCATATATGCAGGCCCACTGTCCATGGAAGACAAACCCTAGAAGCAAAATGTAAACGTTGATTCCGCACTAGTGGATAGACTCACAAATGGTGCTCAGTTATTTCCTATTACTAGGCCACAGCCTGTTACTTTATGATCAACTGGCCTTTGTGAAAAGCCATTAGACACTACCACTAACCAAAAGACCAACATCTGCTTCTGAGTAGAAGTTCTAGGCTAGATCCTCCCCCTTCTCTGAGGAAAGGGAAGGACTTTATCTGTATTTTTCTAGGGTACTTCAGTCAGCACCATCTGGTCCAAGCCAAGTGGGAGAGATGAAGGTGACGGTTAAAAGAGGGGGGCCTGTGGGGGACAGGAGGGGGGTTGTAACTGGAGATGCAATGTGACTTTACCACAAGACCCCAAATTATCTTTGCAACCACGACACAAGGCAGCCCCTCTACCACTGAAACGAGCAAGAAACAGAACCATGAAGTCATATAATAATGAAGGAACAACATGTAAGCAAAGCTTGGCTGTAATCCTGAAGAAACAAGGCAAAAAAAATCACTAGAAGTGTAACAATTAATCACTTCTCAGCTGTTGAGGGCTGAACATCAAGTTCCAAAGCAGAACAAAACTCTCAGATTAAAAGTCCATTTGATGTAATGCAAATAAACCTAGGTTGGCTTTAAGAAGTACAGTCCAGTAAACATACCATTCCATAATACTCGGCTCTCTCATGATGCTCAACAAAATTCACATTTATTGTGATGGTTTCCCACTCACACCAATTTTTTACGATTTCTTAAACTTGGACTCCACCGATCCACTGTAAACTTGGTGGGATTGTAACCCCACTTCCCTGATAAGGAATAAGAGGTTAATATCTTTAGGAAGGCGTTTTGTTTTATGCTAATGCCCTCTGATGTGAAGTGTTTAAATTTTTTTAAAGTAAAACCTTTTAAACATTATGTGCTTACACTTGGGTACATGTGCCCATTTTCCCTCAAATTCTATTCAGATTAACAAAAAAATTAACTAAAATTATGATTATCATGCATCATTATCACATTCTAAAGACATGTTGCAAACGCCATTGAGTGATATTGAAAGAACCACTAAAGCTAAAATCACATTATCATCAACGCACAGAAGACTGCTTTGCATAATTTAAATTCTACTCTGCTATGTCCATCCTACGCACAGCAATGTGTTATGCAAAGTTTATTCATATTTAAGTCTCAGGTGAGCTGATCACCTGCTCTTGAGCGTGCTGATGTCTAAACAAAAGCTCAGAGGGGGTTGTGCTTTTGCGGTAACAGCACCAAAAATTCGGAATGGGCGGCCTTTGCACATCAGACAGGCTTCTAATGTATCTGATTTTAAATCTCTTTTAAAATGGCACTTTGACACTTTCAGACGCTGTTTTTATGTAAAGTAATTTTATTGTTTATATTTTATGTTTTATATATTTTTATTATTTATTTGTATCTATATCGTGTAAAGCCATTTGGTCTTTTGTGTTCACAAAAAGTGCTTAAGAAATAAAGTTGGATTGGACTGAAAGTTTCATCATAATTCAATCCTATATAAATTATTGTAGCCAACAATTCAATAAGTTTAGACACCTGAAATATTGCAGTGGGTTCGATACTGGGGTATTTCACACCATCATATGAACACACATCAATTTTAATGTCACATCAATCAGATTTTGTGCCATTTTGGTCAATGTATTGATACAGAATGATTTATTGTTACAACCCTGATGCATAGTTCGGCTGTACCTATGTCGACACTCAATACTTGTCATGTAAAATAACTGTCTATACTAAAAAATGTTTTAATGCGCAAATTTGGATAGTAGCCTGGATCGGAAAAAAATAGATCTAAAATGTAGATCAAATTTCCTTCTATATGTAAAAAAATAAATTAGGTAAATGAGACAAATGACATACAATAGTGGTCGGCAAAATAGCAAAAACACCTCATCACAACACTTTCAAAAACTTCCCAACACCCTATATGTCCCTATGTAAATTTTACCATAATCTATTAACATGGGACAAAGGAAAGAGAGCCATATTTAAAACATATCAAAGAATAATTAATATAAATGATGTTTATTCAGGCAAGACTAATGATGCTCTCTAAGTTCAGTAGTGTTTTTTAAGTGCGATATCACAAGTCCAGAAAATCATACTGTGGTCACAGTTTATGATGAGAACGAGACCATTATATTGTCCAGGTCTAAAATGAAGGTATTTTAATGTAGCCTTAGCGAAACATCAATATTATTAGTGGATTATCAAACAAATATCTGAAATATCGGTAAATGATATTTTTCCCAGCGAATATCTGCCGATAAAACATACAGACATCATCGATAATCCACCAAATACTAAATATAGTTTTATGCGTAAATTTACAGATTAGCACGAGCAACGTTTAGCGCCTATTTTAACTTCACTTACCTCAGACTTAGCATTGATTTAGCTTAAACAATTCATTTTGCAATTAAACCCAAAATACGTCCCAAAGAGTGTTTCTACGTTAAGAAATCGGTCAAAGTCACTCAAAGCACAACAGTTTCATCTAGAGTATTTCTCATAAATGTTGCGGCTAATGTAGCAGTAACTTAGACCAGAGTCACTCACCGACCAGCGGCAGCGACGTGGAGCTCCCTCCGCTTGCAGGGAGCTAATGGATAAACCAGGGAGAAAAGTGTGGAAAACGGATGCAACCGCTTGGAAATCCGTTCGGAAAGTTAAGAGAGTACAACGCCACGTTGAGCCACTCGGAAAGTGAACATAGTTCGCATTTGTTTTCAATCAAACGTCTTCTGGAGGTTTGTCCAGCGAGCGGTTGTGTAGCCGTCCTCCCGCCCGGCAGCCCCGGCTTCCCAGCTGCGGCTTCCCCGCGGTAGCTGCGGTGCCCGCCCCTGGAAAAAGTTACACTAGAGACACTAGAGCGAGAGGCGAAAGGAAACGGGGTTTTCTCTCCCTCCATAACCCCCTCCCCCCTCGTGTCTCTCTCTCTCTCTCTCTCTCTCTCTCTCTCTCTCTCTCTCTCTCTCTCTCTCTCTCTCTCTCTCTCCCTCTCT
>JBBIGC010000131.1:8224827-8237081 GCA_037576955.1 Lepidarchus adonis | reverse complement strand
AGGTCAACACACAACATTACAGCCTGGACTGACTCATCACTGCCCCCACAGGTCAACACACAACATTACAGTCTGGATTGACTCACTACTGCCCCCACAGGTCAACACATAACATTACAGTCTGGACTGACTCACTACTGCCCCCACATGTCAACACATAACATTACAGTCTGGACTGACTCATCACTGCCCCCACAGGTCAACACACAACATTACAGCCTGGACTGTATGATTGAACCAAGTTTTTGCTGTGAGACGACCACCGTGCCCCTATATATATATATATAAATAAAATAATACTTTTATGGAATACTATTGACACAATGCGCTGCTTTATAAATGGGAATGGTCAAATTTGAAAAAGCAGTTAGGAACTTGCACTGCATACACACACACGCACACATACAAAAGTAAACACACAGTCTTAGTAGTGTTCCCCTCTCTTAGACTTCCTATTAAGCTTCATTGAAATTCTGCTCGCGCAGAGACTTGGTGTTAATCAAACTGGGCTAGTGTTTACTCTCACTCATCCACTCACACAAAAGAAGAACCAACAGGAGCCATCTCATATCACCATCACTCTCTCACTGACCTGAGAAGACTTCCCTCGCTCTTTCTTTCTTCCTTTTTCTCACTCACTTTCTCTCTGCTCTCTCTGACACTCACTTAATCTCTCTCTCTCTCTCTCATTCTTCCTTGCTCTCTCCCAATTTCTCTCTCACACACAGTGCCTTTTCACTCATTCCCTTTCTCTCCCTCTGTCTCTATGTCCCTCTTTTCTTCCTCTTATCCTTTCTTCTGAGTCAGTCTTGCGTCTTATATGGAGAAAATCTGCCCGTTATGTGAACGGCTCCTCAGCAGCGCAGGAATAAAAGGCCCTGGAGGAGCAGCGAGCCGCCTGCAGAGAGAACAAGAGTCGTTTCGAATGTCAGGATTGTTTTTTGTGGCTGCACATTATACACCTATGCAATGTCCCATAGGCCTCCTGCATTTACCTGGTGTAGGCCAGGGTTCAATGGAACCTGCTCACCATAATAATCATATAAATGGGTATAAATATGTATCTAGTCTGATATTAATATTCAACTCTATTTACTTAATGTAATGAGAAATGTTTAAAAAAAAAAAACGGAGAAATCGCCTTTTTTCAGCAACAGCTGATGAACTTTGTTGATGTACATCCACACATGCCCCACTGACCTGTTTTCTGCTTCTTTCACTCTCAAGAAATGACACAAAGAGACTTTTACATAACAAGACAAAAACGAAACTAAAATGACAACACAGATCTGACCCATAAACAGCACTGCATATGGACGTAACATGGAAAGATAAAAAAAAAAAAAACTAGTGATATTGACGCGTATCATATACATATTATCGTCACTTTCTGGTTTACAACGTTCTAGCTCAAAACAAAAGCCAAAATGTAAAAATAATGTAAACATTGTTGTTTTCCATCTCTTTCAATATATCAGTTGATAATGACTAATATTTTGCAGATTTTCAACTGTCTGTACTTTATGTGGGTTTTTACAGACAGACAGTGACACAGATAGAAAGACAGACAGATGGATTGATAGAGAGACAGGCAGACACACAGTTAGATAGATAGATAGATAGATAGATAGATAGATAGATAGATAGATAGATAGATAGATAGATAGATAGATAGATAGATTATGGAGGCCTAATATAAATCATATTCCAATATTTGAATTATTTGTAATAAAAAAATTGGGTGGGAAAGTATTGTGTGACTGGTGCAGTTCTAGTTAGTGTTTGGAACTGGAAACAGCTAAATTGTGCAGAAAACAAGAAAAAATAAATTCACCTTAAATTTCCTTCACCATAACCACCAGCCAAATCCCCCCAGAAATGCTCACCCTAGTCCTAAAAGAATCTATATTCTATAGTCTACCTAAGAAAAAATTGATGTTGTGTCTCCTGTAGGTCCTTCAAGCCTGACTTCGTGCTGGTCCGACAGCATGCATACAGCATGGCCCAGAATGAAGACTTCCGCAATATGATCATCGGGCTGCAATATGCTGGAATTCCTAGTGTGAATTCACTGGAGTCTATTTACAACCTCTGTGACAAGCCATGGGCGGTAAGTTCCCTCTGTGTGTCAATGCAATTTGGACAGAAAATTATATGCCCTTTAAATGCAGATTTCAGCTCATCTAAAGCTTTTAATACTATTTAATTTTATTTAGTTGACTGGTCAATTGGCATCACTACTTAATCTACTTACTTTTCACAGTGCCATTCCTTAATAAATTGTAAAATTCCCATTGAACTCAGCAAATAAAAAGAAATTGTACATAAAAATGTTTGTATGTTTCCTATTTTGACTATTTTTAATGCTGAATTGCTGAATAAGGAATCTTTGTTTTTGTGAGCCACATGTTCTAGTGGTATTTAAAACGTGAGCAGTCCATTTTAAACAGCAGAACTCCAAGTGTCCGATTGAAGCTTGGCCTGTAATGGTGGCGCTCACCGGCGCGGAAAAAAATGATGGGGCCCAAGTGCAAGGGGGAACGAAAATAGAGGAATACGCTTGAAAGTTTGAAATGTGGAATGTGTGAGATGTGACCTGGCCAAAGCTGAGCGCAAGTGTGACCCTCTCCTGAAAGGGGATTAAAAACAAATGGCAAGTGAGAAGTGAGAGCGTGCTATTAATTAAAGAAGGCGTGATGTTAGGATGAGGTGGGAAATGCAAAGGGTGCTGTTCTTAGCTGCTAGTAATATGGCACGGTTCTCAAGCTGCTCTCTGCACAATGCACTGTGAATGCCCCTTGGAAATCAGAAGCATGTCTCCCCTTAGGAGTATGTCTCCTCTGAAATGAAGGAGCATCCAAGACTTCCAGCCGAAATAGGTCCCTGAGCATGGATGCTATCAGTGCATGGGAGCCTCACCAAACCCACACCGCCCCAAGAACAAAACAAGGTGCACCTCCCGTGAGGAGTATGCCTCCTGAAACCAGAAGGAGAGCGACGCAGATACAGGGTGAAGGGGAATCCCACAGAGATGACAGAGCAAGGGGCAGCTTGCCAGCCTGTCAGTAATTTTATAAAGGACAGTGGTCCATGTACCAAATTACCAATGGGCTCTGGACTCGACCAGTGAGAATTTGCAGCCAGAACAGACTGGAAGAAGCCTGCAAAAGATGGCTGGGAGCAACCACGCTATTATACCAGCCACTGATTCCTCCTACATCACACCGCTCCCTCCACCTGCAGATAACATCACAATCCTGGGGAGGAGCACCACCCTGTCGAGCCAGTAACGGAAAACCACGCCTCCCCACGATGGCCCTTTACATAGTAAAAAAACAATAATTATATAATAATAATATTAATATTAATGCTATTGAATAAAATAATGCATAAACTTAAAAAAAGCAGTATATTTTTGCTCTGCTGGTCCACAACCAGTAGCAACATGTTGATGTATTGATCTGTGAGAAAAGGCAGTAATTGAGATTAATGGACTTGCTTCAGAGACTGTCCCCATCTATAGTTGCTGGAGGAAAATCATTCCATGGTTTTTACAGGCTTCTTGTCTTATTGGCTAATTGAATTAAGCGTCTAAGGCACTACTGCGAGTTCTATTAATTTCTGAAATGTGTGTATTCCACTAAAGTTTATTTTTTCTTCCTTAGTTTGCTCAACTGATAAGCACCTGCAAGAAGCTAGGACCTGAGAAATTCCCTCTTATTGAGCAAACCTTCTACCCAAACTACAGGGACATGGTAAGAAATACCAACTTTGTGTCATTTATTTGAAAATAACAGCTGTGACAAAGGCTCTTTAAGGTGGACATTCTAAATGTAAGAATGCTATAACGTCCAGGTGATAAAACTAAAAATGCTTTGCAAAGCACAGTATTTCATATTTCTGAGCAGAAATCAGGTAAGATGTCTCTCAGATATAATTTTTTGGTACAGTAACAGTAACACAGAAAGCTATGCATAGCGGAACAAAAAATAAAAATTCATATAGAAACACTGGTAACACTTTACTGCATAATACACAAAGCAATATACATGTAAGATGTGATATGGTGAACATGTCAGTGTGGCAACTCAAGTGAAGCTTCACCCACATCTTTTCAAATTGTTGCATCATCGGACAGTGTAAAGGGCTTGGGGAAGAGCACTGACCACCAATTCTGTTATGTCAGAATCAAACCAGTTATGCATTCTTGGACTCTCAGCGATGGATGGCTTTGGCACCACCTCCCAATCATGGAGCCAATGCTCAGGAGTTTTTTAGCAACACTAGCAGTCAGTGCTTAAGGACATGGTAGATGTTTTTGTCCAAAAAGATTTATATTATTGTTGTATTACTAAGTAAGGTGTTACCAGACCATGGTTAGAGTGAGGCATCTCACAAGGCTGGAGATGCAAACATCCTGGCAGTGTCTTAATGTATCATACTGTATACGCTGCCATGAAAAACATGAACTATTTCAATTTTAATTATCACTATCATCATCATAAGACAAAAACCATTATGTCGATCCATAATAACTCTGGGCCACCTATATATATCTATATATATACAGGTGGTCCCGAGTTATTTTTAGCAACAAAAATTTCAAACACAGATTTCTATCACATATGTTCAAGCAAACACAAAGCATTAGCTTTTTGGCAAAATAAAAGTCTTACACTGGCTCAAGAATACAGTATTTTTTAAAGGCTGCTACAAATAAACCATTTTTGTCTCAATCTTCTACAAGAAAAATGTGGATTACATGAACACAGACTTAAAATAGCATCATTTCCAACAACATAGCACGGGCCATTGGGCTTATTAACTGGTACGGTTCTCACAACACTGAAAATCACTCTCTCTTAGGGAAGTCTATTGAATGCTGGCAATATAGGTGTGGGGAAAAATGGATTAAAAGTACCATACAAATATATACATCATATAGGAAAGAAATAAATCCGAAAAGCTTCATAAATACACAAACATCTGAAATTATTTTTTTGAATTTAAAAAAAAAAAAACCCAGTATGACAAAATAAAATTTTAATGTATAAAGAAGCATTACTGAAGCTGAACTGGATGCATCACAATATTGGATGAGACACTGCTGCCACTGGTAGTTTCCCACACCGTTCTGGTGAGATATTGAATTTTAAAGGTTAGAGGATAGAGCTGGTTAACAGACAAATTATGATGTAGCAGTGATGCATCCGGGAACAGTCCACACAACGGTGGACAACATAGTCTTACATTCACTCTAGTGGCCAGACTGGGCCGCAACACTCCTTACTAAGAGATGCACTGACAGTTCTACAGGCTGATAGATAATCAAGGGCATCGCCCCACCAACCCCCCAATCATGCCCGCCCAGTGTTCAGGGGTCAGACACATCCATGAAATCATTGTCAGGAGGAGCGCTCCCCCTGTACCAGCTGCACGAGCCATCGCTGCGTTTGATGCAGGCGTACTGACGGGCCTGTTCTCTGCTCAGTTTGGTGTCCAGAAGCCAGTCCGTCCATAGGCACTCGTTTACCGAAGAAGTGCAGCAGGGTGTGGTGTAACAGGTAGAAATCTGGAGAAGGAAAGAAGAACCAGGTCAACTTACGGGCTTCACAGAATGGCTTTCTTGAAATCAGATGAGACTTTAGTCTGAAAAGCTTTGCATTAGTACAGTTTACCAAGTCAGAATTGTTTACAGTGGTGTTAAATAGAACTGGAAATCTGGTTCCTGTTAAAACTCCCTTTCAGAAAGTTCTTGGTTATGAAGACATTGTTTTACCAGAGTTTTAACTAAACCCATTCAAGGGGTAGGGCGCCATGAGGCGGAAAAGTACCCAAGTGATTTTAGTTTTACCATCATCACCATTCCACTCATAAGACACATGGAGCTTCGCTGGAGGTGAAGTGGAGTCTATGAAATGGCTATATTTGTGCTGGAGATGTCTGGTTCCACTACCACTGTAGTGAAACCTATATCATTGATGAACAATTTCACACCATATATATTAAGCAGAATTGTGGGTGGCATTTCCCTGTAACATACTGTAATACTGAATCATTCGTAATTAAATTATGCAATGTGAAGGGAAGGTGGAGTTTTCAGCTTGTGTAAAATATTAAATATCTGATAAATAGCGTTTATAACACAGATGTTTTATATTAAAGTTCATTAAAATACACTGTACAGTTATATTAATGCATTAGGAAACATACGGTGCAGTCGCAGCCCATTTGGTATCTGTAGTTGAGGTTCTTTTTCTGAGCCAATGAGAGATTGTCCCAGGGCTCGATGAAGTCGCACAGTCCAATGGAGAATTTCCCTTCACTCCACATGTTTCCTGTGACAAAACCAAACCGACAAAAATGCTTTTAAAAGTCCACAAACAGTGAGAAGCTTGAAGACTGTGATTATACTATATTGCATTGCAAACTTGCTCACTCTTTTCACACTCAGGTAAACATATAAAAGGACTCATCTACTAATAGAAGATGTACTTCTATTTCTATTTCTGTATAGTCCACGGAGCATAGTGGGTTATATTTCACTGCTGGTCATACTTGTATAACCTAGTATGTGATGAATAAAGACTCTTGAATCTTGAAAATCTTGAATCTACATATGCCTTTCACATGTAGAGGTCTTCCAGGGTCTTCATGTTGTGCAGTTATAACCTTCCCTTCAATCTTCTGTCCATTATTTCATATTTTACATTGAGAATACAATTGCACAATATGGAAATAATACCTACAGGTCTGTCATTCACACAATACCTCCCACCATGGAAGTTTGAAGACATGCATTTGCTTCCTTTGAGTCATCAATACTCATCTTATTAAACCACCAATAATATAACGAGCTTGGAAAAGAAAGCTAACTACTAATTCTGTTACTTTAGCTAACATCCACTTAATAATGGGAAAGAGGAAATCCAGCCCTTTTAAACTCTTGGTTTCTTAACGATAGACCCAACTAGAGACATTTGCACCACTGGTCTAAAGTCTGAATAATTGTGATTGTTTAATTATTTGATATAAACTTGTTTTTTTGTGTTAAGGAAATTACCTATTTTCTCAAAACCAACTTACTTCCTCAAAATAACTACTTTCTTTAAGAGGAATTCAGAATGTCTGTGAACGTTCACAAATCTGAAACTAAAACCTAAAATATTAATTAACAGGGGGTCACAAAAATTATTTTTCATTTGATATGTATAAAATATAATTTATAATTTATATTAGTATTTTTTTATTAAAGAAGGCTACAATCTGTGTCTGTTAATTATTTGTTTCGCAACTGCACTAGGTTGTAGCAGTTGTCGTCTGTATTACTGACTAAGAGGAATGTGTTGAACTTCTTTGTAGCTCTCACATCAGTGTTGTCCTTTGCAAATAAAACGCTTGATTGTTCCTGCAGCGTAGATTTGGATAAAGGCGTTTGGATAAGTGTCAGCCAAACAAAAAAATGTCAGTGTAAATGTTGCTAACAATACAGTATAATTACAGCATGGACTAATTGTCCTATTTAATTAACCTCACCACAGATACCCTACCTGAAAGCAAATATTGAACCTTGTTGCTTGCATCCAGTTTAACGCCACACAAGGAGGAGAAGACGGGCGTGTAGACGTACTGAATGTCCTTCACTTTGTCAAATCCTTTGAACATCTGCAAATATTAAAGAGAAAATAAAAGGTTTGTACTGTTTTCAGCTTAAATGGCCAATGTGGTCAACTAAGCGTTAGTGGTCACTATACAAAAAAATACTATTCAATTTGATTTTAATTACTGAATGGATTCTTATATGTGTTCTGTGTGTTAACTAGCTGTATCCAATCCATCAGTGTCTCCAACCATGTCTGGTTTGTCTCTGTGTATGAAGCTCTTTTGTTTCTACATTCATTTGGAAGGACTTTCGGTCTCCTGTGTTTGTGTCTGTCGAGGTCCTGCAGTCGTAAACATTTAGTAGTTTTCTACTCTTGCACACCCACTTCAACCCTTCAGCTTGTTAATTGGTTGATTAGCTGGATCAGGAGTGTTGAGGGCTCTAAACTGTAGACAGGACGTGGGTCTCCAGGACCAGTTTGGCCTAGAGGAAAGACTTCTAGAGGAGCAGGGGGATGAGGGTAGAGTAGGGAACAACACATTTTTGTAGGCTTGTACCCATTTTTTTATTCCTTCATATTGTCCTGACATTTCAGTACTTAGGGGTGGGGGTTAGTCAAGTCAAGTCAAGACAATTTTATTTGTATAGAACTTTTTACAACTGACATTGTCATAAAGCAGCTTAGCAGAATTTACAGTATCTTTCTCTTTATTCCTTTATTTGTCTGCCTCCTTTGTTTAAACATAATAAAGTTGACTTCCACATACATCTATCTATCTCCAGCCCTCAGCCCTCAGCATCCTCATCTAACATGATGGCTCTGGTTCTTTTCCTTTTGCCCAAAGTGCTATTGTATCTTGTATTTTCTATGCAGGGTTATTGGACAGCTAAACACGCTTGGAGGAGAGTGCTAGTTCTTCTCAAAGCAGCCAATTCTGTTATGTCCGTTAGCAGGGGTCCACATTGTCTAGTATCGTGCCTGGATAAGGGGGAAAAAAGAGAGAGCAAGGCCCATTATGCTCTATTGGACTGACCAATGGCCAATCACCAGAGCTGCACAACCCCGCAGCAACACTTTTTAAGATACATTTTGTTTGATAAAAGCATTAAATTGGCGTTAATCTGTTACTGCTGTAACAATTCAAATTTCTAATAAAGGTTTATCTTATCTAATGGATGTAAAGTAAGGAATTGCCTCGTTTAGTGATTGGTACAGCCTTTATTTCATGTAATAAATGCCACAAGGGAAGAAATTGTACTCCCTTTACTGTACATTAGAAAGCATTAAATATCAGTAGCTTGATTCTATAAGTCAAACTCAGTGTGTAGAAGAAGTTCTTCCTTGAAGCTGCAGACTTGATGAAAGTAGAGAACCCAGGGCACTGAACAAATCTGTTCAATCATTTATAGACTTCACTCTAATATCGAACAAAGCCTAAGGCACTCGCTGTCTTCTTCACTTAACATAATGGCTCCAGCTGAGACAAGCCCCGTTTTTCATTCTCAGGCATAAAGACATGAAGGCAGCAGAAGGGGGATGCTGTAATAAATGCAACTCATGGGCAGTTGTGCAAAACGTGTATGAATGTTTGCCAGCAGGTATACTAGGACCACTCACCTTGATTAACTTGATCTCATACTGAATCATCTTCTGGTAGGGTGAAGAACTGTTGCTCTGAGATATGATCTTCTCTCCAGATATCTTAGCCCGGACCACTACAGAGGAGGAGAATGTGGCAGAATAAATGTCACTCAGAGTGCATGTTCTGTCTACTTCCTCATCTAGTTCTGATAAGAAAATGTTTCGCATCAGCATATTTCACAGGAGTGTTTTCATCTTTAATCGATTCCCCTGAGGTTTTCTCGGAGGTGGATGAATAGATTATCTCTAGGAGAATGGGCCAGTGTGCAAAATACTTTATGCTTGGGGTCTCTTCAACCTTCACCTTCAACAACTTAGTGACCTTATTTTTAATTTTTTGCCAAATAATTGTTCAGTTGCTCATAACTACCAAGTTCGCTCATAAATTTTGCATCTTCTTCATTAAATGTGCCCCGCCCCCCTAACATTTTGCAGCTGAGAATTTCAGGGGGTCAATAAAGGGGTTTGGCCTACCCAGACCCCTCTATATTTCATTTCCTGGACTTGCCAGTATGAAAGAACAAACTTAGAATTCATGGTATGTATAAAAAGAGCTCAAATGTATCTAGTGTGTTTCTTTATTTTTATTAAAAGTGGTAGCTCTTCATTTAAAAAGACAGCACTAAGACTTGGTACAATAATTCATTACTTAATGTTACCAGCTGAATAAATTCTATAATACTATGTTACAAACACGCTATTAACAGCTATTAGGCAGCCAATTCTAAACTTGGTCTAAATTAAATTCCACAGTGCTTCTTAACTAGTCTGACATCACCTTATTTCTGCACCTTGGACTAATTTCTGGTTTCAGCCACACAAACTTTTAGCATAGTCGGCTACTGGATTTCATTACTAACCGTTTTGCTGAATGTTGACTTTTTGTGTTCGCCCTTGCTGGGCTGGGCCGTCAATGTTCATAGTTCGCTCTACTGGTCGTACAACAGACAGACCTGTTCAGCTCAGGGGCCACAACAGGGAACAGGACTAAAGGACAGGACTACAGGACAATGGCCTCAGTTGCGGTCCCTGTGTTAAACAGGTAATAAACATATAATTTTTTTGCGGTTCTGCCTGGAGCTGTATGACCAGCAGAGCCAAATGAGAATGTCGGTGTGAGAGCGACTTGTAGCTTTGCAATGACGAACGCAAAGAGGCAAAGTTCTGCAAAATTACTGTTGTTGTTCACGACAGTAATGAAATCCAGTTTCGTTGAGATAATGTACTTAATCCAGTCTTGGTCTCTATAATTGTGAAAAGGCAAAGCCACTGAAGTCGGCTATTTAAACGTGAGCAGTCTAACACATTATGTTAACCAAACAAGTCTTATTGCCAAAAAAGGAAAAAGAGAACGTTTCTTGAAGAAATCGTGAACAAACAAACTTGTCTGTCACTTTGTTTTAAGCTCAATATATTTTGTATGTGTTCCAGATAAACTGAACAAAAAGTCTTAAAAGCTTAAACATTGTCTTTATTATCCTCCAATGTGCCCCCCTGATAAAAAACTGGCCCCACCTTGGGCCCCCTAGTAAACTTGGTCTAGAACTGCTGCTGTCTTCCAGAGTGTATTAAAAGTTATCCAAAAATCTTGACCATCTCCAGTCAGAGGTTTTAACAGTGCCACCATCTTGCATCTTTAACTAAAAGTTGATTTCCAAATGCTGAAAGCTGTTTTTGTTTCAAAGGAGGACAGCTGTGATGCTAGGATGATATGGAAGCTGAGCAGGATTAAATTGGAGAGGTGTTATTGGGACATTCTGTTCAAATGCTGAAGGAATTTATCTGTCATTACAAGCTAATTTTTGCCATTCCATGCCTCGCTGTTTTCGAACAAAAGGGCGGAATGCTAAAGCCAGCTGGGTGGACTGCCCTCTGTGAGGCCTGTGGCATGCTTCCAGCTCATGGACCAACTTTCACACCCTTAGAAAAGGAGAGGCAAAGTCTTTCATAACAGCCCAGCTGGACATTTAACAAAGCATACATCCAAGGCCTACTTTTGGGCTTCAGGGAGGCGTGTTCACTTGAAGACGAACATGAGACATAAAGGAAAAGTCTGTATTTGTGATGAAAAGGGGAAATGAAAAATACGAAGGCTCTCAATTCTGTTACTTGCTGATTATTTTAGTTTTCAAAAAGGCAGACAATAGAAATGGGCTTAATTGGAATGAATGAATGAATGAATGAATGAACTAGAATAGACTATGAGGTCTTATATAAATGTTTTTGTCTGAAAAGTGCATTATCATCACACGGATAACCATTTCTTGGCAATTCATCAAAAAGAACACAATTGTTTTAAATTGAGAACCAAAAGTGAAGGCCCTAAAGAACGTTATTATAATGTACATGTTAATCCACCAACTACTTAAATCTTATTTGTTGCAAAAGAATTCACATCGCCCCAATTTTAATTATGTCTCATTTGCCATTAGCCGAGACCAGATGGCTGGACGTTAGTTTGGTTCTAGATTCTAAAGGGAAATGTACACCATATGCTCTTGTGCAGAAAAAACATTACCAGTAAAAGCCAAACTGGCAAAGCATAAAAATACCAGTGTGGATATTTCAGCATGATTGCCATGTACAGTGCTAACAAGCGTCTGTGCTCTCATGCTGTGGTTGAGTAGAAGGGCCAGTTCGGTAATTGTCACTTGGCATTTCATTCATTGTAATGGTAAACTAATTTATGTGAAAAATTAAAAATGAAAAAAAAAAAGTCTATCATTGAACCATTTCAAGTGCTTATAATAAAAGCGGTCAGCCTCGAATGTGATTACACTGAGTCAGAGTATGTACTGTATAGTCTACTAATGCTTAGGCAAAATGAAGAGAAATAGATGTATACAACAGGATCTTGTAACGTGCTGGCGAGGGCCCAGCACGGATATTTAAATTGAACCCAGATGCAGAGGCGGCCAGTAAATAAACAAATAAATAAATAAATGAACTGGCCAAAATAAACAAAAACTAACTCAGGCGGATCACTCCCTCACCTAACTTCACCAAACG
>JBBIGC010000131.1:8195743-8207380 GCA_037576955.1 Lepidarchus adonis | reverse complement strand
ATCTGCCAGAGGAGGTGTTACTAAGTACTGATTATGTAGGGTGCCCAAACTTTTGCACAGTGCCACAATAATGTTTTTAATTTTAAATTTTTGTTCAGTTTATTTTATGACATAATAAGTAGCTATGCATCAATGTTTGCTGAAAATATTGGGCATTTTTTCCATTTCCTGGAGAGAATTACAAAATGACCAAAATATATATATTTATTATTTATCGAGGGGTGGCCAAAATTTTACATAAGATAGATATATATATATATATTGCCTATATATATATAGGCAAGGCAAGTTTATTTATATAGCACATTATCATACACAAGGTCATTCAATGTGCTTTACAGGGTAAATGAAAAATATTAAAGGATAAAAACAGGCCAAAAGAATAAAAGAAATAAGCATAAAATAAGAGCAATAGATAAAAATTAATCAATATGCATAAAAGAAACAATATTGAAATTAGATAAAAAAGAGTTAAAATAAATAGATAGAGCTAAAATTGTATAATAAATTAATAGACAAGGTGTATGTTCAGCATAAATATAGCCATTTTATTTTATTAACTAAATACATTTATCTTATGCACTGCTTCTTATGCACCTTGAATTAATTTTTTAAATAATGTTGTAGGCCAAAACCGACCAACAAAACAAGGGCCAACAATAACCAGACACCTGGTTCCATTTACCACCAGTGTGAACAGTTCTGGCTCCACGAGTCGAGTAATGAAAATCACATGGTAACTTTAGTAGATGAAAGGGATAGAAATTGTGAAGTATTGTTAGTAGATTGTAATATTTCACTTAAGACCTTTGTAGCTTATTATATTTTAGTCTATATTATCTTGTATTTTTTGCAATATTATCACAACACATCTCTTTTCTGCATTTTCCATTGTGGTGGCCAAACTGAAAGCACTGTAGATTCTTTAAACACGACTGTACTTTTGAACGTACAGCAGAAGTACGGAATAAAAATGTTGCCTCCTGTTTCTCTCATTAAAGATATTACCAAGGCTGTTGGACGGCTGTTTTGACTAGCATGCACTAAGATATGGTCCGAATGATACCGCACATCTGGCTGCATCGGGAATACGGAAATATTTATGAAGGCCCAGACAGCTGAACTATACCACTAGGAAGCTTAGGAGGAAAAATACAGAGCGCCCTTGCTGTAATAGCAGAACATGTTCTTGCCAATGTATTTCCAAACAGTAGGCTTGGCTAGTTCCTATTATAACTGGCTCCAGCATTAATCCATTTATCTTTTCAGGACAGTTCCTAATTCAGATTTATTCCCCTTATATAAAAAATACAGCACTCCTGCAAGAGTTTCCACAGCACAGTCCCAGATCCAGAGGTGGTCAGCTCGAGATGAAATATGTCACCATGGGATTTGAAATAATTGGGACGTGTTTTCTCTCCCAATACAAGTGTAAACACCCAGGGAAGCTATGCTCAGACTCCTAGACATCACTCTAATCCACACCCTGAATGTGATGTCCTGTTTGAGTTTCAGGTTATAATCCTCTCGCAACTTGGTGGGCGAAGAAAGGATATTGCATCACTGTCGGAAGTGATGACCTCATACTAGGAAGGGGAAAAAATTATCTATAAGTAAATACACTGATCAGCCATAACATTAACACCACTGCCAGGTGATGTGAGGAACAGTGACTCAGTATAACGGCACCTGTCAGGGAGGACAACAGTCAGTTCTTGAAGTTGATGTGCTGGAAGTGGAAAGGTATGGCCTTATTGTGAAGGGGCTCAGAACACATGAGCAACAGCAGCATGAGAGGCCTACTCAACATGAGGAAAGATGGTCTTAATGTTATGGCTGATCAGTGTATATACGGATTATTATTAAAACGAATGTGCAAAGTGATTTCTGAGCATTTCTTTCGCTCAGTTCTTTATAAAATGTTCAAACTGTGTAAAGTGTTGCTGGTCTGTTAATATTGGAAAAGGAACGATAAAACTGAGTAAAGTGTGGTACAGTGCATTTGACGAAGACTATATACATATGCAGCTCTGGGAAATGATAAGAGAGTATTTCTGTTTTTTCTACAATCAGCATCTGTACTTATGGGCAGGAATTTAATACCAGTGTCTGTAGTAGAATTCCAACCCAGTCAGACCTCAGTTCACACCTCTTTCTTTTCGCCCTGTAGCCCTTTGTGATCCATGACATGAAGTCCCTGGTGGAGGGAGAGCAGTTCATCAACTGCCGGCAGCTTCCATGGCAGGAGCAGCGTGGAGTCGGGCTAGGCGTGCTGCAGTCGGAGATGCACTGCGAGGCCGAGCTGCGTTTCTTCCACAGCTGCCAGTCACGCTCAGCTGAGGCCATCAGCGAGGTCACCGAGTTCGCCAAGAGCATCCCGGGCTTTGTGAGCCTGGACCTGAACGACCAGGTGACGCTGCTGAAGTATGGCGTCATTGAAGTGCTCATCATCATGATGGCGCCGCTCATGAACAAGGACGGCACACTTTTCACCTATGGCCAGATATTCATAACCCGCGAGTTCCTCAAGAGCCTGCGCAAGCCCTTCAGCGAGATGATGGAGCCCAAGTTCGAGTTCTCGGTCAAGTTCAACATGCTGGAGCTGGACGACAGCGACATGGCCCTTTTCCTGGCCGTCATCATCCTCAGCGGAGGTGAGTGGTGGTTAACAGGAAGCAGATGTCAGCTCAGGTTTGCTGTGCGGTTAACCAGTGTTGTTGCATGATACACAACAACAAGTCACTGCAACGTCTTTGGGACTTTTCTGAGGCGGGTTAGAGTAGACCTGTAGGAAATACCCACACCTGCACAATGTGGATGAAGTTTTATATTGCCATTAAACGGTCATGCGCAAAAAAGTCTGAATGTTCACAGTGCAGGTACGTTTTGTTGATTTTCACAATTCACAGTACACATCCTCTGTAGAAAACTAATTTCCTTTTTTGCATAATTTAGAATAAAGAATAAAGAATAAAGAATAATGAGTCCTAACACAGACTAAACTAGATTTAGCCATTCACAGCTTAAACCCCACCCCCTTCCATACAAAGCGCCCCTTTTTCAGCAGGGAGGGTCTACAGACAAAGAGCAGTTTGGGAAATTTATTATTAAAAAGAAGGAGAAACATTTTCACCAATCAGCCTAGGCCATGGGAGCCCAGCTCAGTCCTTACCACTTTTATGCAGATGATCTACACATGTATCTGACTTTGAAGAAAAATTCTGAAGAAAAAAATGAGTGTTTTCAGGACATAAAAGCATCAGCAATTTTTAAATTCAAGCGAAAGTAAAACTGAGGTCATTTTATTTGGTCCCAGTGTTGCGTCTGGTGATTCTGTTTTGGACCTGTTCCCTCTGAATTTCTTAAGTCTACTATAACAAATCTCAGCATCAGATTTGACAATCTCCTTAAATTAGATGCTCAAGTTAATGTGGTGGTGAAAACTGGATTTTTCCAACTCTCTTTTTTCAATACTTTTTTACTCGTCTTTATTACATCATGCCTTGATTATTGTAATGCCCTTTACGTGGGCATCAGTCAGGCTTCACTGTCTCGCCTCCAACTCATCCAAAATGCTGCTGCTCGTCTCCTCCTCCTCGCAAGCGAGATCATATTTCTACTATTTTGGCTTCTCTGCACTGGCTCCCGATTCAGAAAAGAATTGATTTTAAGATTTTACTGTTTGTTTTTAAGGCCAAACATGAGCTGGCCCCAGTATATATTAGAAATCTTTCAAAGCCACACACACACTCCCGGTCCCTGGTTTAATGTCAGACAATATTTTCGCAGACCGGCATTTAAGGTTTCACAGATAAAAACAACAAAATAAAATGATATGTTCAAATATAATAATACATGTGAATCCACTGTGTAATTATGTAACTTTATTAGCAGCGTCTTTATGAAATGCGCTAACTATGATCAGAGTAACGTCCTCCTCTGCCCCTTACGCACTCTGGTTGCTATGGTAACGCATAAACGTGAGTAAGTTTTCAGTGCTGTTGTGGTGATCTCAGGGTTTTCTGCCGTGACTTTCATCCAGAATACCGGCAAAGTTGAGTCTCTAACATATTTAGATGCTACGGACTGTCACATATTTTTAAAAAATGCATTGAACTGTAACATCCGCACTGAAATGGGATGGAAATGGGATGAAAATGTGTGCCTTTATACCTTTATACCCCTCCTCTTATTTCCACTCACTCAACAAAACATGTAATATGAACAGGGGCGCCTAAACATTTGCACAAGACCGTATCCAACACCAAGAGGCACGTTATAAAGTTACATGGTGCCAGACTACCTCATTTACGTTTTTTGGGTCATGTGCATCCCAATAGCCAAAGCACATCTGTGATTGATCAGCACAATGTGATTGGACGTAGGGCTCTCATTTGCATATCACTGGATGAAGCATTACTTGACAGTTGTGGGTCACAGACGTATGACTGTCTGAGTTGGGAAAATGCAGTAGTCAGGTCAAATATACTGTTTCTGCTGAGTGTCCTCTGGTTAGTCATGTGATCAAGACTGTAGTCACATAATTGTTGACAGTGTGGTTCAGGGCATGTGTCAATCACGTTCAGATGAAGCCACACACGTTTTAAAGATGGCTGCTACTCACTGAGGTTTATGCAACATTTCTCAATGTTTTCATTGTTACTAATATTGAGAAAGTCTACCAAGTGTGTCTGATAGCATCTTCCGCACACTGGTTTTTTCCTCGACTCAGGCACAAGCACATGACTCTTACTCATTATATGGCCTTTTCCTCAACTCTGATGCAATGAACTCGGACAGAGTTGAATCAGACCAGCACTGTGCATATTTATATTCAGGTCGATTCCGAACATTGATCGGGCATTATCATTATTGTCTGTTGCCTCATCATTAACTAGATGTCTTCAAAACACTCATGTGGTTATCACCTAGATTTATTGGTATTTTGTGGATATTTAATGACATCTTACCCTTGAACTTTGATTATTCCGATTGAGCTATGTGAAAAATTAACTCTCTGGGGAAATTAAAAAAGGAAGAAATGTGGCAGATAAAGTGACATTTAATGGGTATATTTACATTTTGCCTTATAAAAAGTAAATTGGACATATTGCAGGGCTGGGTATCACTCATTATTTTTTATATACTTTTTACAAATATTTTTTAAAATAATGACATTGATATTTTAAATGCTGATTCTTTATTCTGATTTTTTAAAAAACTGCAAACCAAATGTAGTTGTGATTTAAAGCAGAAATGAGTGTGCTAAAACTATGTACAGGCAGCAAAGGATTACAGACTGAGGCAGCACTAATATTAACTTTAATTAAATTTATATCATAAATTTTTACATAAATGATAATTGGGGAACTTGCCAGTTTAAAGTCACGTTCAATGTGAACACTCATTAAGTGCTCACATTACTTTTAAAAACTGTAAGTAAATGATTACTCAGTTGTTAAAAAATCACAAGATTGTTATTTAGAATGAACACCCAATTAGTGTAGATTTTAGAATGAGCATTTTTATGCTTGCAAGCAAACAGTGATGATATATATAATTTGGCATAGTTAGTAATGAAAATTTCAATTATTTATTTATTTTTGCACTGGAGGTTAATGTATGAGTGATGCCAAAAAAAAGCACACTTTAAAATTTCTATTTATTTTAAAACAAATTACATCATGAAAACAGTAGCACATCAGTGGATACATGCTCAACTAAAAAAAAATGTTGCCTAATGGCATTAAAAAGTTGGAAAATGGCATTTGTTTTATGAGGTCATTTTTAAAAAAATAAATTGTTTTTAAAGTGCGGAAACCTTTTGAAAATCCATCATAGCTGAGGCTGATAAAGTGTCTGCTAAATGCAATAAATAGAAATGCAAATGATTGGTACTACTATATAGACCTATCCAGCTTAATTTTATTCAGAAAGCACATTAAGAAGGTCAGATTATTTAGGCTTGCGTATCCCATGAATCTTGAAGCTTGAAGCATGAAGCTAAATCAGTTGTGAAAAAATCAGGAAAATATCAGGGGAGATTTCTGAAGACACCCAGATAACTCCTTTTCTGTTGATGTCTATAGATCGCCCAGGCCTGTTGAACGTGAAGCCCATTGAGGAACTTCAGGAGAACGTCCTTCACTCCATGGAGTTGCACCTGAAGATGAACCACCCAGACTCCCTCCATCTCTTTGCCAAAGTTCTGCAGAAGATGACGGATCTGCGGCAGCTGGTGGCCCACCATGTTCACCTGATGCAGGTGATGAAAGAGACGGATGCCGACATGTGTTTACACCCACTCCTGCAAGAGATTATAAGGGACTTGTACTAGGTCGTGGTTTGGTCTCGTGAGCCAGAACAGTAGTGATTGAGTTTTGGTTTTAGCGCTGTGAAGCTGAGGGTTTGTTTTTTCCTTTTTTATTTTCTCTCTCTGTGAGGGAACTGAGCCTCCGTCAACAGTGAGAGAACAACTTGGTGTCGTCCATTTGGCAGCGGCAACTTGAACTTCGCTCTCTAAAAGCAGGGGAGTCTTCTATAGCACTTCTATGGGAGAGCACATCAGCACAAATGTATTCTGTATTTTACAACCCAAAAATAAAAGCGCACATAGATTTGGAGGGAGGCACCAGCAGACCTGGACCTGTGAAACGGGAATTTTTTTAAGCAGTACAGCTTAGTAATATCATTATTTGCAGCAGGCGACCGTTTTAACAATGTTGATGAAGAGATTATTATTAGTTTTTTCATAAAGATACTTTTTTAATCCATGATCTTAAATTTAGCTCTTAAGTTCTTTACTAAATACATAAAATAAGTGAATAAGTGTTATCTGTGACAATTGTGTCTTTTTTTTTAAGGAATTCTATATTTCAGAGTTTTAATTTTTTGATTCTTAAACACCTTTGCAAAATGTATGTAAATACAATAAACAGATTTCTAATGGCAGCCTCCATCAGGGGTTTGGTTATAGTTGTTTTACATTGAAAACAGTCAATAAAGTGTAAATAAATATTTTCAAGATGTGCCTGTTCTGATTGACTTGATCTGATTGAGATCTGAGTGATATGTCACATGCCTCTTGAAGTCTTTCTCACTTCCCATGTTTTCTCATTGGCTAACTGCAATGGACTGGTACATTCAGTCCCATTGCACACAAAGCCATTTCACAGGCATTACATCACTGTTTCGTTGCGTGTCTCTTGAAAACACACCCTGTTTTGATTGCAAAATCTGAACTCCGCTGCTCCCTGTGGTTGATTCATATCTCCAGCTCTTAAGATATCATTTCCAGCTGCAAGGGCATTTTTGGCACCTGGTGACGGCTTGTGAAAATTGTTTTATTGATTTCTATGCGCAATAGCCTCAGTAAAGCTGTGAAATATAATGGGGTTTTTATTGTTTTCCATTGAAATTTGGAGGTAATTTACACAGTATTAAGCTTTTTATTATTGAGTACCTTTTGAAGAGAAGCTGGTTGAAATATGGTGTTAAATAAATGAATCCTGTTGTCTTTAAAGAAATCGCTTTACAAAATAAGAATGTTCCACTTCACCCAAATGTAGACAACCAGCCAAGGCATGTTTGGGTTCCAGAGATTGTTCTTTAGTTTAGAACTGGAGCTACATACAGATCTATAGACCTTTAAGGCCATGTGTTACCCAAATGAGGATTCTGACATTTATATCTATTGGAAAATGTAGCCATTTATCTAGGAAATAAGATAAAGTGAACATTAAAGTAACAGTAAAGCAGTAAAAGGATCAAGAGTTTGATTTGTGAAGATTTGTAAAAGTTCTTGAGATGTGAGCTGGTTAGAAAGAACAGGTTTGGTTCCAGATCTCCTCTCCAGGCCTCCAGTCATTACATGGATGTGAAACTCCAGCAAAATCTGGTTAAATGGAAGGAAGAACTGATTGAGGCCAAACCAGAGATATGATGGCAACTACAATATCACTGGGTTCCATAAGGAGAGATCTGGAAATGATGAAGCCACATTCACACAAAGTCAATGTTTAAAACTATGTTACTGTTATTTACAGTTATACTAATAATAATGTGTTGCTGGAATTGTCTCAGACTTTTGCACAGTAATGTATATTTTTATTATATGTTTTATTTACTTCTCCAGATTTTCTCCCCAATTTTTGTCAGCTCCACCCACTTGCTATAAATGATGGCTTCCGAATAGTGGCCATGTCCATGGCTCTGGGTAAAGGAATCGGCCAAATGTTGTAAAAAATAAATGGCTGCTACTACTGTTTTCACGTTCCTCTAAGTCACATGATGCTCTACTAAATTTTTTCAAACTGCCACTAACACAACGCCACATTTGTGCCCTTTCCTAACTACTCTTGGAAATTTAATTAAACCTATTGAAACTTGCAGTAGACAGTTTGTCATTAGGATTGAGGAAATTAATACAAGGAACTTGAGGAAATCATCCATTATATCGAGGAGCAGATCACCTGTCAGGCTGGTGCATGTTCATTTTAAAAAATGGATGTGGTGCCTGATGAAGCTGAAAGCTTCTGATGAAATTATAAAAATTATTGAGTTGCAATTCTCATCATAAATATGGCTATTAAATATCATCCCCAAATGATTCTGCCTTATTCCCTTATACCAATATTATACCACAACCCAATCCAGCTAAGAAATACTAGGTAGAAACTATGACAAGTTTCTGAGTTGTCCAGCAGGAGTTTAGGAAGAAAGAACATCTGGATGGACCCATGGATTGACCAATGAAGTGGCATCAATCCCATTGCTTCCAGTTATGCCAGTCAGTAGGGAGTTTACCAGGAGTTCTGTGCTTTTGAATCAGTTGCGATGAGGCAGAAGAACACAGGTCTACAGGTTCAAGAAATATTTCATGAAGATAAATTATGAGCATCTAATTCATTTTGTGACCCATGCAGTTTTAGAATCACTAATTCTACTGTTGAGTTAAGACCCTGGTCCCTGGTCCCTGGTCCCTGGATCTTGGTCCCTGGTCCCTGGTCCCTGGTCCCTGGTCCCTGGTCCCTGGATCTTGGTTGCTGGTCCCTGGTCCCTGGTCCCTGGTCCCTGGTCTCTGGATCTTGGTCCTTGGTCCTTGGTCTCTGGTTCCTGGATCTTGGTCCTTGGTCCCTGGATCTTGGTCCTTGTCGCTGGTCCCTAGATCTTGGTCCTTGGTCGCTGGTCCCTGGATCTTGGTCCCTGGTCTCTGGATCTTGGTCCCTGGTCTCTGGTTCCTGGATCTTGGCCCTTGGTCGCTGGTCCCTGGATCTTGGTTGCTGGTAACTGGTCCCTGGTCCCTGGTCTCTGGTCTCTGGTCCTTAGTCACTGGTCCCCTAAATAATAAATTTAATAAATAATAATAATAAATGTCTGTGTGAACACATAAGAAGGTTTTATCCACCGTGTGAAATGTAACTGTTTCTGACCAAGAAAGAATCCAGCGCTCTCTCCAAAAGGCCAGAATGGGAACCGCTTTGGCCTGCAATGGTTCTGGAAATGATGATGATGATTAAATGTGTTTTTTTTGTGCTGTGTCAGCATATCCTTACTTTGTTACTATCAAGTCTCCTAAGACCAACTCCTGCCAAGATTCTTCACAAATGCTGCCAAACAATTTCAAAAAATAAATTTTCCTGCTCTGAAACCTCTTGCAGGAACACAGCCAAAGATAGCATTTGCTTTAGGAAACGCCATTTTTTGTGTGTTTTGTGGCTTTCTCGAGCACAACAGCGTATATCCGTCCAGTATGTCTTAATGCTGCTTATGTATTTGTGTGTGGTTTGAGGCAGCCCACCTGCTGCTGGGAATTAAAAACATTCCTCAGACAATATTGCCTATAAATAGCCATTCTCATATTTCACACAAGCTTATTTGCTGTAAAGCAGGGGGTGTGCGGCTCCAGCCCTGAAGGGCCAGAGTCCAACGTGGTTTAGAAGTTCACTCACTCGAACACACCCACCAAACCAGGCAATTACCCGACCAGTTGAACCAGGTGTGGAGTGGGGAAATCACCAGGCTGCGCTGTACTGCTGTAGATGCTACACCCATGCGCTACAGCCAAAAAATACAGTAATATAACCAAAAACTTTATGTTCAACGAAACCTTGTATCTCCATCTTTGTCGTATGTTACATTTTTACAGAATTTGAAAACCCCAGGTGACCTTTAAAACACAATTTCATGATGAACAGAGCAGCAGAAATGGGCCTCAATCATTGAGGAAGGTTAATAGAAGTTGTACAAAATGTAGACTATAAATCTGATTTAGCTGAAGCTTTTACTGGGATTTTGATCAGTGTTGTGCAAGTTACTGAAAAATAGTTACAGTTACTAGGGACTTTTTTCAAGATAATAATTAGTAATTAGTTACAGTGGTGCAGTGGTTAGCGTTGTCGCTAACACTGTTGACCTCACAGCAAGAAGGTCCTGGGTCGTCACAGGTGTCTTCCTGTCTCCCATGATTGTGTGGGTTTCTTTGTGGTTTAATTTGACTAGTTACTCTACATCACCCATAGGTTTGAATGGTTGTCTGTCTCTTTGTTGCCCTGTGATGGTTTGGCCTCCTGTCAAAGGTGTACCCAGCCTCAGCCCATAGTCAGCTGGGATCAGCTCCAGCTTCCAGGTGACCCGAAATGGGTGAAGCGGTTTGGAAAATTAATGAATGAACAATAGTAATTAGTTACTAGCAAATGCAGTATTTGCATTACTTACGACAGTTCAGGCCACAGTTGCGCAGTGAGTCGTACAGTGGGACTGGGCCGCTGCACTGATTCTTCTGCATGACGGACAGGAGTCAACAATAATGCTTCAACAAACGTTCAACAACAGCCGAGTGGAAACAATGCCAGAGACTTCACAACCCGCAGACAGAGGAATTAGTCTGAAAACTGAAAATTAGAGATAAAGCTATAAGCTTGTTAGCCTAACACTCCTCATATGGACATAATGCACAGAAATATAGACAGGAATGGTGGAACCTGCAAGGTTCATTAGGAGGAAAGGGCCAGTTTTAAAATTGTAAGACAAAGTTTAATGCCCGTTTAAATGTCAGGAGCTACAATTGCTTTATTTAATTTAAAAAGATCATTAGCTACTCATTTCCTTATGTGGTTGACAGGTTGACAGATGAGATTAGACAAGTGGCCCCATGGAGTATGATGTTTGCTAATTATATTGTGATATTTAGGGAGCAGCTGGAAGAAACCTTGGAAAAGATGCTGGGAGTAGATGCAGAAAAGGTGGAGAAGTTTTAATACTTCAACATTCCAGAGTAATAGGGATTGTGGAAGAGAGGTGGCGAAGAAAGTGAAGGCAGGGTGGAGTGGGTGGAGTAGCAGGAGTGATCTGTGACAGACTGGGAACAGTGAGAGTGAAAGGGAAGGTTTACAGGACAGTAGTGAGACTGACTATGTTATACGAGTAGGAGACACTGATGGAAAGACAGACAGCAGAGCTGGAGGTGGAGTAAAGATGCTGAGGTGAGATTGCGTTGTTTTGGACGTGTGCAGAGTATGGAAGCTTATCTGTAGCAAAATTCAATTGGCAATGCAATATTCAAAATGGCAATGCAATATGCAAAATGACAATGCAATATTCAAAAATGCAATGCAATATTCAAAATGGCAATGTAAT
>JBBIGC010000131.1:8164122-8180207 GCA_037576955.1 Lepidarchus adonis | reverse complement strand
CTCATTTATCATGTTTTTGTGTTTTATTCTGTTTTATTGTATTTTATTGTTTTATTTTTTCATTTTTATTCACTTTTCTTTATTTGTTCTTAACATATTTTACTGTACAGCCCTTTGGTCCTGTGCTGGTATAAAAGTGCTTTATAAATAAAGTTGGATTGGATTGGATTTAAAGAAAATATAGAAGCATAAAAAACAAGCATGGAAAATAGAATTCAAATATAAAAATAATTAAATAAGCATTACTGGAAATAAAAGCAACATTTAAAGTGTAAAATAAAAGAAGATGAGATACCACAAATGTATATGCATTTATAGCAGATCTGAAATCCCCTACCATATCTTCCCTCATGTGCTGTAACAGAGGATAACCTTATTGTCCAACAGCAAGCTTAATGCCCTCAACTAGACTTTAATGCAGGACCTAGAGCTTATTACCCAACCTCAAGCTTAATGCCAGACCTAGAGCCAAATGCCCGACCTAGAGCTTAATGCTGGACCTAGTGCTTAATATGATCTCCATATACAGTACTACTTCTTGCTCTACAGTACTGTGCTAATACTGCATCAGAGGGTGGAGAAACAATGTGTTCCAGCTCCACAACTCTACAATTATGATGGATTTTCTTATTGTAAACACTTACCTTTGTACCATTTAAGGTTATTTACATTACCAGTAAACATTGGAAAATTCAGTATTCTAAAAATTTGACTGGTAGTGTATATATACTCCAGTGTCACAGTCCTTGCTCTTTTATTATGTCTTGTC
Organism: Lepidarchus adonis; assembly: GCA_037576955.1. Lineage (NCBI taxonomy): Eukaryota > Metazoa > Chordata > Actinopteri > Characiformes > Lepidarchidae > Lepidarchus > Lepidarchus adonis. The sequence continues at coordinate 8,179,438 of JBBIGC010000131.1, read as the reverse complement.
TTGCTTATCTAACTTAGCTTTTAAAATTACAATCTGGAATATTGACGTGTGTAAATGTAGCAGCAGCTGCACCTCCACCATTTTTGCTTAAATTGTTTCTCAGAGTCTCCCTGTTTTGTTTACTTTTAAGCAACTAAATGCATATATATATATATTAAAATTTTATATATCAAATTATTGTGCTTGATGCTGCAGCTCAATTGAAAAATTGAAAAAAAGAAAAAGAAAAAACATTTTTTAGGGATTCACAGTATTCATATGTGTATTTTCAGTCTAAGCGGTGCACTGTTATCAAAATTCCAGATTGTTAGAAAGAAGATCACATAAATACCATGTTTTCATAAGAGAAGCCAGATATGACATACTAAAACAAAAAGACCGTGACATTTATTGTACTTCTTTACGCTCAATAACAGAAATAAACGAGAAGGAACTTACCTATCCTTAACCAATCGTGGCGTAGGCGTGCAAGCAGCAGCCAATCCCATGCGCGGGAAGGCGGGACTTGTCGGAATACAGGCGGGGATAACATGTTAACGGCCGTTGGGAAGGTAGACTGAGAGCCGTGTGCAAAAAACCCCCCCCAAAAACAAAACAAAACAGCGGGATGGGCGGGGGCGGGAGCTGCGAGCGGGCCGTGCGCAAACCGCGTGTGGCGCAGCGCGGAGAGGAGGAACCGAACATAAACAGCGACGACTCACGTAGCCGAGGTGAGTGGCGTTAAAAGGGCGAAAACGCGAAAAATTAAGCGGTACATACGGTGCGTGACACCGTCGCCCAGTCCGAGGGGGTCGGCGCTTTCTTAAAACGGCAGAGAAATGGCGCGATGGAGACGAACCGCTGTGGCGGAATGTGTCGAGGAGGTGAAACGTGTGTATTTTTTTCCGCCGGCCTACTGCGCGGGAAAAGGAAACTGTCCCTGAGGGAATTCACCCTCAGAACGCATCAGTTGCTATTGAAATGGGCTCCTAGGTGTAAGTGGGTAAAAGGCTGAAGAATAGATGTAAAATGTCGCCGTGGGACTGGCTGTGTTTACTGGGGACGGGGGTGGAACCGAAACCCAGCTGAACGCGGTGAGTCGACAGAGAGGCGGTGAGGAGATACATGTCCAAAAAAGTGTTTATTACCATTCTTTTTTGCCTAGTTATGGTCTCCCGTCATTTAAAAGCCCATACACCTATCCCCCCGCTGGAAACCAGGAGTAAAAACAACCTGAGCGGTGACCTCAACGGACTGGCACTTCAGCTTACTGGTTAGCTTAGCATAGCTGCTCTCAGTTTCCACAGACACATGCTGGCTGTCTGTCTGTAGCTGGGCTACGCTAACCAGGTTTCTACTGGTGGTGAGAGGTTTTCATGTTTTTATGGAGCAGTGTGTCCTGATGCTGAATTTTTGGGTGTATTTTATGAATCTGTGGTAAATAACCCAAACATCGTCTCTGTAAACATTTGCTTCTGCTAAGAAATTACCTTTTCTAAGTTCCCCATTGATTTTTTTTAAAAATGTGATTTATTATTATAGAAACTAGATTTCAGCTACATTTTATCTCCTCCAAAGGCTTGAAAGCCCCAAGGCTTGCCAGGGCAACCACTCGCTTGGTGCTTCCACTTGTGAAACATTGCCTGGAAAAAAGACTTTTTGGCATAAACATCTTTGACACCTCCTAACATAACTGACCTAATGTTGTCCAGTGTTTGGTCAAATGTGTGCTACATTCTTGGACCCTTGCAGGCAGTTTCTGTCCATAGTGTGGACAGGACCATGTGCCTGCCCTGCCCCATCCCATAAGGACATTTAGGCCAAAATTTTCCCAGTTCGCTTAACTTCCTTTTCATTTTTAGGCTTGTTCTGCTGCAGGTATTCTATAAAGTTGACACTTTCTTTATCCAACAGCTTTAAGTTGCATTTTGAGAGGATGAGTAGCAACGAGTGCTTTGGTTGCGGCCGTACCGGTCACTGGATCAAGAACTGTCCCAACGCTGGCCGTGGACGAGGCAAAGGTCGTGGACGGGGGAAAGGTGAACAGCTGTCACAGTAGCTGTTAGAATCTCTATGGGTATTTTCAGGCCAATGGTTTTATTATAACTTGCATTTCCTTGATTCCTGAATAGATCTTTTCTGCTACCGCTGTGGAGAGCCAGGTCATGTTGCTCGAGACTGTGAAAGAACTGAGGATGGTAAGGTGTACTGTGCTATTTCTGCTATTAAATATCATTGAGTACATATGTATTGCTAGTTTAAAAGCATGTCAGTTTGACGCTTTTCTGCTTCAGTTCTGTTTAAATAAACTTTCAACAAGCTAGACTGTTAATCTGTTAATCCTCTTTCCATTTCATTATTTGTTTCCCTGCCATTATTTCTCAGCGTGCTACAACTGTGGCAGGGGTGGCCACATCTCCAGAGACTGCAAGGAGCCCAAGAAGGAGAGGGAACAAGTGTGCTACAACTGTGGCAAGGCTGGCCATGTGGCTCGCGATTGTGACCACGCCAACGAGCAGAAGTGCTACTCGTGTGGGGGCTTTGGACACATCCAGAAAGGCTGTGAAAAGGTCAAGTGCTACAGGTAAACTTATCGCTTATTCATGCCGATTAACCACCATAAATTCAAGCACTTTCTTCTCCTTGGTCTTCCTCCCTTTTAAGGGTTCTTTAGTTTAGACCATGGTTATATATAGAACAGACCTCTTTGATGGATTAATGGCTTATTGGTTCTACATAATGACAACCATTTTTAAAGAACATTTTTAAATATGGTTCCATTTAGCAGGAAAAGCTCTTCTGTGCTTCTGTTGTAGATGCAACTTACTAATAATTGCCATTTGCATTGCTATTGTTATGTAGTTACTAAATAATAAGCATGTTTTTAACTTTGCTAACGATTGCCAAGTATTTGTCTTATTATCGCAGCTTGATTTTGTATGCGTCTTTTGTAGGTGTGGTGAGATTGGCCATGTTGCTGTTCAGTGCAGTAAGGCAAGCGAAGTCAACTGCTATAACTGCGGCAAATCCGGGCACCTGGCAAAGGAATGCACCATCGAGGCCACCGCTTAATCTCATTTTCCTGGTTGCCCCTCCTTTTTCTGATTGATGGTTGTATTATTTTCTCTGAATCCTCTTCACTTGGCCAAAGGTTGGCAGATAGAGGCTAGTCCCAGGCCAGTGAGCTCTTGACATGTAAAAGGAGGAAAGGGGTGGAAAAAGAAAACAAAATTTCCACTTTCTGCATTTAATACAAAAAAAATGTTTATGTTTAGTTTGGTAGAGGTGTTATGTATAATGCTTTGTTAAAGAACCCCCTTTCCATGCCACTGGTGAACAGGGATGAATGAGTTGAGTGGGAAATGACGTCGAGTCGGCCTCTCCGGGCTCGCCGAACAGAGCCTCGGCGAGAGATCGAAAAAAAAAAAGTGTGAACTTCTGGTTATGATTCGCTTTTTTGTTTTATCAATGAGGATGAGTTAGGCTAAGAGTGATTGACCTGGAAAAAGCAGTACAGGATTCAGAGGTCAGATCTGTCCGGGCCCAACCAGCAGTACGCAGCTAAGTGGAGAAAACAGTAACGAAACGAACTATTGACGAGCAAGTTTACAGCACATTCTGATGAACTAACTTCAGAAAACTTCATTCTTTGTAAAGTATGTTGTTGGACTGTGCAGAGCATCTACGTTGTTGAAAAATCAATTGTATGATCCCATCATTGCGAAGGAGTTCTGGTCATTTTACCCCAGCAGGGGGAAATAAAGGTAGAAGTAGGGGAGACAATAAGATTTGGAGTCGGAACAAAAGGAGTGTTTTCACAGAAATCAAAATGTTATTTTTGTACAATATCACTCAGACTACTGTAAAAAATATCATTTGCTTGTACTCAGTTTTTAAGTCGGAAGGTAAATGCAACTGAAGTCCTAGAACATAGAAATGTAATTTTAAACTATCAATAAAGCTGGAGGAGGAAGGGGAGCGAGACTGAAGCTTCTTTCGGTGTTGCCTCTTTTGAACTGGTGTTTTCAGAGCCACTAAAAATATCCAGAACTTTTATCAATTTTGCGTCATGCTGTTCTAACCCCTAGTCAATGAATGCAGCCATTTTTAAGCCAGAATTAATTTGAAATATAAATACATAGATGGGTTCAGCAGATTGAGGACACTGATAAAGGATAAAAATAAAACAAGTCTTTTATTATTCCTTCAAACAATGGCAGTTATATTTCTTCAGCTGTGATTCTGTTACCCTCCTGCATCACAGATCCACCAGGGCTTATTGTTTTAATGTATAAATCTAATCTGAGGGTTCTTGTGATCACGTGCAGATATAAATCTGTCGTAATGGGTCCTTTCTACCAGAAGAAAACAAACGCATCTCAAACCAGTTAGTACCTTCCCTTGAAGGGCAGGGGTGGTCTAGTGGTTAGGACTTTTCCCCTGATATCCGAAGGTTACAGGATCAAGTCCCAGCCCGGGCACCACTGAGGAACCCTTGAGCAAGGTACCGTCCCCACTTCACTGCTCCCCAGACGCTGTTGATAGCTGCCTGCTGCTCCACGTGTGCACGTGTGATTGGTTAAATTTCGTTGTGGTGTGTTCACAATGACAGAATTCACTTCACTCATTCACTCACTTGAAGGCGGCTGTCTTGGCTGAAACATGCAGGCCTATTCAAATTGAATTTTTGCCTCATGAATATTTCTTAATTTTGAAATGTTTTTGGATCTGTGATTTGAGGAACACATTTTGCTACACCCCTAGATGTCTGTGAACAGCCCACGCCATATTAGAAACCAAGGGTAGTCAGTCTGCTTTTAAACGTTGGGATCGATTTCAGTGACGGGTCTTTCCTATGACTCCGTCACATAAATAGCCAACCTATAAAAAGCCTCTGGCCTCTTTTGTTCCTTTGGTGGCAGTAAAGACACACAAAAAAGCAAATTTAAATGATAATTAAGAGTTACCATTGCTTTCAATAATTAATAAAAATAAATGGCTTGAAAAAATTTAAAATAGACTTAGAACGACATGGTTCCAGAAATGGACATTTAATATTTAAATTTTAAATTTAATATTTTCTGACACACACAGGTGTCATAAAACATCTCAATTTTTAAAAATCTGAAATAAAAATGTCTTAAAAACTTGCAGATCCATACACTAGGGCTTAGAAAGGTCTTTAATGTTAACATGTTTTACTAGTAGGCTTTTTAGTAGCTCAGTATTCTTTAATGGGACGGTGTGTATTGGTACAGGTGTGGCTGTAATAAGACTAAAACTGAGACCAAGGCGACTGATAGCTGATATTAACTGTAACCCACTCTTAGTTTAGCTCCATAGTTGAAGATTGAGGGTTTCTGAAGTAATGTGGTGTTTCATAAGGTTTTCTAAGCTCCAGTTATTTGACTGTACATTAGTCTGTATGGGAGGAAAATGGAGAATAATGATGATGATGATGAATTTAGTGTTAAACAGTGAGAAGCTACTGCACATTGGGCAAGAAGAGGCCAAAGTTGTGCGAGTTTGGTGTAAAGGCAAATGAGAAGTCAGGGAAAACATCAAATTGGCTAAAATTCTCCAGAAAACACACAGCCTTTTACTGTGAGGTTTTCCTGGGATTCCGTTAAAAACGCTACATCTCTTCACTCTTCTCCACGGCAGAAGTGAGATAAATGTGAATAATATTTTCTCAGTATTTCTAAGACTGATTTTTTAAAATATCCTTTCTACTGTTTTATCAGTGAGGACGTGAAATTACATTCATTAAGCTCTTAAAAAGTCTTAAAGTTGTAGACACCTTGTAGATAGGAGCTTCTAGCAAATTATAGCAGCAGTCTTTCATTTTTTTCTATAATATATTCTTATATTATAATATTTCAAAAATTTCATTTGCGTCATTTTGTTTTGACCTAGGTTTAGCTTTTAGTTGAACAAAAGTGAATGGTATAACTAAGGGAAGTCTGGTTTTGGGTAAGACCGGGCCATTCACCTTTTAGCATAGGTGACTATGGGTCAAGAGGTTAAGTGCTAAGCTAAAAGCCCAAGAAAATTGAGATGCTATTAAGCAAGTGTCCCTCAGTGAAAGACACAAAGTGGTTGTGCAGCAACAAAATCATCCGAATCCACATGAAAGGACTGTGAGTAAGGGAATCACTCTGCCTAACAGCTGGCGTTCGAGATATTTGAGATTGTTTTAATGGTATTCATTTCACTGGTGAATAATTGACAAGCCTAAAGCTGTGACTACACACTATAGAATCTTTTATAGGACCTGCTCTACTATATAGGCTGAGAACCCACAGAATGGGATCTTGCATGTCACATTTTTACCCTGAAATGAATCTACACAGAGCCCATAAATGCTGCAGATTCATATTTGATTGACTATGTGGGGACTCAAGCTCATTTATGTCTCCGTATAAATCAAAATCTATAGGTTTTTCAGTCTACAGTGCTCCACATCCTGGGGGTTTACCATGACTTGGGTAAGAATGTACGTATAGACTTAGTGTAACCAGAGCCCGAAAGCCTGGTGATCAGCTTTTCAACGGCAAGGCCACTCTGCTCTCGGTTTTCTCAATGAGATGAGCGCCGATGAGGCGTTACTGGACTGCCTGCAGCAGGTGAAGGTAAGATGGATGCTTATCTCTTCTTTCTAAATTGAATGAGAAATTAACCAAAGAAACACACAGTACCATGCAAAAGTCTGAAAAAATGATATTAGATTTTTGTTTTCCTCCAACAAAACATAATATCATTATAACTGTAAATAACAGTAACACAGTAAACATTGACTTTATGTGTGAATGTGTTGGCTTCACCATCTCCACTCATCTCATGAAGCCCAGTGTTACTTAGCTGCCATTAAATCCCTGGTTTGGCCTCAATCACTCCTTCCTTCCGTTAAATCAGGTTCTGCTGGTGTTTTACTTATCTATGCGATGGCTAGAGGTCTGGAGAAGAGAACCAAACCTGTTCTTCTAACCACCTCACAATGTATCACTTTTATCACTGTTTGACTTTTACTGTTGCAGTTCACTTGTTAGACTCTCAATGCTGAGAAAAATTTCTTTAAACCATTTGTGTAGGTGCCAAGACTTTTGCACAGAACTGTATATTAGGCTGGCTTTCCAGTCTTGCATTAAACATAATCTCTGACTAGACAGTGGAGAATTACCATCTTTACACTATAGGCTTGGTCTAGGGCTAAGAAGCAGGCCCGTAGACCTTATGATAGAAAAATTAATAAATAGATTAAATAAAGTTTGGATCATCTGAAACCTTTACGTCTTCATTACAGAAACTTTCAAACAGTTCCTGCTGACTTGAGTTAAGAAGCGGGTCCAGAAAATAAAAATCCACCTCAGGATTTTGCTCCAAGTGCCTCGACTCCTGTGTTGTTGAATTGAGAACCCAGGCAGCTGGAACAAAATCCTGGGGAGGATTTTAACTTTTTGAACCTTGATTCACCACCATGCTTGAGTTATATGGACAGTGCCAAAATTAATGCCTATATCTTTTCCCTACAGGCCTACTCCTCTATATTATACAATACAATGTCAACCCAAGACCCCAGTGACACAGCTGAGCTGCAGGACAACAAGGAAGAGCAGCATGGAAAGAACGTCCTGGAGAGCGAGCTTGAGTCAGTAGACTTGTTCAGCATCAGTTCAGTGAGTCCTTGTCCAATCAAAAAGGGTGAAACCAAAGACCTGGCTTCAGGTCAGTCTTTGAACAAGTCAGGCATCTTAGCCCATCCACAGCCTCTGGAGTCAGTGAGAGAAGTGGTGGAAGTCGATTTGCGAGGACCAGGAGATGGGGCAGTTCTGTTCAATGGAGAAATGGGGAGCAGAGAGATCTTTCCTGCCACACATGTGAGGTACATGGCATTGACCACAGAAGGGCTCGGAGATGCTTTGGAGAAGGGAAAAGTCATGGAGTCCACCTCACGAGAGTTTGCAGGTGTAGAGAGCCCCATGACAGAAGCTTGTAGCTCATTGCATGAGATTCCTGCTGGATCAAAGCTTCAAGAAGATGCCTGGAAGGTTTCAGTCAGGGACTGTCAACAGGTGGAGAGGGGCTCTTCTGCTATATATGGTGACCATGAGGAAGTGAGCAGACCCCAGCTGACAGGGTGTGACTCTAATTCTGGTGTTTTTGAAGTCCATCTGGTCAAAGGTTCCTCCTCCATGCTTCTGCAAGACCTTAACCCCTCAGAGGAACAAATGTCTGACCAAACTGGTATAAAGGTTAAAGCTCCACCTGGTGACAACAAGCCAAATTCAGCGAAAGGTCATTTTTGTGAAAAGGATGGCACTGCCACCAGTGGCGCTAACCTGACCCTAATTGAAGTTCTTACATCATGTAAAGCCAAAGTGGAGCTACTTGAACAGCAAAAATCACCTGCGTTTGATCTACCTGCCCAGGTATGGTGTGTTACGAACTTTAATGACCGGCTAAGTGTTGGTGAATGGTTTGTATAGTGTTATTTAAGAAATAGAACACATCTCAAACTGCCCGTCCATCTGTTAAAATTCAATAATCCGACAATTAACAATTCTGCCATTATTAAATAATTAAGAACAGAGCAATTCAAATTGGGTTTGGTGTGAAACTTGTCAAGTGCACAATGGTGGTGAATGGAACCAGACATCAAAATATTTTTTCATTTGGTTGCTGTCTCAAAAACATAATTGATAAACTGATACATTTTCACAAATGTAAATGTAAAGCATTTAATTCTAAGTAATGTAGGAGAATTTCTGTTGGTTAATTTGTCATTGTCGTTGTGTTTGCTATGTTCAAATAATGTAGATAATGTCAAACCTACTCAGAGTGACCCTGTTTAGATCCAGAGGTGGACAGTAACTAAGTACTTTTAGTCAAGTACTGTACTTAAGTACAGTTTTTGAGTATCTGTACTTCCCTGGAGTAGTCTTTTTTTGGAAACCCTTACCTTCACTTCACTACATTTAAAAGGCAAAACCGTGCGTTTTACTTCCCTACATTTCTGTCAAGGTTCTCATTACTCATTACTTTCAGAAGAACTTCAGAGAACGAGTTGATGGCGGAGCCCTGCCTTTCAAAATAAACTGTACCATGCACGTGAGACCGCGCAACCTAAAGAACGAGTGAACCGTGATCCACCGAATACACTACAGTACAGACAAACCTTGTTCGCTCGCCCCCCATTGGTCCCGGCCCTAAATGTGCCGGGCTATTGTAACAGATCATGGGAGTCATGGTTACAGCACTTTTTTTTTCCCCCAATGTTTGTCTGTCATATTTGGTAGCTGAATGCCTGCTAACTGCTTTACGGTAATACTGGACTCCCACAAGAGACACTGGGGTTCGCTATATGCTCTACTCAGTCATGTTGCATGTTGACGCATCTCGCTAGCATGTTGCTGATTGTTAATAAGGCATTTGCGGCATCATTACATGCCTGAGTTAATCGGGCATCAGTTAACAATGAGAAAGGGACAGCGGCTGCAGTAGCATTAGCAGCAGTAGCATTAGCAGCAGCAGCAGACTTATAGAATTAGCATGACTGATCGCATTCTAGGCTACAGTGCTAACGCAGACACAAGTTTGGCGAGTTCTAGATGGAGAAATGCATACACTGGACATGCACGTTGTGGCGAGGGGAGAGGCGAGGTTGGCTGCTTAATGAGGTAAATAATATCTGTTCTGCAGCCTTTCATGGCGAGAGGTGAGGTTGATGAGATAACAGGGGCAAGCTACTGTAACAAGGTTTGGCTGTATAATAATGCAATACTGCTGTGACAATTATGATGGAACAGCTAGCTTAGAAACTCCACTTGAGTTGTTCCTCTCGAGGTTTCTTCCTATATTTAGGGAGTTTTTCCTTGCCACTGTCACTTTAGCTTGCTCACTGGGGGCTCGGACCTGGATTCTATACTATGTCAGTTGTAAAAAGCTCTTTATAATAAATAAATTTGACTTGACTTGACTTTAGTCTACATGTCAATCGCTGCTTAATTAATTCTATTTATGTGATTTATTTATTTTTATTATTTTGTCTTTTTTATTGTCTCTGCTCTGTAAGGTGACCTTGGGTTTTAGAAAGGCGCCCACAAATCAAATGTATTATTATTATTATTATTATTATTATTATTAAGGCTGATCTTAGAAAAGTAGTATGGCAAACATCTGAGAGAAAAGTGTGTTAAGATATTTATTTAACTAGAATTAAATTCTATCAGATGGGCAGAATCCATAAAATTATACTGAAATCAATCCTCAACATTTAAAAGGCTACTTTGCTATGTTTTTTTATACTCCATGTATTTGTTTTGCCTAAAGTCTACTCATAAATTTTGTGATTTGATGTAGCAGAAATGGTCAGAAATTGTTATTATTTCTGTTTTTCCCTTAGAATTAAAGTGACTTATTTTTGGTCCTTTAGATTTAAGACTTCCTTTGTTCTGATTGGCTACTCTGTATCACACATTGTTTAAGAAGCAGTACAGATTAACTACATCTTATTACTTCAGTGGGATTTGGTGGAGCTAGTGATGTGAGGGTCTGATGTTTTGTTGATTCTGATCTTTGAATCCTTTCTTAAACAGGAAATAGTTGATGCTGTAACTGTCGTAATTCAAATGAACAAATTGTTGTGGACTGGGGAAAAATTAGGACTTGTCAGTCCTGAATCATACAAAAGATTCATTCAGAATTAACAAATCATTTATAAACTTTATAGGGTAGATGCGCATATGAATTTTTTTTTGTTTTGTTTTTATGTTTTTTTACATCAAAGAAACTGCATTTACTGTTTTTTGCAGCATCTTTGCCATATATAGACTGGGCAGTGAGTGTTATGATTAAAAAACATTCTTTTACTCTTTTATTTTAAAAAATGCTAATTTGTTTTCCCATGATATGAGCCCTCTTTAGTACTGCTTGCCACAATTTGGCCTAGTGGTATTTTTGGGGTAGTTTATAGTGTATATAATTATATACTCAGGGGTAAAATCAGAATTTGTTATGTGAGTAATCTGTCTTATTTCATATATTTTTTCATGGAGAACAATGTGCCAGATGAGTACGTACTGAAGACTGAGCCACAGAAAGCCACAGCCTAGTTTAACCCCTGGTGATTCCTAATAATTCCCCTTCACTTTGTTTTAATTATGCTTTTTTTATCCATAGCTCCATTCTGCCCAAGTTATGGCTGTGGGCCTGCATCACAGAGTGCTTTGCCTAGAGCATGAACACCATCTTAAAGACAAGGAGCTACAAGAGCTGACAGCCAGTCTGGAGAAGACTAGCAAAGCACTAGAAGCAAAGAATTCAGAAATGGCTACAATCACTGAGGAGCTCCACAAGCTCCACTTAGAAGTAAAGAAGAACAGGCCTGCTCCTGCAGAAACAGTCACTGCTAATGGGCAGACCACCTCTAACTTGCAGCAACTGTCGACCCAAAACCACAACAGCTCAAAAGTGTGTATACTGTTTTGAGAAGAATGTGTTTGATACTTACCAAGTGAAGTATCATCGTAAAGTTCAACTGCATGGTGACCTTTTTGCTCTATTGGGCTCTAGTGGTGGCCTGGTGGTTAGGGCTATGCCCTTGGAAACAGAAGGTCACCGTTTTGAGTCCTGGCCCAGGCACCACTGAGGTACCCTTGAGCTAGAGGTCACATATCATTGTAGTGCATTTGAGTGTTTCAGTGTGTTCATGATGATGAATAGTCACTTTCACAATGGGGGAAATTGGGCTGTAACATGGGTAGGTAGTAACACCCCCATGCTCATCAATCAGAAATAAGTTACTGGGGTAATATCACTACTGTGCTTGTCCTTCCCCGTCCTGAGTGGACTGGAGAAGATTGAGTAAAAATGACATACTGGATGTTTCTCGCTGAGTTCAACTTCTGATCCTGTGGGTGAGTATTGCACATGCTCCTTTACCTTCTTCGCATAAGCTAAGTTAGCGTTAGCCTTCTTGTACAAGCTTTGGCTTTTCAAGTGAACTTTAAGGTTAATGGGATTTCTCCTCTTTAATAATGTCCCACATATTGATCTCATTCCACTATAAGGCACTTGTTTTTATCTAAAACACAGTCATATTCAGATTAATCTTAAACTGGACTCTGGCGCTTTCCCACAACATGACGCTAGGTGTGGACGGATCTCGACAACACAGAAGACTTGACTGATATACTGCCATCTTCTGGCGCAATGCAGCACAGCAAGAACAAGTAAACAACCAGAAACTAGGCTTCACACTAATACGACACAAACGAAAACAAAGCACATTTTCTATAAATTCAGTTCATTTTAGTTCATTTCGTGAATGCTCATTACAGTTTCAGTTAGTTTTCCTTTTTTGCAAAGTCTAGTTTTTATTTTTATTTCAGTTAATGAAAATGTTTTTTACTTTTACTTTTTGTTATTTCTTTGGTTTTTGTTAATGAAATGCAATCTTGCTTCTGACTTTGTCTCCAAACTGTCCAACATGAGTTGTTTGTCTAATCTACTTATCTCTAATCCTATTCATCTCCTTGACTCCCAACTCAAACCTCAGCATCATTAACTCCACCTCCAGCTCTGCTGTCTGTATTTCCGTCAGTGACGCCTGTCTCCTATTCGTTTAACATAGCCGGTCTCACTACCGCCCTGTAAACCTTCCCTTTCACTCTCAGATCACTCCTGCTACTCCACCAACTCCACCCTGCCTTCTCTCTTTTCTTCACCTCTCTTTCATACTCCCTGTTACTCTGGACTGTTGAATCTAAGTATTTAAACCACTTGCACATGCACACTGTATTTGTTTAAATATTTCGTGATTTTTCCTGTTTGTTCCCTACTAAATTGGAAAACATCCTTTAAAAATGTACTTAAATAATATTTTATATTACAACTACTGTTACATCCTACCTGTGGTATCGGGGCAGGTTGTAACAGCAGAACTATTTGCTGCAGTCCTCAGCTCCTTACATCAGATACAGAGCTGAAACTAAATAGGGTGAAATGGCTTTAAGACATTATGCTGCCCCCTACTGGAACCTCATGGAAATCAGTCTTGGAGTCTTCTGCATTTAGTTCATCAGTTTGCATTATTTTTTTTTGCATTCCATCTTTTAATATTTTAACTTAAATTTACACTTTAACTTTTAAGCATATATATTGTTTTTTATTGATTTAGATTTTTATTTTACTCTTATATTTTGTATAGCATATTGTGTATGATAATGTGCTAGAGAAATAAACCTGTCTTGCCTTTTCTTTTCATTCTTTGTTTTGTTTTGTTCTTTTGTATAGGAACATTGGTGTGAGGATTAGATTTTAATATTTTTAATATTAATTAATTATTTTTAATTATTATATAATATATATATATATATTTTAATTTCTACTTTTATTTATTCTTTTTTCTTTTACCTTTATTTTATTGTATTCACCTGACAGTTATACTGTTACTTAGCTAGAGGTATTTTAATATTAAATTTGCACTTACTGTATACTACTGTATAATATAGTATAGTATAATTCCTATTGTATAGTACTGTATATATTATTCCTCTGTTTTTCTGTTTATTTGCTGCATTTTGCATGTTGACGATGAAGGAATTTCCCTCGGGATTAATAAAGTTTTTCTTATCTTCTCTTATCTTGGCATTGACAATGGCCTAACATTGGTCAGCTCTGTTGAGATCATTACTGCACCCATTGATGAGACATACACATGAAAGTGAAGCTGTTTTGGTGTGGGCTCAATGTCTTTGCCCCTGTTCACCTTCATTAAAATTGAAAGACGGAACACTAGTCACTGTTAGGGGTCAGCGTCCCGTGCGCCTACACAGAGACGATGTCATCACTAGGCTTATTCTCCACCCCATGCAAAGGGGGCTTCTCTTTTCAGCACTTTCCCTTGTAGACAAAGCACTTTGTTTGGCTCAAGAATTAATTATTTATTGTGGATACATTATTACAGCATTTACAATAGAGGGTCCTGCATAGGCTTCGTCCCACTATGTGTGTGGTATTACAAAGTCAAACATGTTAGAATGGTGAGTCATAACTTTTGTGAGGTCGAGGTTATTGTTTACATCCCACTTATTGACGCAATCACTGCAGGTGTGAAAACGGGAGCTAAAGAGCAATTCTGCCATTTTGTTCAACATCTGTGTGAAATTAAACATATTGAGCCAGAATTGTTCACAGTGATGGCAAATGGAACCAGTCGTTTCTCCATTTGTCTAAGCTGCTTATCCTCACCAGGTTGTGCTGGAGCCTGCCCCACCAATCATAGGGTTGTCCATACATATTTAAATACACAGAAGCACAGGAGTACCTCCAGGTCCAATCACACTTGCATTTTCCAACGATGGACTCCAGAGACATGCAAAATTTCACTCTGGTGAACGTTGTCACGCAAATTCATGCCTTCAACAAAAACGACACCAGGGTGTAACACCAGGCCCTGGTGAGTAGGCGATTGTCACATATGTTTCTGTAAGATTTTGTGCCATTGCTGTTGGATCACCTCATTCCGACCCATTTCACGTTGGATTGTGTAGTGCAAATGTCTAGTGTGACTGCAGATTTCTCCAAAGAAAAATAAGATTCACTATTTTACCATTACCAACATTCCATAGAAACACTCAGAAGATACATGGAGCTTCACTGGGGGTTTAGAGTCAATAACATTGATATATATGTTGTTGGAGACACCTGGTTCCATTTGCTGCCACTGTAAAAAAATCCCAATCAGTAATCCGTTTCACTATAAATAACCATTTCACAACCAAACCCAGTGTTAATGGACTTTGTTTACATCTCAGCTACTGAATTATACAGAATTGTTACTGAGGTCAATTTTCCCTTTAAGATCTATTAAATACTATACTATTACTATTAAATACTATATTGTGCTGTCAAAGTGCGTGTAATTAATTTCTATTTCCATTATTAACTACTGTATAACTGAACACATTCCTGTTCATACTGGGCCTGAATGGTCCGTGTACGTGACGGCCAATGGATTTTCATCTTAAATCGGAAAATCAAAAAACGATTTTTCTTTCGATTTGACAATTGAAAAACGAAATGGTGAACTGTTATTCGATTTTATTTGCTGTGATAATAGAGAAAAATCAGGAATAGAACATCTGTGTGAAAATCGGTTGTTTTTGGACAGTTTTGTTGTGAGTTCCTCCCCGTTCCCCCTGTCGCGCGCTGAGTCGCGTTCATGACGTCACCTGCTACATTAGCGCTAGAGGGCTCTTTAGTTAGACCGTTTCTCTGTCATTCTAATGTCTTTCTACGAAGCCGCTGAGGTAAACAAGCCATATAGTTTAAAACA
>JBBIGC010000131.1:8116620-8129001 GCA_037576955.1 Lepidarchus adonis | reverse complement strand
TCACATGGCCGACAGTGGGGATCACAGGGTCTACAGTGGGGATCACAGGGTCTACAGTGGGGTCACATGGCCAACAGTGGGGGTCACAGGGCCTACAGTGGGGTCACATGGCCTACAGTGGGGTCACAAGGCCGACAGTGGGGTCACAAGGCCGACAGTGGGGTCACAAGGCCTACAGTGGGGTCACAGGGTCTACAGTGGGGATCACAGGGACGACAGTGGGGTCACAGGGCCTAAGGTGGGGTCACAGGGCCTAAGGTGGGGTCACAGGGTCTACAGTGAGGTCACAGGGCATACAGAGGGGTCACAGGGCATACAGTGGGGTCACACGGAATAACGTGAGGTCACTGGGTCAACAGTGGGGTCACAGGGTCAACAGTGGGGTCACAGGGACGACAGTGAGGTCACAGGGCCTACAGTGAGGTCAGATCGATTATCACAGAATCATTGGATCATGATATTATCGTTATCATTGGCCATGTTTTGCATATCGTATTGTATCGTGAGAGACCCTGTGACTCCCACCCGTATCAGAGACCTTTTTTCCCCTTTTATTTTTTTTAAAACACCAAACTATTCTGAATTTTTTTATTACCAAAACCACATTATGACAAAAAAAGAATTCCTTTTGCTAATGTTATCTGCTTAATGAATCACACATTAATTTATACAACACTCCTGTACAGACCCACTGATAAGCTTTCTGTATGTGCTGCTACAGGCCCTGTTTCTAGTCAATAACCGGATATCAAAGATTCATCCGAAGGCTTTCCAAAACATGGAGAAACTCCAACTTCTCTATTTATCATACAACCTTCTGACACAAATACCTGAAAATCTGCCAAAGAACATTTTGGAGCTCAGAATCCATGACAACAAGATTAGCAGAATCCAAAAGCAGGCATTCAAAGGCATGCAGTCGCTTCATGTCCTAGGTATGGCTTTTCTTTTGGATATAGATAAATTATTATTCAAATATGTATGCTTTTTAATAATGTTGCTCTATGTTTAATACCGAAATGAATGGTCATAAAGTTTATTGCAGCTCAGTTTGCTTTGTTCTATAAGGCAGAACCATTGCTAAATCTCCAGTTCTGAAATTGAATTGCATTATGTTCTACCACTTTCTTTCACCCATCAGAAATGAGTGCAAATCCAATTGCCAACAGTGGGATTGAGCTTGGAGCTTTTGATGACATGGCAGCACTTTACTTGAGGATTGCAGAAGCAAAGCTCACAGCGGTGCCAAAAGGTAACGTCTTAAACCAGAGCACAAGAAGGTTATGAAAAAAGATATGTCAAAAAGAAGATGTGACTTTATGTGATTCTGACATTTGAATGAATGTGAATTCAGAGCTCACACTTCAGGCCATTACCTCACTGATGATGTTCTGTAGGGTTCTCATTATGATTTCAGATCTGTGTTTAGTTTTTCTACAGCGCATATAATATTTGTGGTGAAGCTGATGATCTACTGTGTGAAATCAGTCTAATCCAGTGCTGCCCAGAGCTCTACCAGAACTTTCATGACCAAAAGTCGCCTGCACACATGGAAGGAGTTCAGAAGGTGCTGTTTCAGAGCAGAAACTGGGACACATGATTGAAAATCAACTTCCTGCTACCATCTAGATATCTTTCCAGAAAATTTAGGTAGGGTGAGTGATGAGCTAAGTAGAACGTTCTCACCAGGACGTTCAGTCAATGGAGCGAAACCAAGGTTTCTGGAAATAGAGGATGATGAAACTACTGGATGCTGTACGACCATAATCAAACCCAGAGGAATAAAAAAATCAGACTAATATTTGGTAGAATCAGTCTAAACCAGTGCTGCCCAGCTCCTCTGGAATGGCTCTGTGAGAACTTTCTGGACCAGAAGTCGCCTGCACACAAGGAAGAAGTTCAGAAGGTGCTGTTTCAGAGCAGAAACTGGGATGTGGCATGTGATTGAAAATCAACTTCCTGCTCCCATCTAAAGAACTTTCCAGAAAATCTAGGTAGGTAGGGTGAGTGAGGAGCAAGTAGAACGTTCTCACCAGGACGTTCAGTCAATGGAGCGAAACCAAGGTTTCTGAAATGATAGGATAATACAACTACTGCTGGATTCTGTAGGACCATAAGCCAGAAGAAGAAGAAGATCAGACTCTGAAGAAACAGTGACACCATTCTGTAGATGGAGCCAGTGTGAGACTCTGACGTCGCCCTGAAGAGACGCACTGAAGAGACGCACTGAGGAGATTACACCTTACACACAAAGCTGACGAGACTGGAAAACACTGAACACAGACCTGAGATCAGCATCAGACACTGATTTAGAAAAGTGTGTCATGGTCTCTAATGATGAAATTATTTTAAAGGTGTGTCAGTGCAGGAAAGAGCTAATCCTCAGTAACACTTAAGCCACTTGTCACATTTTATCTTCACAGACCTTCCCTCTTCTCTTACCGAGCTTCACTTGGATTATAATAAAATTGGTAAAGTTGAGGTAGAGGACTTCATCCGGTACAAACATTTACTGAGGTAACCACATCACACGCATCTCCCCAGTTGTTCAAACAGGGTTTCTGCAAATTTTAACAAGTTAAAGAGCATTATAAATGACATTTAGGACCAATTTCACATCCATGCTGGTAAAAAGAAGTAGAAAGGTTATAAAACCGTCTTCTTACCTATTGTGCAATAGCTTTAAATTGTGTTTAACTGGTTTTAACACTAAATACATCATCATTCTCCAGCCGCAGGTTAAACCTGCACTCACCCTTTATACGGACTAAAGTATAGTCAAATAACTGGAGCTTAAAAAACACCACATTACTTCACAAACCATCCATCTATGGAGGTAAACATAGGGTTACAGTTTATATCAACCATCAGCCCCCTTGGTCTCAGTTTTAGTCTTAGTACAGCAACACCTGCACCAAAAGAACTACAAGAAGAACTGAACCAATATACAAGGTCCCATCAGACAATACTGAACTACCACAAAACTAAACCAAACAGTAGCAGAATCATACTAAACAAAAGTGAATAAAACAAAAAATGCTCAGTTTATTAAAAATTCCCAATTAGAACCCACCACTGCCATCTCCAACCCCTGGTCATTACCCCCAGAGTATAATGCCAAATATACAAATCAACATCAGAATGAAATCCTTAAATCAAATACATATTTCATCATTTCAAACAGCTGCTCTGAAACAACTAGAACTGGTTTTAAAAAACATTAAAACTGGACACATTTATCCAACTCTGCCTTTAAAAGTCTATTAAGGAACGTGTTGAATGACCCTTGTGAGTGTTTTAGCTCAGATTGATCAATTGGTTCTTCTTGCTCTTTGGCTTTACCTGTTATTTGTTCTTATGATGTGTTTATTTATTTTTATTTTTATTTTTTTAAACCTTCCTCCCATTACCTCAAGAGTTTTTGCACTTTGTAAATAAGAATCTGTTATTAATGCCTCGCCTGGTAAAACTGAAGTGAAATGTTTTATCTAAACACCCGCACATCATGTCACTTCTGTATTTATCAGGTTTTTTACACAACTCTTACATTAAGTATGTTGCACAATTTTTATTGCGATTTATTGCGATTGTCTCTACAATTCCATATATGGGAGCTATGGCTATCATATATTTTGTTATCATATAATTTGCATAGTATGGTTATTAGTATAGTTTTACAGCATATTCTTCAGTGAGGTTTAGTTTACAGCATATTTATTTTGTTTTATGTACAGCAGTCTATATACCTTTTTGTATAGTATTTGTATTGTAATTGACCTTTGTGATACTAGTACCTAAATATTCCTCTGGGATTGATTGATTGATTGATGAATAAAGTATGTATCTGTCTATCAATTATAATGATTAAATAAAAATAAAAAACAAATTATCAACCACAGGTTGGGACTGGGATTCAACCAGATCAAGTTTGTGGAGAACGCGAGTTTAGCAAGCATCCCCAAAATCAGAGAAATCCACTTGGACAACAATAAGCTGAAACAAGTGCCACCAGGTTTGAACACACTGAAGTATTTACGGGTGAGTGCTATTACACGTCAGGAAGATGTATCATGGATATTACATGGTCATTTCTCTCTAATAACCTCTTGTTTAATTTTTTTCTGTAAGGTGGTGTACCTTCATGCTAATAGCATTTCTCACGTGGGAGTGAATGACTTTTGTCCAACAAGAACCAAGCTAAAGAAGGCCCTGTACACAGGAATTAGCCTTTTTGCCAACGCAGTAAAATACTGGGAGATCCAACCGCCCACTTTCCGCTGTGTGTCCGGCCACAGGGCTGTACAGCTGGGAAATTCTAGAAGAAAGTGAGTCTTTCTGACCATGTCAGAAAAGCCTTCCTCTGGAAGGCAGCATTTCAGTGCATTACAACAAATAATCTTGTAATTACATTGGGATCCTGTTCCCTCATTTGGTCAGACTACACTGCACATCCATTGCATCATGTCTGCTGTTGAACTGGCAGTTTACTTGAAAATAAATGCAATGTGAAGACAGTGAGCAAGTATATACCAAGATATCTACCAGGGTTTTCTGCTGAAACTAATAGTACACATTTAAAACAGGCAATAGAGTAGCTACATTTGGTGAAAGCATTGTTTATGATTTGACAATTACTGTATCTGTACTGAGACACGTTCACACCTGCAGATCCTCCTCAACACTGATGTTGCTTTTCATAACTTTTCGTTCCATCAGAGAAATTTCATTCAACTAGTGTTGAATCTGAAATTACAATAATAAATTGTACCTGATTGGTTTGTCTGTGTGATTATTACTTTAAATATATTAAATTTTTGTAATTGTTGATCAATCTTTTGCATTGTCTGACCTGAGAACGGAGGTGGTCGTACCACTCCAACATGAACAGGCCTTCATTTACGTTCCAAAAATCTCATTCAGTTTCGGTGCGATTTACAGTAATCTGGGTGGCAGGGGGTGCGTGAGTCTATCCCAGAGCTCAAAGGGCAAAAGGTGGACCAGTTACCAGTAGGGATGAGCGATATAGCAAAAAAATCATATCACGATACTTTAGGAAATTTTCCCAATGCGCGATATATCACAAGAACATTGAACAAATAACATTTTTGTAAAGTATAATGATTACAGATCATTTTTATTTTGTATTTCTCATACCACAGTATAATAAGTTCACTTAAGTGAGACTAATACAGCTCTTTATAAAATAAAACATACTCAACATTACTGACGTTATCACAATATGTTCAGAAAATCATAGTATGACCACAATATATCACAATAATGATACATATTGTCATATTTTCCAGCTCTGGTTGCTAGTCCATTGCAGGACAGACACAGATAAACACTCACACTCACACTTAGGAGAAATCTACCATCTCCACATCATGTTATTGGGCTGTGGAGCTTCTGGTAGAAACCCACAAAGGAGAACGTGCACACTCCAAACGGAAAGAGCCCTGGCCTGCATGCACGTGAACATGGTTGGTGGGCAGTGGTGGTCTAGTGGTTAGGACCTTGCCCTTGGTTAAGTCTCAGCCCAGGAAACACTTAGGAACCATCCTGCTCCAGAGCTGATGATAGCTGCCCGCTGCTCCACATGTGGATAGGTTAAAGGTCACATTTCACTGTGGTGCACTTTTGTGGGATGTGCACAATCACAAATATATGCACTTACTTTTATTTATTTATTTATTTTTGATTAACAATGTGCAACTCTAGTTTAACACCTTAGTGTAAATGTGGAGTGGGTGAAAAATGGTCAAAAAATACTTTTTATATAAAACTTTTTAAATATACCATACCACGGTCTTGACACACGATATTCATGATGCTGTTTCCTTTTTTTTTGCTCCACTTGTGTCACATTTTAAAACAGTAAATCAATTTTTATTTTATGCTTCACATGTATCTTCTGTTGGAACAAACCTTTGTATCTCAAAATGGTACATTAACCTGAGAAGGAAAAAATATTCCTGACTTTGAAGTTGCTATAAATTTCTATTTACATTTATCATAGAATTTCACAACATTTTTAAAAAGCACAAATGTTGATTCTCTTCCTTCAGTGACGATATGCTGCACTAAAACCACACATGTGTAAAATGTACATTGTAGTCATTGAGCACCAAGGATACTTCTCATACACTCATACACCTTGTAAACAACAACTGCGTTACATTTCTATACCACCTTTCACATTCCCACGGTCACTTTACAGCAACAAAAACGGGGGAGAAGTGGATGGAAGGAAAGATTCATTAAAATGAGAGAGTTCCACAGTTTAGGAGCCTCCCATAGTGGAGAGCCTGGTACGAGAGACAGAGAGTAAACTGGTGGAAGGTATGGAGGAGCAAGACCATGAAGAGCTTTCTAGTGCTTGAGAATAGGGGTGGTGTGGGTGGAGCGTGGTGTGGGTGAGGCCTCCAGCAGCAGAGTTTTGATTGTATTGCATCATTTGAACAGATTTTAACAGTGAAAAAATGGAGATACAATAATCTAACTGGGACATGATGAAAACATGGACCAGAGTCTGAGCATCAATATCAGTGGGCGTGTGATATTACGGAAAGATGAAAAAATGCAGATTTAGTAAGAGATCAAAATTAAGCACTAGATCAAAGAGAAAAGCAAGACTTCTAATGACAGTGGAGGGTTTAATGAGGTTATGATCAATGTGAACTGATTTGGATCAGTAGTTTTTCTGAATTTAATTTGAGAAAGTTGTCGTGCATCCAACACTTCATACGCAGCTTAGGAGAGATTTGTTAGATGTACTGACATCAGCATAACAGTGGAAAGTATATAGCACACCTACAACAGTGCTTGCTTGTAATGAAAGTCCACGTTCCTGGAGGTCCAGAGAAGGCCCAGCAGGTGGAGCTCCTGCTTTAGTTTTTATCAGTGAGGCTCCCTGCACTGAACAACCCACAAAGAAACTTCCACCAACTGTAACCAACCGAGCCTTCATGGGAGGCGTGTTGTTTATCAGTGTAATTTATAATGAACATTTACCAATACAGTGCAATAAATGGATTTTCATGAATAATTAAAGATTGGGACAGTCCAGCAGGACGTACATTAGCAAATAATTTATAAAGCTTATAAATATGAGTAACATAATATAAGAATATAATTCATTTACTGAAGAACATTAGCCATAAGAACCAACGTCTGAAGGTAAAGGGTTCATCTCACCAAATGCCAGAGTTTTCATTAAAATTGTGTGAAATCCTCAACCAGCACAAATGCAGCACCTCAGTAAACCAAGCAGTGAAAACCCCCTGTGACAATGAATCTATTGTACGAATGGAAAGCGTCCGTACCGGGCAATGAAAACTGTTAAAACAGTTCTTCTCAGAAGAGTGGAACTTGAAATAAATATAAATAAACATAAATACACTGAAAACTGATCAGAATAGTTACAGCTACTCAAAGCTTGGTTCCTGATGTTCTTGGTGCTCTACCACAGATCTGTTCAGTTCTATCAGCAGCAGATGTCCAGATTTCGGCCCTGTCCACACGTAGCCAGGTAATTTTGAAAACGGTTTGTCCTTCCGTTCACACGTAAACAGCAAAAACCACTTACAAGGTCGAGATTTTTTTTAATCCCTTTTGTCTGATTGGCCAACGTTCCTATATGTTTTAGGGACATATAACCACCTGCTGTTTTGGTTTTTGACAGCTAGAAGTTTGTGCTAGAAGCTGGAAAACAACGGCATCTCCAAAAGAGCAGTCTTCCAGGTCTGCAGTAGTTAGTACCGACTGGGGCTGCTCAATATGGATAAAATACCTGATGCAGGTCCGATCTCAAAGAGGAGGTCCTGATGTACCTGGTTCTAAAAGAAAGGGGTCAGAACACACCGTACATCACAGACAGAGCTGTTTCAGTAGCATGAGGGGTCCTACTTAATATAAGGCAGGTGGTCTTAATGTTCTGGCTGATTGGAGGGTATAAACATGGATTGGCAACAAACACAGGTTACTCACTTACTTCCAAACGCACATTAAACTTACAAGACTGCAACAAAGACATGAGTAGTTCTGCAGGTGAGCTGTAGGACTGCGTGTACACCCTTTGCTTGGCAGAATGAACCTGTTGCTTTGGAAAAATACTCCTTACTGAATCGCAATGATATTTTAAGCATTATACAGCAAAATGTAATAACTGCATAAGAATATCGCAGACAGCTGACAAGGTAAATAGCAAATCGGGGAGGCGTTTTTTTTTTTTTACATCGTTCCACTTTAATTGTTTTAGAAAAGGGTTTCCAATGCATGAATTTTCTTCCCTTCATCCCAATTTGGCTGGTCTGGGTAGTGCAGACAAACATAAAGGGAGTGGGTGGGTGGAGAGGGGGACAGCGAGAGAAACATTGCTCAGGAAACATATGGAACGAATCTCCAGGTTGGCCTGGGCTGCTGCTGCCACGTCTCACATACCGGTGTCTCCAAAAAACTCACAACAGGTTTGGACCATTTAAGCTCCCTCAGCCAGGCAAACACCTGGGGTAGTTGTATGTAAATAAATTCCTCAAAAGATTCACAAGTAACCCAGTAGGGCTTTTCTTCAGGCCAAAGAAAATCTCATATCACGACATTACAAGCAGTTGCTTTTTAACCCTCGGGTCTACAAAACGTGCGGCTGAAATGATGGGCATAAACAGGAGAAGGGCACAGTAGGCTTGATATACAAAGCACAATGCATGTGATCATGATCAAAAACAGTATTCGCTTTCATCTGAGGTATGTAGCTTCTAAAAGCTGATGTACTGTAAAGCATTACACCATTGTTTAATGAGAAACCTGACTGTTCACAAACGTTTTGCCGGCATACAGTGGTGGACCCTTTCCCAACAATTTTATACTCGAGTGAAAGTGTGTCTTACTGTTGAAAAATCGACAAATTCGCATATTTCATATTTTCTTGAAAGAACGAGTAGGGGAGAAGAAGCCTAATGGCAAACAGAGGCAGGGTAAACAGCCCATGACGAACAGAGCGATAAAAATTGTCAAAATGACATGGAAGTGCATCTTTCTACAGTAATTTACATTAACAGTTAATGAGGTTTTTACCTACTCCTGTAAAATTACCATTCTGGAGATATGAGAACAGAGACTGCATGGAAAAAGCCCTAATGCAACGAATCCCATGCAATTAACTAAGTCCTGGGAGCCAGCGCTCAAGTCTAAGCCTAGGCTAACTAAGGGAAACACCACTGGTATTGTAATTCAACCCAAGACTTAATCCATGTCAGAGAAAGCAATCGTTCGTGTTTGTTTCCAGCTCACCACACTGCATTCTTCTACAGGGAAAGCTGTGGTTTGCCTAAACAAAGGAAAAACAAATCTGGGCCTTGATTTAATTAACCCTTTTCTGTTTGCCATTAGGCCTCTCCTCCCTTACGCATTCTTTCAAGGAAATATGGAATATGCTAATATGTCAACTTTCCAGCAGTGAAACACACTTTCGAAAAGAAAGAAAGGAAGGGTCGACCCCTGTATGGTGGTTAAAACATTGAACATTGGTGTAATGCTTTACAATACCTCAGCTTTCAGAAGGCTACATTATGCCTATGTAAGCCTTACATTACACTTATACTCATTCCTTCACTCACGGGGAAGGTAGCCGATCCCAGCTGACTATGTGCACAAAGCAGGGTTCACCCTGGACAGGAGGCCAACCCATCCCATTCAATATTGCAATATTGATATTTAATGAATAAATATTCACCGCCAAGTTGACTCATTGGCTCACCTCATCTCTCCTCTGGGTGGCTGAAGAAAAAGTTTCCAAAATATTGTTATGCTCTAAAATTGCAACAGTTAGCTGGGCTGAGACGCCTCTAAAGTCTGAGTTTGGCTTTTGAACATTGGAACAGAGCGTGGATTAATTTGTGTCAGGCAGCCATATTAATGCTGCTCGTCAGTAAAATATTAAGTGAACACTTGTTTTTAATCAAACCAGTATGTTACATTGGTCTGCTGTAAAAACATCCAGGTCTTTGTTAAGCTAGCAGACTAAACAACATCCTAGATGCTGATGTAAGAGGTTGAGATTTACGAGCTTTTATTAGGGATGTAAATCTCAAGATTAATCACAATTTGATTATACATTGATTATTTTAGCCATCAATCCGTTTCCGTGAAGTTGTGAATGGGTTCGATACTGGGGTCTGTGGTCAGTATTGAATTTTGATCACCCAACATGCAACGTGTCTGGTGTATGCATTTCTCCATCTATAGCTTGCCAAACCTGGGTCCATGTTAGTGCTGTAGCCTAAAACACAATTAGTCATGCTAATTCTAAAGGTCTGCTACTGCTGCTAATGCTATTGCTGCTACTGCTATTGCTGTCACCGTTCTTTTCTCATTACACTGCACAATTTTTATTTTTTGCTGATTGTGACAGGTACCTAATGGGTATGCACAACTACAGTTTTGATTTTACTGCATCATAGATTTATATGTTTACTGACAATAACGTATTTAGTCACATTTATGTTTCAAGCTATTCAATTCAAAATAACAAAGTGTTTTGCTCCTGATTTTCTTTTGAATTCAGTGTCTGGTACATCATCATGTTGCAGTGTCCAACAGTAGTCAGCAAGTAGTCAGACATTTCAGGGAATTTTCAAAGTTGGAAACTCTCTATGGGAATTAATGATAATTTATTTGAATTTATGAGAATTCATGAGAATAAACAGGAAGTTTTTAAAGTTGAAGGTTGGAACCATAAAATATATAGATGGTAAAAATATATTATAGCATAATCTTGAATAAAACAGTCTGATTTGATAGAAATACAGCTGAGTATTTATGCTATTCCTCAATTACAGGCACACAGAACACTTCTTCCTGCAGGGACAATGAGGCCACACCCCCTACATGCATTGTGCATTCCTCCTTTACATGCACAATGATTTCTAGAATTCTGAATTACTAAAGCTATTTTTCTGAGCCCACAACACAGATACAGACTATTGAAGCCACACATTTGAGCCCAAGGATTACATAAAGTAGATTTGATATTATGAGACAATATTTGATTTATATTGTTAAAGTTGAACTAGCAACTATTAAATCAAAATGTATTTACAGTGTAGCTAGCTAAGTTGTAAACCAGATATGCTAAGCTAGCTAGCACAATTTCATTAAAGAGGCAAGCTTATCATGGTGCTGGATACTGTAAATATGATGTGGTTATATGAAACCATAATACATCAGTACATCAGTTGTAAAGTACTCACATCAGAAAAATGACAGATACACCATCCATTGTGTGGAGGCCTTTTACACCAGGAGATCTTTGTGAAGTCAAAGCATGCAGCAACCCAAAGTATAAAAGCCCGAGAATAATGAGGTTGATGAAGAAGCCTTAAAGTATTAGCCAAAAATGAAGAACATGCAAAAAAAAAGACTTGAGAAGCTTCAGGAATATGTTTTAATTTGATTTGTTGACATTTTGAAGGGAGAGCTGTAAAGAATATTGTACTCAACATTCATGTTGTTTTTCAGTGAAAGAATTCATTATTCAGAGAAAGAATTAAGCACTGATAAGTTCTACTAAACAAAAAAAATCTGCGTCATGATTTTTAAAAAATCATATCCTTTTGCATGAAGATCTGTTTATGACTAAACAAAATCTTTGTTTGTATATGATTAGGTTTCCTTAAATTAACAAAAATGACCAGATAATTCTCATTAATTCCCATAAATTCCCATTGTTCCAAAATTCCTGCACTAAAGTTTCCATGAATTTTCTGCCCTTTTGCAACCCTACTCATAACATGTCTTATCTGGGGGCCAACAAAAATGCCCTCGTTGATCTTGGCATCAGTTATTCTTGGGAACTTAAATAAGCGAAAACCTTCACCCTACTTGTTCATTGCTTATGAAATTCTTCATGAATCCCAGTATTATGTGAAGAGGAGGCAAAAATATCATTGCCGGGTCAACAAGTGTGTCATTTTTCTGTCCAGGTAGTAACTTTTTACAGAAATTTTCATAACTGGTGACCATTCCTGCAGTCTTAAATGCAGCAGCTCAGTTTTTGCTTTTGACCGAAATCTCTTACAAAATAGTTCAATTCAGACTGTGTTATCAAATGTGGATCGCCTGATGAGCACAATTCAAAATGGAGGTCAATGTCACCGTCAGTACCCTGCATTGTAGATTCTTCATCTGATTTGTGTAAGGTCCAATCATCCGGTGGTTTCGGAATTGGAAGACTGTCCTCATGTGGCATGGTTCTCATTGCTGAAGGCAGATTAGGATATTCAATTGACCGAAGTAACAGTCCGTCACTATGGAAGCTTATCTGTAGCAAAATTCAATTGGCAATGCAATATGCAAAATGGCAATGCAATATGCAAAATGACA
>JBBIGC010000131.1:8098335-8112707 GCA_037576955.1 Lepidarchus adonis | reverse complement strand
ACTCTTCCATGAAGGACAGTGGAACAGTGCACCACCACTCCTGAGTCTGCTAAATCTTCCTGCAGGTTTTTTACAGTTAAATGGGGAGTTTTCTTCGTCTTCTAGATCTCAACTGGACCTCCACAGTTGCCCATAACAGTCATCTCTTAATTACATTTCTCACTGTGGAAACTGCAAGCTGACAATGCTTTGATATATTCTTGTAGCTTCTCCTGCATTGTGGGCATCAATAGCTTTCATTTACAGAGTCTTACTTAGCTGCTTAGAGGAACTCATGGTTGTTGAGTGTCCACAAGTGTGTGCACAAGGTTTAAAGAGTCAGAGTATTTGTAAAGCTTTGAAATTGACAGCTGTTACCATACATCAGATCTAACGAGCTGATTAAGGTCTGAAACTTTGTAAAAAAAATCTTAGACTTTGGAACTCTTAGGGTGCCCAAAACTTTGCACAGTGCCATAATAATGATTTTATTTTTGTTCAAATTATGGCACAGAAAGTAACTATGCTTCAGTGTTTGCTAAAAACATTGTGTATTTTTTCCAATGTCCTAGAGAGACTGTGTTAAGATCTTTTTAATTACATCACCAAAATGTGCTATTTATCAAGGGGTGCCCCAAATTTTGCATAAGACTGTATTTATTTTTACGAAAACACTACCAAAAACTATGAGTACATTAAATATAACCAGGACAAATAATATTCTGTCATAAAACATAGAACTGGTCCATGTTTTTAAATACTAATGATGCACAATATTCTCACAAAAGCAAAATGGATCATAGAAATGATACATATCATAATAGACGTCTGAAGTTTGTAATCATTTTACTTAAGCAGATTCAGGTCTTTATGAGGTCTGTAGAACACAATACTACAGGCTTTCTGTTTGGTCAATGGGGAGGTCATGCAGAGGAGAATGCGAGATCTAACCTAAAGCCTGAGACATTTTTGAAATGAAGTCAAGGAGTCTTTATCATATCATCAGTGTGTGACAGTTCATTTCAGAGCCAGACATTTGATCTCTTCACTTTCAACATAAAACTGAGGAGACAGATCTTCTGGTTTGCCCAGGCCTCAGACAAGTGTCTTTGCATTTATTGCTTTAAACACAAAATTATGAGAACATATGCTTAAGACACTTGAGAATGTTCAATAAATGGCACAAAAAACCCTAAAGATTCTCTCTTGTCCTTATAGTTGACCATTGTTCTGGAACCTTTGCTGGAAATACATTATTGCTCTTGGACAGTGGTCATCAGGCCTCTTCATGCCTGGTCCTTACTGTACAGTCCAGACTGTTATCTGCTACTCTTGATCATAGTAATCAGCCTCAACAGAAGACTGTTTAACTGGATGATGGGATAGATCAGGGTTAGTTTGAAGGTGGATAGGTGCAAACGAATTTTGGAGTCCAGAAACAAATCTGATGTATTTGCTTATCTATATATCTCAGAGTATGAAGTGTACTGTTGAATAAATGCCAGAATAAATTACTGGCACTCCACAAAAATATTTTTAATTAAAGTGGAATGTTTCTGAATATTTCAGGTTTGGTTTAATTTAAATAGCTATAAATTGATTTTTTCTTTCTTTCTCTCTTTTCTCTTGTCTGTTTGTCTCTGTTTGACCTGTTTGTCTTTGCCTCTCCACTCTGTTGCCAGAGATAAATTAATAATAAAATAAACTCGGCAAGAAGGGAAACAACCAAAATTCTCGCTAGTTTAAGAAGAATATCTTAGACTCCATCTCTTGTAGAGCAAAACTACCCTGACACTACAGGCAACCAGAATTCCCATGCTATTTGCCAAATGCTTCAAACAGGTAAAATGAATAAATAAATAAAAAAGTAAAAAATAATTTAAATGGCTTTTAACTTCCTTCAAGTGATTTTATGTATGTATTCCATCAACAACAACAGCTTATGATGCATGCTGTACAGCGAGATATCCCTGACTCTGGATGCTAGACTTTATATTGAAACTCTTTCTTAGAACAGGAAAGAAAAATGCAAATCCTTTCAGACTATTTCAATTAACACTTTATTCCAAGAGTGCCCCCATAGGTGCTTTGGGACCTTGATTTTACCTAATAATCCATTAAAAAAGGTAAACTTCAAGCTGAATGTAAACCTAAACGTAATTCAAACATTTTCATCCCAAAGTCTACACCTAGTCCTAAATCTAACCCTAATCACATGAGTTTTGATTAGCTTTACAAGGGAGTTTATAAACAGTCAAAACTTTTTACCTCATGTTTAAATTCAAATGGTCAGTTATGCAATTTTGTGACTTTTATGAGAACAAACAATAAACAGGGAAAGAAACTGAAACTGAATTTTAATTTAGAACTTCTGAATCCACCAGTTTAACCACATTTAGAGCCTAAAATGATTAATTATCAATAGTCATTATAAAAAAAAATGGTGTAGAAGCGGAAGTGAAGGGGCAAAATTCTTTGTGGGCAGGAGGTGAAATACAGCCAAAAGCAGAAAAAGATGTAAAGTTAGGGAGCGCATCAGGTCACATTCAACATCTACAAGTCTGACTTAGCTTTAGCACAGTGTTTCCTATAAGTAGCTGTAAAGAAAACATCCTTGGATTGGTCAGCAGCAGATTGGTCACTGTTCTGCTCATCTACAGCCTCCACTGAGGACATTTATATTTCACTGTAAGTGTCAGAAAGAGCTCACGTTCCCTTTAAAACGACTAAGATTAAATCGGGTTAAAATAAAACATCTTTCTGATGACCTATTCCCATATTCTCATATACACATTCCAACCGACTTAAAAGATGCTGCAGCCAAAACAACATCTATCTATTGCTCATCACTTACAGCAGCTCAAAATAACAAACAGACTTAACACAAACCAATCGTGTAGGTATCTTAACACATAATAAAATTTACATTTTAAAAAATTCTAAAATTTCAAAGCTTCTTAATATAGCAACAAGATTTTATTCAAACTTTTTAAAAGTATTTCACTGAAAAAAGTAAAAACAGGGTAAAATTCCTTATGCTACAGTGATTTACATTTCAATGCTGATTAACGGATAATTTTCTTGATGAATTCACATTAATATCATATGGCAGTAAACAAACTGTGCCCATGCTAGTAGAATAAGAGTTTTTTTTTTTTTTAACCAAACCATGCCACCCTGACTGAGAAATGTACTACAGAAAATTAGCACAGTAAAAAGATTTTCCAGTACTTGGCACTCCTCCAAGTATTGTAAATTTTTACAGGTTTTACATAATTGCTAACACACCTGTAAAAGGCCTCAGTTTCACTCCACTTGTTTCCACTGAATGTTTATTTTGGGGGGCCCGCTCATCTCGTCACGAGGTCCACCGAGGGGGATACAAGTCACATGTTCTCTATTAAATGTGTTTTCTTTAAGTGTCTGTTTATTAAAAGCAGTCTGCTCCCCATGCACTTCATTATTGGATTCCCTCTTTAAGACAGTTCAGCGAATAATAAACAGTTTACTCAACACACAGGATCCTGCGCTTTACAGAAAGTGTGACAGTAGCGATTAATTACTGATTATAATTAGTGATCCGCCACACATAATGCAAATATCACACGTATTAGATCTAAATATCAGAGAATCTTATGAAACCAGGGGAATGGCGCTGTGCTGGAGCAAATAAATGATTAATGAAGACGTTTAGTAAGAAGAGCCAAGAAAAATTCCACTCTGCTAAATAAAGGAGACTATCAGCCAACACTCCTGAGAACTACAAAAGTGACTAACCTTTTTTTACTGCTTTCAGGTCTCTGGCTGTTTAAACAGAACACATTTTTCTCCAAACCACAAACATGGCCAGACACTGCCTGAGACACAGTGATTTGATCTGACCAGACAGAATGTAAAGGGTTAAGGTCTGTTCCATAAACTCTTGCTTAAGAATCCCCTGGCAGCTACTCGTAGCTTTAAATACTGATTTGACAGATCACATTTTACTCACAGGCACCAAGAAAATAGCCAACCACCGCCGCCTGTGCTGCTGTCTTACGCTTCAACAGAGCAGTGAACACATCCCGGGCTGCTCAGACACGATGGGGACCAGACTGAGAACACTTATTTACACTTTTATATTCGCCTCATGGGTGATCTTGGCCTCAGGGACAGAGTATTATCAAAACTCTCTGCA
The DNA here is from genome assembly GCA_037576955.1 of Lepidarchus adonis. NCBI lineage: Eukaryota > Metazoa > Chordata > Actinopteri > Characiformes > Lepidarchidae > Lepidarchus > Lepidarchus adonis. Next base: position 8,108,551 of record JBBIGC010000131.1, on the reverse strand, counting down.
CACAGAAGAGGATCTACTACCTAAGGAAGAAGCCCATTTGGAGACAAAGAAGTCAAAGGTATTTTAGATCTTAAATGTACATTTTAGCAGCAGTAACACTGCCTTTACTTCACAGCATTAGTGTGAAGCTGTTTAATGTGTCCTGATGTAAAGATGTGTGTATATCATTACATGAAGCATTCCTTATTTAACGTATTAGCATGGGTTCAACATCTGGAAATATAACATTTATGTATGTATGTATGTATGTATGTATGTATGTATAAATACACATACAATTTACGTGTGTGTGTGTGTGTGTGTGTGTGTGTGTGTTTAATACACATACATACATAAATATACATACACACATATGTATAACATTTGCATTTCTCACATTATACAATTTGCACATGTGCAGATTTGCATACACACACACTATACATATACAATGTGTATATTTATGTATATATGTATACACAAATATTATATAGTTTGCATGTGTGTATATATATAGAATCTGTAAGAGTATATGTATATCTATATATATGTATAGTACACACTGACCACAGACATTATATATATTATTTGCAAGTGTGTGTATATATACATACATATACATATATAGGAATGTGTGTCCAAACTTTTGACTGGTAGTGTATATATAAAGTGTGTGAATGTGTGCATGTATGTACATGTATTGAGAGTGAGCACTTTACCATTGTGGTTAATTTAAGTTTATATTTAAGTTCTTCATGTCACATCTGCAGTCAGAAGAGTTCATTAGTCATTTACAGACCAGACTTCGTTAAACACTGTTAAACTAATTCACTCCAAACCAAAAAGATCCACAAGTTGGCAAAGTGCCGTGCAGCCCAAGCTGATTACTCAGCACTACTACTGAGCTCCAAAGGAGTTTCCTCAGGCTACAGCTGTCCCACCCACATAGCAGCTCTGTTCCAACCAAGGGGTGCTGAAAACACTAATAGACACCTGGACTCTTACAAGTCCTGACAGGCACTGAAATCCAGCCTTGGAGCTTAAAAGTCACTTGTGAAAGGGATCTTACCTTTAGGCAAAGTAGGTTTGTAAAAACATCAGGAGGTATTTAAAGGACATAAAACAAAACGCTTCATTATTAAGTTGCTGAAGGGCAACTGCTCGCATAAAGTGACCACTTTTGCATTTGCCTGACAGAGAGAGATAGATTTCGCTACTGACCGCGGCAAGACCAGCGATTTCCTGTCTGCAGACACCCCGGAAATCTCCATCCCAAACGCACCTGAGGGGGATGCTTCCGGTAAAGTAGTAGTTCACCTCTTCTCTAAAAGCAATGAAACATAATGCCTGTGTCCTACATCCTGCAAAAGTAGGGCCTGACTAATAGAGTAGGCTGATAAAGGTATTTTGTGCATTTATATTTATATATATATATATATATATATATATACTTTAAAATTACTTATAAAATATATATTTGCTCAACTTCATGAGGAAAATACTCTTTTCAATGGATTTGAACAGATTCATACTCACCCCTTACACACTCCAAGATCCAATCACATTTAAAATAATACAACCATAAGCATGAGAATTTCATGTAGTAACGCAGAGAATGTGAGTAGGGTTGCGTGATAGACAGAATATCAGTATTGCGATTACACAGCTACATATTGAGATTTTTTCATTATAAAGGGTTCATTTCACATTTATCTTGCAAATATTGTAAAAGCTTCACAATGTCCCCAACCATACAGTCCATTTATAAAAACTAAACTTCTAAAAATCACCCAATTTTAAACCCTTTTGTGATTTGAATAATACAGCCTTCTGTGATATCAGTATCGCAGAGGCCGATATTGCGATGGTGATGTATAGATGATATATGGTGCAGCAATAAACGTGAGCTAATCAACAGAAACAAACTAGAATAATTATAGTAAGCAAACACAATATAACATTTCTTTTTAAGCCTTGCAAAGAAAGTTGACGATTGAAAATTGAAAATGAAAATCATATCAGTTAGTAAAACTGTTTACCTAAAACTACTGGAGTCAATGATTTAACTGCTCCACATTCATATCAGCAATTATTACCAGTGAGAAGGTTCCTCAGTATCAGTATTGGTGATTATTTTCGCACACTGGGTGTAGGCTGCCAAGACTGGGAGCTGAGCATCTGGAAGAGCATTGACTGACTGGAGGAGAAATATATCAACATTTTCCCATAGTATATTCTGAGGTCATTACAGCAACTGGAGAACATACAGGCTAAATGACTAATTCCGTGCAATGTTACTGTACAGATGTTCAAATTATTACCAAACTCAGGTCCAGTGTTGGCATTAGGCTTAGGATTTGCACCAGGGTATGTCTGGGACAGAGCTATGGTTTGGGATAAGGGTTTGAGTTAGGTTTAGAGTTAGGTGAAGGTAATAGTTAAAGACAAGGTAAGCATCTATTGAGATCTCTCCAAATAATAATAATTTTAAAAAATAATAAAACATTAATCAATATTATTTATGTGGTGCTTTTCAAAATTCTCAAATATGCAATTCCTAATAATAACCAAAACATGATATATAAAATACAATGAAAAAAAACAACAACAAATCAAGTGTTACCAGGTTCAACAAGAACTTTTTATCATCTTCCAGACCTTCCAACCTGCCTGCTGTGTGTGTGTCTAACTGGATCAGTGTACTGTGAAGAAGTTGACCCTGATATGACAGCAGTGCCGGCTCTTCCTAAAGAGACTGCCTATCTTTATGCACGTTACAACAAGATCAGGAAGATCACCCAGAAAGATTTTGGAGATATTGGTGAGTTCTTCCCTAGTCTTTGAGAAGATCTGCATTTCAGCCTATTTACTCAGAAGCTTTTCTACAATCTAAAAACAGCAAAGGAGAAGCAAGCAGTGGAGACAACCTGCAACGCTTGAAACTAATCTTTTTTTAACACTCTGTTTATTGTTTTTTCCATACAATGAATTTAACCTCCCATACATCCAGCAGGAGTCAACAAACAGTAACAAACAACTCCCCCCTCCCAGCACCTACCCCCTATAACCAAGGAGTCCTTTCTCTTTAAAAATCCAACCATGCACTCAATATATAGGGGAGAAAATAAATACTTTTGTACATAAATAATAATGAAATAAAATAACAATAATCGTTTGATCAATGTAACGCAATCTGGCACGAAGTACTATTAACAAATGAGAGAAAAGGGTTCCAGACTGTACCAAACAATGCAGCCTTATTTGCCAAAGTAAGTCTAAATTTCTCTAATTTAAAAAAGTAAAAAACCTCCTTAATCCAGCTTGTACAGTTTGGAGGTGTTGACGATTTCCAATTAAGTAAAATCAAGTCAAGTCATGAAGGCTATGAAGTTCTTCTTAGCAGGGGAGAAGATGCATGAAAATGGCCATATGCTCAAGTAAATGAGTGCAAAGCAGGGAATTCACAAAGTCCACTAGATCATGTATCCTGACCATTCCGTAGAGGATTCCAAATGTCATCTGAGATGTAATAAATGATCCCATCTGCACTGTGCAATGCAGGATGTGTGTTGGGAAAAACAAGTACATGTGTTTATCCACTTTGTCTGCAGCAGTCCGGGCAAATAAAATATCCTGTCTTGGAAAGAGCAGCAGTTTCTTTAAGGATCAGTGGCAGACGGATAGTTTAAAGGAGCCTACATTAGCATTTACACTCACTGGCACAAAAAGGTGCATAGATAACCTACACGTACAGCGCGGTCATGAATGGGACGTCTTCTGATTACATGGCCCATCTTTTTTCTACCGCAGTTACTTTGAAAAGAATCGACCTGACTGGAAACCTCATTTCTGAGATTGAGGACGGGGCCTTCTCCAAACTCACACTGCTGGAGGAACTCTCCCTTGCTGAGAACCAGTTGGTGAGGTTACCCATGTTACCACCTAAGCTAACATCCTTCAACGCCAATCACAACCACCTCAGGACCAAAGGAGTCAAAGCGACCGCATTCAAGGTACAGTGCCATGAATTATGTAACACCTAACATGGCTCCACTCCACCCTCCTGATGAAGCAGACATTAGACATCTGTTTGAATGTCAAGGGAGAAAAAACAACCTGCTGAACAGACAACTCTGTGTTTTGACACTATAAATACATTATTACTCCAACGGCGCAAAAGTGTGTGGAAAAGTGGAGCCAAGAACATTCTGAAGTTTGGCTTAAAGTCCATAAAGAAACATGTCCGAACAGTCACTTGTGCCAAATGTCCCCTACAGAAACTTACCAAACTGAGGAACCTTTTTCTGGCACACAATGAGCTGGAGGCAGTTCCCATGATTCCAGAGAGTGTGCGCACATTTCACATTCAGGTAAATCACCAACACCTTGAATACTAGATTCAAGTATATATTACACAACTTCATGCCTGATTCTGCTCTATTTTCTATGCAAAATCACCAGAGCTGTGCTTTAATTGTGGAAGGGATAATGTATCTCAAGTACACAAATGAAAAGTGCCTTGGAGCGATGCCTCCAAAGAACCACTTTAGTTTCCTAAAGAATGTTTTAATGGTTATTTCGTCTTAAATATGATTTGCAAGTGCATTTGTTACGACCTTTTTAAAGTATACACTGCAACAATTTCCCCCTGGGATTAATAAAGTTTTCTGATTCTGAAACTGTAAACACCAATTAAAGATTTGTCCCTAAAACAATATGCATATTCCAAAACCAAATTTTAAACCTTTCATAAGATATAACTTATAACTATGTTATAAGAGCCTATACAGATCTTGGGGTGAAATATTATTTATTTATTTATTTATTTATTTCAGGGTTTTTAAATAGTCCTTGCCTTGAAATTACTATTCTAATGAAAAATATTTAATCGGTATTGAATATTAAATTCTTTTTTGTTTTTTTAAAGACAAAAAATATATCCAAGCCTAGAACCATTTAGAATTGAAGAATTCCATCAGCAGGTTATATATAACTTTTAATGGGTTCTTTTAAAGTAAAGGGTTCTTTAAAAGATCCACTGCTCTGGAAAAACTTTTAATTGCTTTCAAATACATTAGGAACATTTAATTAAGAACTTAAAAGTTTTTCCTTGAACAGTACACAAGTACACTAGAGTATTTTTGCAAGAAACGTAAATATCAATATCTGAAAAGAACTATTCGTTCTCTTTTGTGTAGAACAACAACATTTCATCGGTCAACATCGACACCTTCTGCAAAAGCAATGACACCTACTACATCCGGCCCAACATGAACGAGATCCGGATGGATGGGAACCCGGTCATCCTTGCACAGTATCCCAACAGCTTCACGTGTCTCCAGTCTTTGCCAATTGGACGGTACCAATGAGAAAGCGTCACACAGACTTGAAAATTAACATTGTAATTAATTTCTGAAAGTGCCTCAAATGTCAACAAATACGGACTGAATAGTTGTTCATGTCCAGTTTGCCGTAAAGGAAAAACTAAAGAAGCGCATGTGAAATGATTGACAATTTGATTATTATATTAAAGCCAAAATGTCTCCTTGGCTTTCTCTTAACGCCGTTGTAAATGGAAGTTAAACGTATGTATATCCAGTGTATATAACCTTCCAGCGAAAGCTGCTTCAAAGTAAAGCCAGCAAACGTCCAGCATTCCTCTGAATTATGTGAATCACTTTCATTTGTACTGTTTGAGAAGTCTTACTCTGGTTAAAATTAAGGGACCTGCTAAGTTAATTGCGAGAGTGAAGCATTTACCCAATACATGCTTCTACAAAGATGTCAGTCTCTCCTGATAACTGTTTTTGAAATTTCTGAGAACTATTTATGTGATGCAGTAGTGATTACTACCTGTGAGTGAATCAAGTAGGCTGTACAGTAATGCATTATATTAAATCCCTATGCTATGTCCTCTGTAGTTATTTGAATAAATCTGGAGGTTTTTTTAAGGCTGTGCCTCCACGTCTTTTTGCCAAGATGCATTACGAAAGCACTGCAAGAACGCTTTGCATTAAGAGAAAGAAAACTCATTTTAAGTGGTCATAAAAACAAATCTCCATAAACTGCAAAGCAAACTCTTAGGTCGTGCACACAAAGAGATCTGGAAAATGTGGGTTAATATTATTCCATTCCGCTGTCCAAATTGGCAGCCGTCGCAGCTCTACTCTCCAAGTAAATAATGGAATGGTTTCCATATTGCTTTTGCAGCTTAACTTCCAAATTTTCATTGCCATCGTGTCATCGTTCCCATTTTGACACAAACCATACCCTGACCAATCTCGTTTAACATTAGGAAGGCCACATGAAGCACTAGGAATGAGCAGCATGATAAACCGCCGAGAGAAAGAAAAGGTACACACAAAAAAAGAAGAAAAATGTTAAGCTGTTCCCCATATTTCAGGAGAATATTAAGTGTGTTCTTCTTAAATTATCGGCATTCATCATAAAGGCAATAAACTATTATAAATACAGGTAAAGCAACCAATTAATATGGTTGAGATTTCTAGAATTCTAGGAGGCGTTCTAAATGCTGACAGAACTGTGCAAAATTGTAGGTCATCTGAGAAAATTATATTTAATGTAGGGATGTACTGATTACGACTAGATATGGGTATCGGTAACAACAGTCAAGCCATGTGGCCAATCAATTCAATTCAATTATGTTATTCTATATATATGTACATATTAACGGTCATTCTTGATTTGCTTTTTTTAACCATGCTGTTGGTGCATAATGATAATTTTTAATAATAAATAATTCAGTTAATAGGTATGTGTATATACATTTTTAACGAGTAAAGAAATATCAGGCTTGACAAACATTTCTTTCCTTACAAAATGTTACACAATTTATGTATACAGCCGTGTGAAAACGTTAATACACCCAATGAAAGCCAGCGTGTTTTATCCACATATGGATATTTAATCTCAATAAAAATACTAATAAGTAATACAAGTAAACAATTAAAACGGAAGAAGACACCTTTCAAATTCTTCTCTAAAATGTAATTTTTCAAAAATGTGATTTCTGGTGAGGAATAAATTATGACACCCCCAGCTTTCTTCCCAATTAAAATGGCTCAAATCACACACAGGTGTAGTGTATCAGGTGCACATGATTAAAACATTGTTACTCTGCTGAGGTGAGAGTGAACACCATGGTGAGGTCAAAAGAGCTGTCTGAGGAGAAGCCTTGGTTTTAAAAGGTCTCAAAAGAATTTGCAATCAGTCACTCCACTATCCAAAAAATAGTCTACAACTTGAGGACTTCTAAAACAACTGCAAACATGCCCAGGTCTGGCCATCCAAGCAAGTTTACCCCAAGAGCAGACCGCAAGATGCTAAAAGAAGTCTCCAAAACCATAAAATGTCATCATGGGATCTACAGCAGGTTCTTACAATCAAAAACAGATGCACAACTTTAACTTGCATGGGGGGTGCAATGAGGAAACATTTTATCTCTAAAAGAAACATCAAGACCTGAAGTTTGTCAGAGAAAATGTAGACAAAGACCAGGACTTCTGGAATAAAGTTCTTTGGACAGATGAGTCTAAAATGTTTCTGGACACCAGAACAAAGGACATGATTGGCATAAACCAAATACAGCATTCTAGGAGAAGAACCAACTGTGAAGCATGGAGGTGGAAGTGTCATGGTTTAGGGATGCTTTGAAGCAGCAGGACATGGGCAGCTCACCATCATAGAATACACCATGGATTCTACTGTGTATCAAAGGGAGCTTGAGGAACATGTGAGACCATCTGTAATAACATTAAAGGTAAGCAGAAATGGACCCTGCAACATGACAATGACTCAAAACACACCAGTAAATCCACCAAGGATTGAAAAGTAAGAAATGAAGAGTCCTGAAGTGTCCAATCAAAGCTCAGATCTTAATCCCACAAGGAACCCCTTAAACATCTCACTGCTTAAAGAATTCTGCATTGATGAGTAGGGCAAACTTTCCACAGACCGATGTAAGAGACTTATAGATGCTACAAGAAGCATCTCACTGTGGTTATTTCAGTCAAGGGGACAACACTAGCTATCAGGGAGTAGGGTGTCCTAACTTTTTCCTCAGATAGAATACACATTTTTGTTGATATCTTTTGAGAAATTAATAAATAGAGAGATAAGTAAAAAACAAGGATATATATTGATATGTGAACATTTCTTAAAAAAGAACTTAATGTTTAATGGAGTGTCCTTATTTTTTCACATGACCGTATATACAGCACCCTCCACAATTATTGCACCCCTGGTTAAGTCTTTAGGTTTCTGATAAATTGATTTTTTCTCAAAAAATAAAAGAAAAATCCAACCTTTAATTGAAAAATCACACAATAAGAAAAGAAAATGTTTTACATGAAACAACTATTGGCAGCCCTGCTGTAATATTTCATAAAATCCCTTTTGTCAACAATACAACACTTAATAATATCTATAATAATAATCTATATTGGTTTTATGCCTGAAAAAGTCAGTTTGCATTATTGCAGTCATAACACAGTATATTATTTTTATTGGATTTTGGTAATAGATACATTCTATTAAAACAAGTATCACAAACACTGGAATGTCACTGGAAATGTAAAATCTACTCAACTCTAAAATTAAATTATGGCCTTAACTAATAATAGCTTAAAAAACCTAGCTCCACATTGTACATTTGTATAACACACTTCAATGTAATAGCATCATCTTACTGCAGAAATAAAACAAACTGAAACTGAAACACTAAAGGCTCATACAAGTTGAATTTCTGTTCATCCATGTTTGGTTATTTCATTGGAAAAGCAGTTATGCCATTCATAACAGGTGAATATAGCCTGGTTGAACACAGTTCAGCATTTCTTTGGTTTTGTCATTGTTGCTTGCTTGTTTCTCTTGCTGTTGGAACAAGGTGTTTATGATATTGGTTTTGGCAGAACTGTTATTTGTAATAAACTTTGTTGTGGCTGTTATGGTTTTAGCAGCTGGTTGTTGATTAGAGGTGATTCAGGTGCAGCACCTGTATGAAGTGATGGGCACAGACCATTGGTTTGGACTCTAATGTTATGTTTTGACTCCCAGGTTTAGTCTAACGATAAGGAATACCAACACTGATCTGTCATAAAATTAAGACCACCTGCCTAATAGTGAGCAGGTCCCCCTCATGCTGCTGAAACTGCTCTGACTGTGGTGTTCAGACCCCTTACTAACAGAGCAGCATTAACATTTTGTGCAACAGAAGCTTCTCTTTGATATTAGAAAACACAGACTCTCACATGAATCAGCCTAGGGTTCCCATGACCCTGTGGTGTAACCGTTTCACTGGATCACTGCAGAACTGGAAAACTCCATAAGACCTGATGTTCTGAAGATGCTCCATCACAATAAGGCCTCAAACCTTCAAGCTCTGACTGTTCACTTGCTTTCTCATGTATTCCACCTCTCTGACAGGTGTCACTGTACATTGTAAATTACCCCACAGGAGTAACAAAATTATACTCTGTGACGCTTTACTAGTTAATTAACAAACATCTTCCGTAAGAGCAAGAAAACTCCAAAGGCATCACAAAGCAGGAAATATTGCTTAGAAGATATGTACAGGACTCACTCTAGGATAGTTCTGGGAAAAATCAAGGTAAGCCTTATGGCGTAGACGGACACCCCTCCTATTTTCTTGGTCACAGCTACTCATTTGTTTATGGTTCATATAAAATTGAGCCAATGAAAGAAACATGGCAAAGCAGAAACGTAGCAATTCCTTTGCAATATTTGCAACAAACAGCCACCCATGTTCAATTCTGACCATTCTCAGCAGCGTCTTCACCTTTACAGTGGCTTTACCTTCTAAATATTTCTGAGGTATGAGAGTGAACGTGACCAGTTGTCATTGTGAAAACACAGGGGGTTTCACAAAAATTCGATTATTTTAGCCAAGGATTGTAAGATCTTCATTACCGTATATCTTCTAATAATAGCCTGTCTCTTTTAGTCGCCCGTTTCCAGTAAACGCCGGGATTGAAAGATAAAAATAGAAATAAACGCCGGTCTTCAATAGTAGCCTGTCTGTGGCAAACGCGTTCTCTTGTAAACGGCGATCTGAAATGACCCACTGCTGTTTCCGTAGAACAAAACAAACTCTAGCCCCGCCCCTTTTCCACCCCCGGCGCTGGAGGAGTTTGGAAGAGGAGCTGAGAAAGTGAGCGAGGATTTAGATGGACTAGTGTTAACATGGATAATTGACCAA
>JBBIGC010000131.1:8036593-8046833 GCA_037576955.1 Lepidarchus adonis | reverse complement strand
GAGCGCTTTTTACAACTGACATTGTCACAAAGCAACTTTACAGAGTTTATAGAATCCGGGTCCGAGCCCCAAATGAAGGAGAAGATTAGGTGCTGTTTTGTTGGCAAATGGGGTTGTACAAAGTATTAACATCAGGGGTGCTAATAATTGCGGAACAGATGATTTATGAAAAATATTATTTCTTAGTCTTAGTTTTTATTTTCCCTTGAAATTCACTTGAGTTGAAGGTTACATTCTTTTAAAATTTTCAGAGTATGAGTATGCTTCTGCAATAAAAACAGAATTTATTTTAAGGCTTTTAACACATCTTAACCAGGGATGCCAATTATGGAGGGCACTGTATTTATTTTTGGTATTTTTTTACCAACATGATTTCTTGATAATGCATTACTTTTTTTTCCTTTCCAATCAAAAGCCCCAAAAGATCTAATGCTACTTTCCTTCACATCCTACTGCATCTTTCCCTTTTCCTGAACTGATTCCCAATATAAGGTTACAGAACGCAAATGCCTGCTCCACCTCCTGTGGCACATACCTGTGTAGTTTGCAGAATAATTGTTAGCGTCAAGAAACTTTTTGACTAGCTCGCAGTTGGAGAGGATGTGATGTTGGGTGAGGAAGTTCAGATAGGCCTGAAGACCTTTCTGCCGCTCTGCAATGAATTCTCTGTCCATGTTCCCTATTAACTTCTTTGGGGGAAGGGGCAAGTTGAGGCCAGAGATCTGACGCAAGAAAACAGTCAGAGAAGCAGTGAGTGGGCGGGACAGAAAGGCAGGGACAGCAGAGGAAAAGAAAGAAACAATGTGCCTGCAATCACTTTTACTGGAAAGTAGAGTTCCAGGACTGAGAGGGAAATGTGTTTGTGAAGAGTCAGCAACACACATCCTCATTTGTGCTGAAAAATGCAACTTTACTACAGGTCATTTTGGAGGAAATTCCGGTCATTTTTGTATTACGTGGAAGGAATTTACACATTTTACTCACCAACAAACTATTGTTAAGCATGTCGAAGTCACTGTATCTTCTAATGACCTGCAAATATTAGAAAGTAAAAAATAGGAGTTTAGTTTTGAGTTTAGTTTTAGTTTCATTGTTCTCTCTCGCAAACATCCAAAATAGGACAAACTATAAAATTAAGTCTTCAATTACATTCAATGCTACAAAAAGTTAAACTGTAAATGCATGTGATTCTGCCCACCAGCAAATTACACTAAACCAACTTCTTCAGCCAAAGTATTTTAGTAACAATTACACTTTTGTACAAAAAAATCCTGATAAATATATTTTTTCCCAATGTAATTTAATTATATAAATGTATCTATGTTATTAATTTTCTAATCCATCTTTCTTTTTTCCTTTTCCTATTTGTATTTTTGTCAATTTTGGGGCATCAATCTATCACGAACACTGCACATGGTTACTAGCTGAACATGTTGCCTTGTTACCTAAAAAAGCCCTGAATTTCTCAAACATGGAACTGCATATTAGCTAATGCTTTTAGCCCATAGCCACTATTGGTTAAGACACTTTACATTCTTTTTTGAGCTCTGCAGCTGGGGACAAGCTTCATTGTCTTCCTTCGTATACAGCCGAGCCACAGAGCACTATAAATATAACCAGGGGCCTCCTTCTCCGTTTATGAATGAAATGACTGAATTAGGATTTAGAGCTCTATATGTGAGCTGATTTTGGGCTCTGAATCCCTTTTTGCAGTAACACTGCACACCAGCAGCACTTAATTTAGCTTGTTTTATTTCAAAATAGTCAGTCGCTGAAAGTGAATGAGGAATAGCCAGGTTTAACATCAGAAGAGGTCTGTAGGTTGGGGCAGGATCTCCAGTTCACTGAGCCTCCAGGTGCAGAACTCAAAAAAAGAAGGATGTACAACATACATTCAATTACATTCAGCTGATACAGAACAAAGACTTACTGTCCAGCTGTTTTCTGTTGAGACTCCCCTCTGGACACGAATGATGTATTCCTGGTAATTAAAAAAAAAAAGAGAACAGAAGTCTATTAAGCTCCAGTTTCACGGCACAATGATCATTCTTGATTTAAACTCTGGTTCACATTGAGGGAGAACCTCATTTTCAGTGTATTCAAGTCACTAAGAACAACAGCAGGATGAAAACATTAGCTAATGACGTAGTAAAAGAAAAAATAAATAAAATCAATACATTGGCAAACCAATATTAAATCAGTTCATAAATAAAATAGACAAAAAATAATTTGCAACATTTTAAAATATAAAAACAGAATAAACAAATAAACAATAATATTTATAATTCATTATTGATGGAGCATGGAAGGGACATATGGGGGCATCCGGCCCATTAGACCAAAGAGAAAATCAACCACTTTCTCTTCATACAGGTACAGAGGGCTATCCACCTCTATGATACAGCAATCAGCAAGGACTCCTCTGAGTCTAGGGCTAAAACATGCAAACAGTTCTTTACTCTGAATCAAAGACAGGCAGGAAAGTCGCCTCTGTGATCATTTTACTGCTTTGCCAATTAATTAAAGTATCCATTGCTTAACAATGAGTGCTAAACCATAGTGAAATCCTGAAACGAATGTTGATTTTTTACTGGTTTATTATCCATGCTGACACATTTGGCATATTCACATTGGAATTACAACAGAAGAATAAACAATGAGGGCAAAGAGGTAAAGGAAAAATGGTCCAAAGTTCAGGTGTTACGATGCCCAGTGTGTCAGGCCCCAAGTCTACAATTTATAGCATAAACCCATTACTGCTAACTGTACTGTATTTCATACTCGTAGTAATTAGTACATACACAAAAATAGTAATTTACATACACAATCAATCACTCTTTGGCCACAAAATGTAAAGACATCAACATACAATGTTTAAGTTTTAGTTTAGGGTTAAGTTTTTTTGCCTAATAATCTTTAATTATAGTTTCTTTAATTTCTTAAATTATTAATTATAATTAAACAATCAGGATGCATGTCACTGCTTGTTGTACGTGTACGTTATTTCATTAATTAATATATGGAAATACATACAATAAACAGCGTAAAAAACTATAAGCTAGATATCAGGAAGAAACAGTGAAATCATAAATACTGTAACGATCTATTTATAACAATTTTGCTAGTTTTTTTTTTTTTTAGCTCTGCTCGTTACTCTGCTCTCGGAGGACACACACATTTGAGGGTTTTTCCTGCACCCAACACAACTAATCAGCTCGTTAACAGGGCTTCACTGAAGTGAGTGTGTTAAAGCAGGAAAAACATTGAGTGCAGTGGGCTTCCGGGACCTCCAGGTCTGGAAAACACTGTTCTAGACACATCGAAAATGTCATTTCTTCATGATATTTAAAATATGTAAAGCACCAAGTTGAAAACAAAAACATAATTTCAAGCTAAAGGCTAGTGTTACAGATTCAGTACAATTACAATTTAGTTCAATAAATGATTCAGGGCCTATGGTTCAAACAATATACCGTATATCTTCTAATAATAGCACGTCTCTTATTGACGCCCGTTTCCAATAAACTTCAGGTTTGAAAAGATATTGCAACAAGTAAACGACTTTCACTTTCTACCTTCATGTTTTCACAGAATTTATTCCCTAAAATGTATAAAACGTCTTAAAACAAACCTCTGATTTCTGAAGACAGTTATATGAGTGTAACGTGTGTAATTACTCATTTCTGTCACTATATCTGAGGATTATTGACGGATATTAAGTGTCTCTGTTTAAACTTATCACTGCATTCGGTGCTAAACCACTCCCACAATCACAGACAAGTATCACCACCGAACAGACAGAGGGATGATTTTAGTCGTGATGTTTTATCTTCTGTCAAAATAAATATGAAGAAGCTGCAGGACATTTTGTGTTGTAAATACCATCACCATTCCGTCTGTGAGGAGAATAATAGCCCGTCGCCAACAAACGCCTGTCTCAAATGCTGGGCCAACCCAATAATTTTTTTAATAAACGCTGTGGCGACTATTGCAAGATATACAGTATATGCAATTTAGAAAAAAAGAAAATAATGAAATTAAATAAAGAAAATGAAGACTGTTCAGTTGTGGCACAGTTTACTAATGAGACCAGAGCTGGAAGACAGAGGGAAGGTTAGGGGAGATGGACATGATTATGCTGAACTGGGCTATGATTGGCGCTGTAAAAAAATGCAGTTTGTTATCCAGTGTCAAGTTTCCACAATACTGACATGTTTGTTTATACCTCTAACAAGTTTACTGTGGTGGGTTGGTCTCCTGTCCAGGTTGGACCCTGTCTTGGCCCGTGGTCTGCTGGGTTCGGCTCCAGCTTCCCCCGTGACCCAAAATGGATTAAGCGGTATAGATAATGGATGGATGGTTGGGTTTACGCCAATCAGCCATAATATTAACACCACCTACCTAGTAGGTCTGCTCCAATTGTGGTGCACCGTGTGTACTGACACTTTGATATCAGAGCCAGCAAGAACATTTTAAACCAGAGCAGCTAGTTGTTCTTCCCTGGATCACTTTTGTAAGGTACTAACTGCTGGACACCTTGATCGCTCCACAAGACCTGCTGTTCTGGAGATGCACTGACTCTGTCATGATAAGGCAGATGTGTCACAGAGTCTTATACTAGTTTTTCCAGCATCCAGAACATCACCTTTGAGTACTTATTGTTGACGGCTCTAAATACCTTGACAGTGAATGTGACACATCAGTGGTGTTAATGTTATGGTTTGTGCATGTTCAGGAACTTGGCAGTGAACTGTTCCTAGTTGATTCTGAGGCCTTGGCATTTCACACACTGCCATAGTGCTGCTGACAACACACAGGAGGCTTGTCACTGATTTTACAGTCAACAAGGGAGCAGCTGTTGTGCTGTGTGAATGGCTATGGAATGGAAATGTATGGGGGGAGAAAAATAAATGTGCAGGATCAGGAGAAATAAATGCAGGTCACGTTGACAGCCAAGTCCAGAAGAAGCGAAGAGCAGAATCACCTCAGTGGTCTGACTAGCCAACCACGCTGTGGAAAGGAAAGTCTCGTTTGTAGAAAGAAAACGTCCTGTCAGCTTACGTCCAACATGAAAATTTAATGATTTTAGCTTTGCTTACACTCGCTTACACTCACTTACTACTCTATTTATTATAAATATTTTCCCCACTGAATTCGCCCTCATGTTTTTACTAAAACCTAGCCGGCTAATTTACAAACATTAGCTAGCTAGTCTGCTGCCCAAATATCTACGCACATTTATGTAATAAATATTTGATAGTGAATATGAGTTCTGCATCTGTTTAAAAGTCTAATATGTGGGTTTCTACACAAGTTAGCTTGTTTTCTAGCTTGTTATATGACATTAACATGATTTAGCCGGCTAGCACCGAAATAGCTGCGTGTTTACATGATCACACTCGGGTACTGTTTTCCGCAGACTGAGGTAATTCAGTTTGTAATGTGGTATCTGGTTAATGTCTTTCTTACACCGGTGTACAAAACCTGAAAATTACCGTATGGGACTGTAGGCTCTGGCTGGTTTCTATCATCGCCGTCAGGGGAACCGTGTCGTCCAGCAGAACCTTCCCGGTGGACGGTTTCTCCATGAAAGCCATTTTTGGGATTTCTGGGAACAGCAGAAGGGTCGACAGCTCCCGATGTATCGTACCTGAAATATGAGACAATTCGTTCGACTAGAAACGCTGTGTGCTTGTCATTGTGGCGCAGGGTGAGATTCTGACAGAGGCTTCTTCCTCCGGGCAGCTCATTAGGGTTGCCGCCGCTCTGATCCCGCCCACGGGCCGCCTGGTTCCGGTCCACCTTAACTCAGCAGTTATAGCTGTGTCGTTTAAGGTGGAACGGAAACTTAGCGCACTAACTAGCCCATGGCTACCGGGTTGCCTGGTTCCGGTTCACCTTAACTCAGCAGTCATAGCTGCGCAGTTTAAGGTGGAACGGAAACTTTGCGTACTAAGTAGACCACGGTTGCCTGGTTGCCTAACTCTGGGACCGGAACAGAGGAGGGGCACACACGCAGCGAAAAAACCATAAACACAAAAGATTTTTGGCAGTAAAACTAAAAAAGCATTTCCTCGCGAAGCTGACGTTGGGTCGTCACATGACTATTCCGGTCCACCTTAACTCCACCGTTATAGCTGCGCCGTTTAAGGTGGAATGGAACCCTGGATCATTAAGTGGCTTAATGTCTATTACTCGGAAATGCTGTAGTGTAATTCAATATAAATATGCACATATACCGCACACTAGTTGTTCTTTTTATTCATTTTATATAACCTATAAATCAGTTTATATACAACATGTGGCTTAAGATTTATTTAAATATGGTTTTTACCCATTACAATCTGAGACATTACTTTAATTTTAAAAATTATTTTTATATTTGTTGTGTGAACACTGTATATTTGTGTATGTGCTGTGCATTCCTAGTTACAAAACACACTACTGATCAAAAGTTTTACAACACTTACATTTTCCAGTGTTCATGGCAGTTCTGTTAGTAAAGTTTAAGTCACAAATAAAAATACAATAAATAATTTTTCAGTATATCTTATTTTTCAGAAATGAAGGACCTGCTTAGCTTACAGCTTTCCAGAAGCATAGGAAATAAACAAGTTAATGCAGATAAATCATAGTGGTGCCAGAACTTGCAGCTTTATTTTACCCTTCTCTGTCCCATTCATCCCAAAGCAGCTGGATGGAGTTGAACTGACTGAACTGCTACTGAATCTACTGAATTCTGTTCTACTAATATTCTGATCATTCTCTCACTGTGTCTTTGTTTCTGACCTTTTCCTCCACATCGTGATCTCCATATACAGCACCACTTCCTGCTCTACAGTACTGTACTAATACTGCATCAGAAGGTGGAAGAACAATGTGTTCCAGCTCCACTTTTTCCTCCACATTGTGATCTCCATATACAGTACTACTTCCTGCTCTACAGTACTGTACTAATACTGCATCAGAGGGTGGAGGAACAATGTGCCTTTCTTCACACAGAGGGGTTTGTAGATCATAAGCAGAAGGAACAGCAGCTGTGGGAATAAACCTTCAAGGCTTTTTTGACTCCATTGCTGCAGGAAAAGATGGAAGTTCACCAGGTTCCCAGTGCTTTGGGGAGAAAGTCTGTTGTCCATGAAATCTACACAATATTTCAGTGTTTGGTGACCTCAGCTTTTTATTTATGATGAATGTATTTATTTGAAACACTTTTCTTTGTACCATTTAAGGTTATTAACTAACAGAACTGCTTACATTACCAGTAAACGCTGTAAAAAAATATTTATATATAAATACACACAGCTTATACAATAAGCAATGTTTTTTTAAAAATAGAATTACACAAATTCTATATTGCTATAAAAAATTGTAAAAATTGAAATCCCAACCATAAAAGTTAAATATTTATATTTCTGTCTCACTATCATCAAATACAGAATTTGCTCATGTGCAAATAAGTATGATTAACTTCCAAAAACATACAGTTTCAATGTGTAAATGTAAACGATGTAGTCATGAATGCAACATATATTTTCAAATCCATTTTTATTATACCAATTTGTGAACGATGCAGAAGGCACCCAAATTTCATGGCACATTCCAACAAAGAAGCTGTTTCTTCACTGTATGCAGACACAGGCAGAATTATAGCAGCACGTTTAAACACAGAGCTGCTTCATGCAGGAGGTGGACGTTGGATCTCATTGACTGAAAAGGAAAATGAAACTTAAACCTTACAGCTTCAAAACCAAAATGACAAATCATAGATTCACAGAGCTGATATGACAACACTACCATTAGGACACTGCTCACAACCAACAACAAACCACATGTGGAGAGAAATCTCCTCCGAAATACAGAGGTGGATCAAAAATAATGACCTGCTGGGTGATTATCTTTAATTCTTTTTAATTTTTCTTAATAAAGAAACCTTAATCTAGAATTCCAACACCTGCAGTTCTAGAGCGAAAGCTCAACAAGAATTTTTTTTCTTGCAAATCGACATATGGCACAAAGTTTTGATAATTAACCAAAATGTTTTCATAAATATGCAACTGAAGCCTTGGGAGGAAATGGTTTCCATTGCTTTTCTTAAGAAAAATAAATCTTTAATTTTTTATATAGACACAGAGAATGTCTCAAAGCTCTACTAGGAGAACCTAATCCAGGCTTTGAACCTAGCTTGCTATGACTGATTTATATACATTCGTCCTATACAGAGCGCCTGTTATGTCTTTTATGGATTCTTTACTCAGACATTTTAATTAAAACGAAAAGCTCAAACGTTTCAGATTAAATGTACTAAAGACTTCAAGGTCCTTGAGAGTGCTCCGGCATCATGACCATCACCTCGCCCTCCATGACTACTTTATCTTTAACTGAGCAGGAAACTGAAATGAACGCAAAAGACATTTTTATCTTTTTCACCTCTGCCTCGGCCACCACTTCCTCCCCAATGTACAACGGTGCCGGGAAGCGAATTTCCTGGTAGAGAAAGACGCAGCCTGTGCCGGGCATTTTGGTCCCCAAAACTGCTGAGATGAGTCCGTTGATGAGCACGCCATGAACAATAGGCGTTTCAAAAGAAGTGGTCTTAGCGAACTCGGGGTCGAGGTGAATCGGGTTTGTGTCCCCGGTCAGCTCAGCAAAAAGTTCAACATCTCTGGCACTGAAAGCCTTGGTCAGTGAGGCCCGGTCTCCAACGTGCAGCGGCCTGAGAATGCTTATCTTGGGGAGGGTTATCTTTGGGACCCTGCAAACAGCCAAGCCAACTGCATGGCGCACAGTTTTATCCAACAGGGTTCTTCTCAGAATGAAGGCCATTTACACGGGTGGAGGGCTGAAATCTTCTCGAAGCTACTGGACCTCCATCTCACGACTGTTCCCGGCCAAAGCTAATAAAAAGGGTGATACCTGAAAAAACAAAGAAAATTCATTCAAGACAAAGAACTGTTTTTAAACAAGTGATCCAAATGATCCCAAAGGGCTCGGATAAAAAGCAGCCCAGGATTCGGAAATTTGATCCTACCATGGCATAAGCACGCTTGGTAAGTTGTTTACAGTGTTCCAACACACACACAAACACACACATAAAAGTGTCAAGTCATTTTTGGCAGCGGTACAATTACTAAAAAGACTCACTACCGCCATCTGTTGTTGCCCTGCAAACTCGTCATAAGAAGTATTGAAGGCTTAATCTGTTTGTGAATTTCAAATGAGAAAAACAAGGTTGTTTGATACTGGAACACACCTGAGTTACTCGGAAAGCACATGATTCATTTTCATATGATCCAATCAAGGTTAGTGCACTCCACAGTTTCACCAGACCCCTAAAAGAACAAAAACAACATGATTCAATACTCGTGTAGAGTATAGAGATCTAAAATGAGTTGTACAAAATGGTCAAACATTAATTAAATACACTACATGCCCAAAAGTATCCAGACAGTCATGTCCAATGTCAGGTACTTGAGGGGCGGTGTCCAGCACAGTTCAGTAGCTCCCCTGCTCAAACACATTCACTAAACCTGCCGATCAACAGGGAAGTTGAACCAGGTAGGTTTGATCAGGGACATCACCAAACTGTGCTGAACACTGGCCCTCCAGGACCTGAGCTGTTCCCCTGCTCTAGTGCTAAGTTACCCCAGAAAATTTGATGCCTATACTACCTCTGTGTAAAGCTATATTGCCATATGATGATATTTATCATTACCGTGAAATAGTGATTTTCTGAGCAGATTGTGACATCGTTATTTTAGGAGAGAGCATCATTACTCGTCAACTTACTGTACAGCAACACTGAATAAAATCATTTGTATTTGACTACCATGCAAAAGTTTGAGAAGAGGCAATTTTTCCAGTGTTTACTGGTAATATAAGCAGTTCTGTTACAGTGAATAACCTTACATGTTAAAAATAGTCACCAAAGTAAAAATAAATAAATACAAAAATATATATTTGGACATTTTTTAAAAAGAAAGGACCTGCTTAACTTAGTTTTCCTGAAGGAAATAAATGACAAAATGCAAAGAATGAGGTGCAAATAGTTTACAGTTTCACTGTTGCTTCATTCTGTCCAGTTCCTCCCAAACCACCTGGTTGGAGCTGAAGTTTCGAGATTGAGCTGCTACTGAATCTACTGTCGAGTTATTTTCTTCTAATGTTTTTGTTTCTGCCTTTTCCTCCACATTGTGATCTCCATATACAGTACTACTTCCTGCTCTACAGTACTGTACTA
>JBBIGC010000131.1:8010569-8022473 GCA_037576955.1 Lepidarchus adonis | reverse complement strand
TGTTTATCAGTACATTGCAGAAAATAATGAACTTTATCACAATATGCTAATTTTTTGAGAAGGACCTGTATATAGTGAGTACGAAATATTTTCCCTTAAATTTTCACTCTTTGTTATATTGTAGCTATTTTCTGAAATCATTCAAGTTTTTTCCCAATTCATGTACACACAGCATATTTGTTTAAAAAGAAGAACTGAAATATAACAAGGTCTTAAGTATTATTTCCACAGTGGAGGAAATAATTATCTAACCCCTTGCTGATTTTCTAACAAAGAAATGAACAGTCCAAGATATTAATGGTAGGTTTATTTTAACAGTTAGAGATAGAATATCAAAAAGGAAACCACGTTAAATAAAATATACCAATTGATATGCATTTCATTCAGTGAAATACGTATTTCATCCTCTACCAACCAAGTTGATGGTTCCCACAGACTTAACCTAATCGGACTCCTAATTTCAACTCCAGTCTCATTTTAGAATTAAGCAGTTAGTTCCCACATCGCAGCACTGATGTGAGAGCTACAAAGAAGTTCAACACATTCCTCTTAGCCAGTAACTACAGATGGCAGGTGCTACAACATGGACTATAAGTATTTTAGTCTGAAATATCTAACCAACTGTTGGGGCCACTGTTGAAGGGAATCGTGAACGTTTTTAATGGTTTGTATATATAATATCACAAAATTGGAAGAAAATCAGCAGAAAAAAAAGCGATATGGGCCCTTTAATGGAACAGGGCGCGCGCCCCGTAAGCGCTCGAGCACCTGTGCGCGCGAGTGTCCGTGCGCGCGAGTTTCCGTTACTCAGTGACAGATAATCTAACTGGAGAGAAAGGATCGCTTTTTAGCACTCTATTGTGTTAGTTTCCGCGTTAAAACGAATAATGAACAATTTAAAAAATTTACTACGGAGGACTAGCCATGGGGTTGTTGAATTTTTCGTAAAAGACGCGAAAAAGTCGACCGTTCTCCTCGGTCGACACTGCGGCGTTTGGAGCCAGAGGAGGCGCTTCAGCAGAAGTTCTTCATCTCGGCTGTACCTCAGCAAGGACAGAGCAACCAGCGGGGAACTTTTACCTACACAAACGTGAGTCATCTCCGTTTAAACAGAGGACATGGATCTGGTGCTTTTACTCGGTTTTCTTGGCTAAATTGGATTATAATGCGCTGTAGAACGGTAGCTAGCACAGTGGCTAACATATCGAATAAAGCTACCTTATGGATTTCCAGTTTCATTTTTTTTTTTATAAAGATATAACTCTCACTGGATTACTGCATGCTTATTTATGCTTTTTGGTTAATAACACATTATTAACATTTAAAAAATATGATAACATATTGTAGCGGAGCTGAGGCTTATAGGTGAATAGCGTTTAGACTGTGTTTTGGGGGTGTATGTTTGTCTTGTATTTGTTTTTTTGTGTTTGTGGGATTATTTTGGGCATTTTGTGTAGTGTTGTGTTGGGTTTGGGGGTGAATAACTGATCCACCGTCACTGGGCTGATTAGCAATTTCAGTGGGGTGGCAATGGTTCAGCCATTTTCCGTCAGTTGGGTTCTGATGTCTAAATGCTCTTTGTATGCTATGCCAGTTGGGGGCGCACTTGCTTTACAAGTTCTTTTCAGAGCTTTATTAAAGTGATGGGTCATTGCCCAATTTGAGCATAAAAATCTTGGCATTAGTCTCCATTATTTCCCTCGACAATTATCCAAGTTGGAAAATCATTGCAATATTGTTATGGTTTTCTGGGGATGAAATAGTCGTAGAAGGAATAATGGACACAAGGGTTTAGCGCTCAAATACAGGACACAGCCCGTTTCCGGGTTTATTTACCAGCCCTGAAAAGAGTTCCGGGAACCTGTGCGCCCCCTACAGGAGAGTTTATTCTCAGAGTAAAACCCTGTATAAAGTTCTGGCTGAGCTCACCCCAAGCCAATAATTGCCACAAATCACGGTGGTGACCACCCCAACAACCCACACAAAAACAACACAAATGCCTTAGTCCCACATGCCCCAACAAATAAACACAATGAACCCCCCAGAACAGTCCCAACACACATAACACACAGTCTCCGTCTTCGCTACAATATGTTCTATTATAAAGCTTTACTTAATACTAAATGGTAGCCTATCACCATCATAGAATCCACCATGAATTCTACCATGTATCAGAGGAAGCTTGAGGGACATGTGAGACCATCTGTCAGAACATTAAAGCTGAAGTGGAAATGGACCCTGCAACATGACAATGACTCAAAACATACCAGTAAATCCACCAAGGACTGAAAAGTAAGAAATGAAGAGTCCTGGAGTGTCTGAATCAAAGCCCAGATCCTAATCCCACAAGGAACCCCTCAAACATGTCACTGCTTAAAGAATTCTGCATTGATGAGTGGGGCAAACTTTCCACAGACCGATGTAAGAGACTTATAGATGCTACAAGAAGCATCTCACTGTGGTTATTTCAGTCAAGGTGACAACACTAGCTATTAGTGTGTAGGGTGTCCTAACTTTTTCCTCAATTAGAATACACATTTTTGTTTATCTTCCATTTACTGAATAAATATAAGTTATTACTGAATATAAATATAAGCTTTTGTTGTTACCTGCAATTAAATCACTTTCTGTTCCAGAGAAAAATAAAAACACGATTAGACATGGACATGTGAACATGTCTTAATATAAAACTGAACATTTAATGGGGTGTCATAATTTTTTCACATGAGTGTATATGGCATAAAATGACTAAACCTATTAGTTAAACTATGTAATAGGTGATATAACACTAGCTTATTGTTTGATTCCCAATATGCAGTACTATGAGAGGTGAAGGTCTTTTCTCAGGCCTGGAGGATCTGCTTTTCTACACCATCACTGAGGGAGAGGAGAAGGTCCCCATCTCTCACTTCATCACTGTGAGTCATCATTTTGTTGTCACACTGATAAAATAAATGTTTAGATTAGAAATATACTTCTTTCAGCAAAACCAACTACACAATAAATCTCAATGTAAGCTCTATAAGTGTTAGTCTTACTCTTTCAGTTTTGACCTGATGTGTTTCATTGGGTTCAGCTGAACCTACTTACACAATGTGTAAGACCAATAAGGATCAAATAAGAATAATATAAAGATGAATTCAACGCTTATAGTGTTTTAATGTAGCACTCTAAGTATATTTGAACATGAAATTGTAATTTAATTCAGTATTGTGAATTTACCTGTGTGATAAAGCTTATTGCTGATCACCAATAAAAACTCTAAATCACATTTAACCCTTTTATGTGTTTTATATATAAGCAGTTATATGAAATGTGTTAGGATTTTTATGTGGTAAGATGAATAAATTGAAAATACATAAAACTTTGTACTTTCAGATGTGATAAACTGAAGTATACTTTTCAGTGAGTAGTCAGTGAACAAAAATAAAAGATTTTCTTGCATTTTGTGGTATTTTGTGGTGCTGATCAGTAATCAAGCTTTCTGTGTGTAAGCTATGGAATTTAGATGAGTTAAAATGTACTTGTTCAGCCAAGACTTGTTTAGTGTCAGTAGTATGAGATAACAAACTGAAGCGAGTGTGTGATGTTTGTTGACAAAAAGCTCAACTTTAGTCTCATCTGACCAAAGCTCACGATCCCAGCTGAAGTCCCACTAACGCTTAGCAAACTCCAGATGTTTACATTTGTGATTGTAGGTGAGAAAAGGCTTTTTCTTTGCATGTCTCATGGATAACGTTTTATGGTTGTCATGGAGACTTTGTGACCCCAAAATACTCTTTGGTACAGTGAGCTTTGGAGATCCTTGTTCATCACTGTGCCAGTTGTTTAAAACTTCTTTATTATTCCATACTGTAAATAAAGGCAGGTTTAGGCAAGTAGCCATTACCTGACTTATGAAGGCTGACACCCATCTGCCTTAATCGAACTGCATGTTCTCTCATCTTTCCCATATGGCTAAGAGCAATAAGACTCTGTGTCATGTAATATTTATACCTCAGGGAAGCAGGCAGTCATTAATTAATAATTAAAAGTTTATATTTACTCTGATACAACTTAAAAAGCTAAAGTAAGAATTAAATTACATTTATTTTTATAGGAATTGTTAGGGGTGTCAATAATTGTGCCACTGTTTTCTTGTTAAACAATAATTTCTTAATGTGGGATTTTTTCCCACAATGAATAAATGTACATCAACAAAAGTTTGGATTTTTTTTGTGTTGTGAGCCTTAATTTTTCAGAAATAAAATGTATTACAAGCCTAAGAACACATCTTAACCAGGGGTGCCAATAATTGTGGAGGTCACTGTACATTAGATGTAGCCCCAGTGCAAAGGTGGCCTAGTGTTTAGGGCTCTTGAGATCGTAAGGTCAAGTCCCACTACACCGGTCCCTGGTCACTGTTGGTAGCTGCCAACTGTCACCTGCAGAGGTCACATCTTGTTGTGGTGCACTTTGTGTGTGTTTACAATGACAAATAGTCACTTTCACTTCACAAAAATAAGAAGAAAACGCTGGACCCCAAAGTGTCCTGCATTTGGAAGCAGCTCTGTAAATTTAGAATGTCAGCTACTGCTGTTTTAGTGGACTTTCCTCTAACCCTACTGTCTGACTCAGGCCCTTAAAACCACAGGCCTGCTCACCTCTGACCCTCGTCTTCGGGACTGCATGGAGGAGCTGCGCCAAGCTGTTCGAGAGTCAACCAGTGAAGCCATGATGGACCGGGAGCTCTTCCGCAAGTGAGTATCCCAAAGTTCTGTTCCCTTTTGAATGATACTCAGATACTTGCCACATCGACTTGATAGAGAGGAGCTATTTATAACCTCACAGCATTCCGCTGATAGTAAGACACTGTCTGGTACTGAGCCCCTGTGGTCTTGAATAGTAATACACAATGCAATGGAGCTCTTGTTCAGTGAGGTGTGTATCTGCATACAGCAATGTGCGTACATTTGTTAGGTCTGTCCCAGAATGGAACAGGACAGCAGGATAAATAGATGACAGCTGCTCTGGTCCTCTGGCACCCAAACACAAGTGTGCACCCCCCCCCACACACACATACAGTACACACACACACTGTCACTCCCAGAGGCAACACGTGGGGTGGGCAGGGTGTATTACTCTTGGCATGCAGAGCCTTGTGGCCTGAATATGTCAAGCATTGAAAACATAATTACAAGTCAAAATGAGGACTTATGCTATTGGGAGAATTTTCACTAGGATAACATGAACGAAACAGTATAGAATTATTTATTTAATAATAATATAGAATCTTTTAATAATTGATTATTCAATATACCTGAAAGTATATAAATATTTGCAATTCAGATGTTTTGTTCCATATTGTCTTCTTCTTCCACATTGAACAGTACCTTCTTCCTGCTGTTTCATTAGAATACAGAGACTCTAATACTTTGATTAATATTGGACTTTTTTGAAATGAGACACCCATTACTGCACAAAACTGAGCATGGAGAGAAATCTGCCATTAGCTTTCATTTTGTCACATTTTTTATGATGCTCCAGCCAACCACTATGTGGTTGAAAGCTATTTTGTAATGTGCTAATCAGCCTCCACATTTGTGCCATTTTCTGACCTACACTGCATTTGTTAATGTGCATTATGCTACATGTTTGTTGTTCATTTTGCTTTGTGAAATGAAAAAGGTGTAAAAGGGGTCAGGACAGCTGGTATCCATGAGCATGTGCATGCAATGGATTTTTAGAGGTTACTTTCATTATTTCATGTAGAAACGTGCAGAAATATTACTGCATTGTGGTTTACATAAACTGAACAGTTCAGGAATTTATGATGTTCAAATGGTAATAAAGGTAGAGCTTTTCGGAAAATGTAAAAGAAAAATGATATAACATCCTTACTGTGTTTAAATCAGATGTGTAGGTGGAAACATTGTCCTGCTGTCTCAGGCTTTCAGGAAGAAATTCATAATTCCTGAGTTTGAAGAATTTGTTACCGTCATTGCCCATATCTATGATAGAGCTAAACAGGAGGACGTTGGACAAGTAAGTAATTTGGAAAGGAATTTACATTATTTTTTGTAGTTCTGTATTGTTTTATCATTTGCTGCAAACAGGTCAAATTAAAAATGTGTTTTTGTTCAGGTGGCAGACTACATTCCTCAGCTTGCCAAGTTTAGTCCCGTATTATGGGGAGTGTCTCTATGCACAGTGGATGGTCAGAGGTAAAACAAATTATTCATGTAACCACAGTCCTAATCTAAAACACTAAACCGACTCCTGCTAAACCATAAATAATTATTAACCTTACCTTTACTAAAACGTGCAGATTTTGGAACAATGTCTTTCTGCTCACTTTAGTTTTGTGTATTTTTGTGCCTGTGTATGTTGGTCATAGTAAAGCTTTCTGTATGTTTTTAGTACCGATGTTGTTAAAAATATTAGCCCTGTGATCTCTTTTATTGTTGGATGTTCTATGATAGAGTCTGAGTGAGCAAGTACTTTCTTTTATTTTCAAAACCACTTATCTATTTCGCGTTTTGGGGCAACTGGAGCCGTTCCCAACTGACTATGGCCACATGGCAGTTTTTGCACAGCAATCGCACACACACACACACACACACTTACACACGCACGCACGCACGCACGCACGCACACACACACGCACACACACACACACACACACACACACAGGCATTTTAGAGTAGAGTCCACAAAATAATCCACAGACCTTTGGACAGTGGGAAGAAACCCAGGCAAAGGCCCCTGTGAGCGACCCAGGGATCAAACCCAGGATCTTCTTGCTGTGATGCTAAAGAGCTAACCACTACATGTACATTTACAATGCATTATACTGTTTTCTTAGATTAACAATGAAAGGTGATGGAAGTGTGAAGAAAATGTGTGCTATCATTCTGCTTGCTTAGAATGATAGCATGTGACAAACACTAAAGTCTACAAATTTTAAAAAATATATATCATGTTCATTACATGTCAGAATAAATAAGATAACAGCATTGATATATCTATTGAAAAAGAAGAGTTCAAAACATAGATTTTTTATGCAGCAGCATTAACTGATTATAAAATTTGATATGAGGTGACAATGAGTTTGAGTGATGGTTATGTCACAAGTACTTTTAGTATTTGAAATACAATTCTTTCTCTTAAAAGGCACTCAGCAGGAGACACCAAGGTGCCATTTTGCCTGCAGTCATGTGTGAAGCCTCTGGAGTATGCTATTGCTGTACATGAGCATGGAACTGAGCATGTGCACCGCTTTGTAGGAAAGGAGCCCAGTGGGCTGAAGTTCAACGTGCTGTCTCTCGATGAAGATGGTGAGCGAGAGAACACTGCCTCACCTAAGTTAATAATAATACACAAAGCAAATAATTACTTCACCAGTAATTCTAATGTTGCTTACAATGAATGAATGCTAATGGGGGCCAGCTAGCTTAGCTGTTACTCTACTCTATCCACTAATACTTATTCATATAGTCCCAACTTTTTCAGACAGAACATTTTTGTTGGTAATTATTCCTTTAAATATTACATAATTTTAGAAAGCTGTGATGTAATAGTTGTAATTGAATTATTCTATTATTTAAAAATATTCCTAATAAATCCTGGTTTGTGTATTTTTCTGCAGGTTATTCCACCTTTTATTTAAAACGTATTAGATAAAAATAAAATATTGGTGAAAACTGTTTGTCGGTGCCTGAATATATCTGAATATAAGGCACACAGTGGAGGCCTTGGTAAAGAGGAATGTTTTCTCTGTGACCTGTTTTGAATAAATAAACATTTCGAAATGTAAACATGGTTATGGTCAAATCACAGCCAATTTAAACAAATTCTTTCAAACGTACATGCATCTGTTCATGAATCAATAATATTGTCACATCATGTGTTTCTGACCTTAGTAATTATTTGGCTTTGAGAAATGTGGTTTCCTATCTGCATTAACATGTGGGTTTTCTATTTTCAGATAAACCTCACAATCCAATGGTGAATGCAGGAGCAATTGTCATCAGCTCTCTTATCAAGGTAAGCAGACATGCTGAGCACACTTTGATTCTGGCTTCTGTATGTTACTGCCAAGACACTGACACCACAGTCAATCCCAGCAGTGATGTGATCATTTCCTTCACTTGCTGTAAATAATATTCCTCCGTGACACAGATTTATCTGTCTAAATGTGCAGCATGCAAAAACTGTCTGCCACTTATACACCTATATAGTGCACTCAAATGTTAATGGAGCTCATACATTGGACAGTAAAATGTAAAAGAGCAAATACAATATTTCTGTTTTTAAATAGTGGATGGTGAGTCTGCAGCTTTCACCTTTTTGTAAATATTTTGTTATATCGTTTCATGGGACAACACTGAAGATTTGATACTTTGATACAATGTAAAGTAGCACGTGTACAGTTCGTATAACAGTGTAAAATTGATGTCTAAACCGCTGGCAACAAAAGTGAGTGCACCCCTAAGTGAAAATATCCAAATTGTGCTCAATGTGCCACCATTATTTTCCGGCACTGCCTTAACTCTTTTGGGCATGGAGTTCACTAGAGCTTCACAAAATGCCACTGGAAACCTATTCTACTCCTCCGTGATGACACAGAGCTGATGGATCTTGGGAGACCTTATACTTCTCCATCTCCTCTTTGAGGATGCTCTCCTGCTCTGAGAGGAACCTGTCCTGTTAAACCACTGTATTAGTCTTAGTCATTGTATTAGCCACCGTGCTGCAGCTCAGTATGAGGGTGTTGGCAATCTTCTTATAGCCTAGGCCATCTTTATGTAGAGCAACAATTCTTTTTTTCAGATCCTCAGAGAGCCATTAGGTACCATGTTGAACCAGAGAGAGTGTGAGCGCAATAACTCCAAATTTAACACACCTGCTCCCCATTCACACCTGAGACCTTGTAACACTAACGAGTCACATGAAACATGTTGACTTATTTTGAGGTGACAGCAAATTTACCCTGTTATACAAGCTGTACATTGACTACTTTACATTGTATCAAAGTGTCATATCTTCAGCGTTGTCCCATGAAAAGATATAATAAAATATTGACTAAAATGTGAGGGGTGTTCCCGCTTTTGTGTGATACTGTATATAGTATAACTAAGATCACACATTACCTATTTTACAAGTTCTATATTCCACATGCTGATCAACTTTATTTATTAGTTTAGCCCTGTATATTTGACAAGAGTGTGCTCCTGCTTGTTTCTCGTTTTTTATTGGCTGGACAGATGCCCTTCTAACTCACACCCCTCATTCATTCCACACACAGTCTTTTACAGAAATATGTGTGGACACATGGATCCACTCACCCACACACACAAACAGACAGCAGCCAAGATCGATTGCAAGTGCAGGTCACACAATCCATATATCTGCAGAAATTTTGGCCAGTTGCTTTTAGGTGAAATAAAAACTGTGATATATTAAGGAAAACCTTTTTATTCATATGTAGTTCCCATACATAGTTCTTTTTAAAGCAAATATTGTTTCTGACCCAAGCACATTGCCAAGAGTTACCAATGAAAATATAATTACATTAACTACTGAAGCTACACTAACCATTTATAATATTATACATTAAATAATATAATACAACATGTGTGTTTATTGCATTTTCATCCTCATGCTATATCGAAAGCCTTCAGCAGTGCGTGGACAACAGATTTACAGAAGAAAAAAGCTGTCTGTGAAAGGGAACATGTGTGTTGTTTTGTGAGTGTTACCGTAGTTTGCTAATGTTAGATTAACCAGCGGACTGTGTGGATTTACTGTAGATTTCTGTGGTGGTTGAATTTGCTAGTGGCAAAGCATTTGTCTGAATGCTTATGGCAGCAGGTTGAACAGTCTGGAGTTTGTAAACTTTGCAGAAGCCCCCGTTTGGCTAGTTTGTTCAGTTCAGCAAAAAAGTCTACTGTCTGGAGGGCCATGAGCACCAGTTTGAAGACTTCTGCATGAGATACATATCAAAGAGCATTTCAAATGAACTGCTTACAGACACAGGGAAAATGTGTCAAAGACACTGTGGGTACAAAGATTTCTCAACATATAAATCCAGTTAAATATTAAACTAATTATGCTCTTTGTAATGGAACATTTACAAGTCAATGTTCTTTAAGCATCTCACAATAACAAAATGTGTCATAGTAATGATAAAATCTTATTTGAATTAATAAGCCAAATGAATAAATGTAAATGTAAATTGTCCAACCATGAATCACTGTATGTCCTTCTGTTTTACTGAAGAATATTTTTAATCATTCTTGTGCTTCTCCTCTTCAGCCTGGGACCAACAAAGCGGAGAAATTTGACTATGTAAGTAATTCAGCAATCTTTTGCTTTTTCTAGGTTTGTGACTTACATTGATCAGCCAAAACATTAACACCACCTGTGTCATTCTGCGAAGGACCCTATCTGTTAAAACAATTCTGACTGTGGTGTGTGATGTGTTTTGATACCATTCTATCCCATCCAGATTTAACATTTTGTGCAACAGGAGCTCCTCTTAGGTTAGAGTTTACTTCAGGTTACACTTCACTTATCTACATGCATCAATGGGCCTTGTTGCTGATTCACCAGTTGTCCTTCCTTGGATTACAAACTACTGCATACATGGAACACTCCTTGAGACCGTTCTGCCCTCACTCAGTCATCTATCCAATAAGGATAAGGCCCTTGTCAGTCAGTATTATTTACGTTGCCTGTTAATGGTCTTAATGTTATGGCTGATCAGTATATAACGATGTTTCCAAAACAGATTACAGATACTTGAACTTGAGATTTTCTACTTAATGATTCTGATGGTCTTCTCTAGGTGATGGACTTTGTGAAGAAAATGACAGGCATGGAATATGTAGGGTTCAGTAATGCCACGTGAGGCTTTCTATGTTTGATTATAAATGGTTTGGCGCTCAGTGCTGTTGGCATCTATTTTGTGAAATATTATTTTTCTACAGGTTCCAGTCAGAAAAAGAGACTGGTGACAGAAACTTTGCAATAGGCTACTACCTCAAAGAGAAAAAGGTTCATTTTGGATTTGACTTTCATTTGAAGCATTAGCTGCTCAGTGTAACAAGTTTTGCTTACAGGTCTTTATTTGTTTGCAGTGTTTTCCCCGTGGTGCAGACATGATTGATGCTCTAGACTTTTACTTCCAGGTGAGTTACAATAGTTACCTTTGCATTTTATTTTAAAGTACAGGGGCTCCTCGACTTACAACGCACTCGATTTACAATTGTTTGTGGTTATGACGCTGGCTCTTTAAAAAAATATTTAGTATTTACTGTCATATGCGGTAGTAGAAAGCAGTTGAATGCCTATTAAATGTTTTATGGTGGGAGAAAGAATGTCTGTGGGCTATATATTGCTGTTTTTGCTGAGATAATAGTGGGTTAATAGTGCACTGTGCTATGGCAGCGTCAGCATCTCCAATGTGTTTACTGCTGTGGTGGCACTTGTTTTCATTCACTTAATATGTTAAAGCCATTAAAAAGAGCATTTTCACCTGGAGCAATATTTCCTAAATGCTTTTCTGTAATATGAGACTGCCAACGAGAGAGGCTGGTTTTAGCTATATGCCTGCTGTTCATTCATGCATTTTGCAGACTGTTAATAAAGCACAATGCTGTTCAATAAAGCCTCCGCAGCATCAGTAAATGCAAGAGTTGAAAGTGAAAGTGAAAGCAGATTTAATAAGATGTTCAGAAAAGGGCAAAACCCCTATGGACACCACAGGAATAGTCAAGTCAAGTCAATTTTATTTATAGAGCGCTTTTTACAACTGACATTGTCACAAAACTTTACAGAGTTTATTGAATCCGGGTCCGAGCCCCAAATGAGCAAGCAAAGCGACAGTGGCAAGGAAAAACTCCCTAAATAGGAAGAAACCTT
>JBBIGC010000131.1:7986515-8002693 GCA_037576955.1 Lepidarchus adonis | reverse complement strand
CACACACACACACACACACACACACACACACACACACACACACACACACACACACACACACACACAAACACACACATACACACACACAAAGTTTACTCACGCCCTCAATCCAGCCGATGTAGGCAGACACACGGGTGAAGACAGTGGGCTTCTTCTGGACGTTGCAGCCCGAAGAGGACACAAAGCTGGTTACACCATGGACCACGTTCTGGCCGTTCACCTGGCAGTTCAGGGGGCCACCAGAATCACCCTGTGATGATAAGAGAAAACAGTCAATTTTTTCATCTTAAACTTTGATTCATGAAATTAATATGTAAGTAAGATCTCAGTTAGGAATTCAACCCCAGGCCCAGGATGAAGATTCCTCTGTAGTTCTTAGAGTCTTATTCAATTTTCTTATTGGTTTAAGTTTTGTGCAATCATTTTACCTGGCAACCAGACAAGCTGCCACCACCAGCGCACACCATGGTGTTCTTGACAGTGCTGCCCCACCAGCCACTGCTGGAGCAGGTGCTGTGGTCCACTACAGGCAGATAGGCCTGCTTCAGCTTTGCAGACAGTTGACCACCAGCTGAAAAAGGACCAACATTTAGAACTTTGTTGCACATTTAGTGTGGTTTATGCTAAATCTGTGAAAAGTAAGTTTTGGGCTTTGGCTCTATAAACAACGTTGCTAGAA
Organism: Lepidarchus adonis; assembly: GCA_037576955.1. Taxonomy (NCBI): domain Eukaryota; kingdom Metazoa; phylum Chordata; class Actinopteri; order Characiformes; family Lepidarchidae; genus Lepidarchus; species Lepidarchus adonis. Next base: position 8,002,014 of record JBBIGC010000131.1, on the reverse strand, counting down.
ATGTTTCTTTTAAATGGTTCTTGTGGTGCCTTAAGGACGTTTCCATGGATCGTTCTTTGTTAATGAGATGTCCAAATGTGAAGAACGTAATGGCTATACCAGGTACTTATTTGATCCTAGAACCTTACTACACTGAGTGTAGGACATATCTGTGCTTTTCCCCATATGAAAACCTAATAGACATTGTCAGATTATCACTCACTTTGAGTGCGGCCCCAGCCAGTGATGTAGCAGGGGTTATTGTTGGGCAGGACTTGACCAGAGGGAGGAAGAGCACCCAGCTGGACGTTGGAGTTCAGGGTAGCATCAGCCGTAAGACGGAGCACAGCAATATCGTACCTGAGAAAAGAAACCAGATTTATTACTGGAAATGCAACACAGATCATCTTATGGCTGTGCTACGTTATCTCAACAAGATCCGTAATCTGCTTTCACACGAGTATGTTCAGACTGGGTCTGAGATCATGCAGTATGATAAATTGTGACACCACACTAAGCCAGGAAACATTACTACTGGTACTATTTTCATTCTCTTTGCTGTGCAGTAGGTTAATATCATATTTCATTTGAAAATCAACATTTCAGATGAGCTGTAAGCTACTGAAAAACATTTATGCCCAGTTGTCCGGGGTTGGTGGTGACTTTATTTGTCTACCAGGGTAAGAGACAATTGTATTTACCTACTGTATGGACAGTATAGACCTGGATAACCTTGGCTTCATTTAACCTCTGGATGTGAGTGAATGTAGTGCTAGATGTGTTGCCAAAGAGTCCTGTTGGTTTACTGTGTGGTGAACTCTGGTCCTGGAAGGCTGGTGTCCTGCACAGTTTGAGGATTTACCTCCTCAGACACACCTGGTTTAAATCAGCTGGTAATTTCCAGGCTAAGCAAGTGTGTTTGAGAAGGTGCTGGGTACAATCTATTTACACGCTTGCTTTAAACAATACAGTTTTAATTCTGGGCATTATTCTCTGCATTTTACCCATCGGAGCAGTGGGCAGCCACTATAGCCACAGCTGGGGGTTAGGCGCCTTGCTTTGAACCTTCAGTCATAAACTATAAAAAACAGAAAAGTGTTTCTAGCCATTAGGCCACGACTGCCTTTTATAAAAGCACTGCGTTGGCTGGGAATATATAGAATAAGACATATATGTACTATGTGTTTGTGCTCATATTTAAATACACTTTGTAAGTAACAAAAATGTACAAGTGATTAAAAACGTAGTGTAAATGGTGAAAGTTCTCATACCCTGCAGCCACGTTATTGGAGTTCCAGCTGGGGTGGACGTACACAGCGCTAACACTCATGTACTGCTCTGTGCCTTCCTGAGTGTAGATATCATGGTCTCCCAGGACAACACGCCATGTTCTCTGGCTGCAAAGATCAAAAATTATCATTTGATTGCCTTTGAGTGTGGATTAATTTATTAGATCATATGTCAGTATCCCAAAGACTTTAGCCTGTAGAGATTGTTTAATTAAGAGCATCTTGATCAACCATCAGGCTTATCAGTGTCTACTGAACATAGTTCGTTTTAATGACTTATTTTAGATTAAACTCAGTTACGTGTCGACGCAGTGAGCTGCTGTCATCACCCATCGTCTCCTGATCAGGGTTCCTCCACAGGTGTGGTAGTAGGAGCCACCAGACAAGTACTGGAGAGAGATCTGAGACACAGAGTTGGGATTTAAAGTGCATTGGATTGGTATTACAGGTGTTAAATCCTTTACAGAAAAACACACACATGCAAAAAAACCTTTGTTTTAATTTAGAAGGATTAATATTTTTCTTCGGTTTACTCTTGAATGAGACAGTAGAACAGCCTCAGAAGAAATCGGTTACCTGCCATGGCCAAGAGTTTGGTCTGGCCACCTCTCCACCTACAACTCTCTCTACCACATTCTCCAGAAACCTGGGCTCTGGCCTCTCCTCTGCCAGCACTACACACATAAACACAAACACAAACACGCAGCCTATGTATGTCTGCTTACTCTCAAAAGTAAAATACATAATAAGACATGAGTCTTACCTAACATATTGCTGAAGCGCAACTGATTTTATCTCAATGAACAGATTAAAATCTGTCAGAGTTGTCAGTGGGTGTGTGTGACAAGTTGATCATAGTAAAATGAATCTATCGGTACAGTCTGATCTTTCTGTGCGCTACTGTTTTCTACCATTATATGGAAAGAGCTCCATGCTGCCTTTATTGTTGGATGGGCTGTGCTAGAGTTAATGCTATTCCTTGGCCAGAATCATATGCTTTGTTCAAATCTTAGAGGCAGAGGTAGTTGCAATGCCTATGGTGACTTGAAAATGTTCTGCAGTCTGTATCTTTGCTTAATCTGGTTCCTTACTTTTTCAGCATCAGTGGCAGCTTGATAAAGACTTAAGCATAAATTTATCTAAATTCTGTCATTGTAGAAACAAGATTACATTTGTTAACCTTTGCTGGCTGCTGTGTGGAAAAAGCCTTGCTACTGTTTGGCAGCTCACTTTAAAAGAGTCTAATTCTCTTTCTCGTAGAGTAGGGGTGACTTACCCAGGGCGGCGAGGACACTCAACAAGAGGAATCTCAGCATGTCTGCAGAACTGTCACGCTCCAGGACCATTGACGCTTTATATACCATCAGATTGTGAGTCAGAGCTGAGTGTGATGTTTTTCCACCATGGCCGTACGCACAGGTGTTCGCAGTCTCACAGTTATCACATCTGCCGAGGTCGTTTGTACTCAGGGTGATAACAGGAAACTCTTTCCACATGCTTTTCAATAAGCCAAACTCCAAAGCCAAAGGTAAGTCAGGCCTTCATACACACAAGGGCAATGGATGGAGCAGATTTAGCTTAATGTGTTGCAATATGTTTTGCAATATGTGTATGTAAATTTCATTTGTTCACACATTTGTGTAAGCGTTACACTTTTCATACATAATTTGGTCCATTTTAAAAATAATTTATCAGTTCCAACATGGCTGCAGGAAGCAACACGACAAGGCCCTGTGTTAAGTAATGCTCCCAATGTAAATGTAGCATTATTGATTTGACTTCATGGCACAATGACATTGATAAGTAAGCAGAAAAAGCAACCTCAGCAAGATAGAATGGTCAAATTTCCCATGCTCCCTGAATAAATACTAATACTATTGATTTCAAAACCATTTCAACAATATTTTTCATTTCTTTAAACTTTAATATTCAGATGAAAGTGTTCAACTGAGGTTACATGTACAGAGTTATAATGAATTAGAAGATCCATTTAATATTTTGCAACATGATGGCCTGCACTAGGTGGGGCTAGGATGCTGCAAACTGCCGGCATATTAGATAAGAGAATAAACATTCAAGAGCCGTGCTCAAGGACTCTATATCCATGCAGGACTGGATCTTCCACCTCTAAAGGATTTTCTAAACCCTAAGCCAAAAGTGGAAACTTTCCCACCATTTTTTAATCACGGCTTGGAGACTTATTCAAAGGAGTGATCCATTTTAACCTCTAGAATGTTCCAAATGTTATCAGGTCTGTGTTGGCAAAGATTTCCAGACTGCAAAGAGTCCTTAAGGTGCCATTCAGAAGCCTCAAAAGGTTTTTTTAATCGAGGAATCCCTAAAGGGTTTCTTTTTGTAGTGCAGTCATTAAGTAAGAAGACTTGCCCTCAGCTGACCTATTTATTAGGCTTCTGTGGAAAAGTGACCTTTAAATACAATACTTCACTTCACCTTGAACAAAATCTCATTTTCTTTTGCTTAGTTGGTGGTTTTCTCATAACAGTTGGAGACACTGCTACCTCTTAGTACATTATAGACTAGTGATCCACACAATATTATAGTCTACACAATCAAAGCTCTGTCTTTGTATAACAAGCAAAGGGAATTTCATCATTATTTTGCTTTTGTTGGCCTGTGATTTATAAGCGTCATCAGTAACACTTTACTGTTCACAATGTACATTTATTTATATTTATTTACATTTATTCATTTGGCCGACACTTTTGTCCAAAGCTATGTCTAAGATACAGTAACAATCTAGCGTTTTATCTGTGCAGGACAACACTGAGGTGAGGGCTACTATAAAAACAAACAGTTTTCCTCTTAGTCCATAAATACAGACAGTGAGGGCTACAATATGAAGCATAGATGAAACATTATTATTGTCTAGACAGTTGCGTACACGTCTGATAGTTTAAGTCGCTGAGGTGGATGAGGAGTAGCTGAGTCTTTAAGCACTTCTTGAATATAGTGAGAGACTCTGCAGTTCTAATGCAACTCGTTTGACCAGTGAGGGAGAACAAGATGGGGTGGAATATCCAATCACTGTTCACCCGCTGATATGAGTGATCTGGAGGGTGTATAGGCCCGGATTAGTGTGTCCAGGTAGCCCGGAAGCTGATTCATTGGTGATTCTGTAGGAAAAGCGGCTGGATTACGTGAGTGCACCTTAGCTGGTTGAAGATTGACAGAGCTGCTGCATTTAAAAATTGCAGCGGCTTGTAGCTTGTACATTATACCTGGAATATTGAATAAAATTTCATTTCTAGTAATGAACACACCAACTTAATCTTTAGTTAACTGAAAGAAGCACAAAAAATTCCTTCTACTGTTTTGGGGCACATGTAAATGTGACTCAAGGACAAAGACGTGTACTGTCTAATGAATTTTAAAGATTTTATTTCATTTCAGGATTTATTTTTATGCCTCTCTATCGTCAACTGTGGAATCAACCCACTCATACAGTGTCCTGCCTCAAGAGCTGCGATGTTGTTCTGAGGAGAAACTACTTTATGTTCTAATCTTGTGCAATACCTTCACACCTGTGCTCCCGAGGTAATCGCATCGATCTTTTTATTATGCATGCTTGTTGAGTTCCGACTTGAATGGATGCAGTGTTTTTTTATCTGAAAACGAGAGCTTCATCATAACGATTCATTTCAAATGGAGACAGTTACAATAATGAACATGATTAATACTGTGAAGGAATCGTTAAATGTCATGAGTTTGTTCAGGATAAGAGCAAATAGTGAATTCTAATGACCAAAGCACTTCATCATACCACTCAGTCATCACTGTGCATTAACAGTATCTCAATCTGGGCCCCACAGAGCTGTCCTTTCAAAGACAAATGGCTTCCTATGTTCATAAGAGGGAGCGTTCCTTGACAAGCCAAGATTTGTCCTAGATCTAAGCTATTACAAATGTTTCCTTGACATTTTTTTTCCTGCAAAGCTGTGCCGGTTGTGAGCCGAGCACACACTGTGCTGCATAACCAAGCACATTGTTCTGTCTGAAGGCATCTATCATTAGCATTCCATTCTGAAATACTGCTCTTCGTTCAGAGCTATCATAAGATAGCTGTAGCTGTCGCTGGAAGTCACTTTGGCAAACGCGTCAGCCAAATGAATGAATGTAAATGTAAGATGTGTAGGTCTAATTAATTTCTTACAAATTTCTTCTCTGTTTGCTTTTGTATAACAAACTGAAGATGAGACACTACAGGTTATGAGAGTCATTTTTATAAACAGATCTGTTTTTTTTAACAGATATTGCATTTAAACAAAGCTGATTACTAATTCTCTTACAAATATTTTTTGTACTGTAAGTTTAGATATGCAAATTATCAACTGCATGTTTTTAAACAAAGAAATCTTGCCTTTGGATGATGCTATATTTAATTATTTTACTTAGTTTTTATTGTCAAGACACTTCAGAGAGAGGTATATTAAGCAACTGATAAATTTCATTGTTAAATTGTTTTATAAATATTTAACAATTCCATTAACCATTAGTGTAAAACATTTTTCCAGTTGTTTTATAGCACATAATCGAACATGAATCCATCTTTGGGCAATGTAGTGGTAGGTCCTTCTGTGAAATCCCTATTAGAGTTTTAGAGTTTTAGTTCTATATGTGGAGAAAAGCTGATGTTGGGGAACCAGTAAATCTGTGAAGTGCTTTACTCATTGAGAGTGTAGATATAAATCAGAATCAGAAAAACTTGCTTGCTTATACTGTATACCCATAGTTAAAAGAAAACAGACATATTCTCATATTTGAAGTAGATTCTACATGAAACTACCTCTTCGGTGATATGCCTTGTGATTGTGTGGTAGAATGTATTTTACTTGTAGAGTTTACTGTGGATTAGTTCACCCCTTGTCGTATTTGCACAAAAATAAAGGACTTTATGCTTTGTTTCTAACAATATTTCTAGATGCTTCTCCTGCTGCTGTATTACTGTTTTTTATGCTACTCTACATCTGGCACTTCTGTAGACAGTACCAACCAATAGATATATTTGTTGACCAACCTATGCAACCCCTAGTGCAATACGTCGATAGCGATCTACTGGTCAATTGCAAAGACATTCGAGTCAAATGCTGTTCCCGGCCTTTCAAAATAAACTCTACTGAACACAAGACTGGGCAACGTAAAAATGAGTGAACCACGAGCCACTGAATACACTACGCATGATACATAGATCGCATGTCATTAGAAAAAGGTGTTCGTTTAAAAGGGTTTGTTTAATGATGCAGAAAATAAGTATTTGGTCAATAGCAAAAGCTCAATACTTTTTAATATAACCTTGGTTGGTCAAGCATTTCCTGTAAATCTTCTCCAGGTTTGCACACACTGTAGCTGGTATTTTGGTCCATTCTTCCATGCAGATCTTTTCAAGAGCTGTGATGTTTTAAGGCTGTCACTGAGCAACATGGACTTTCAACTCCCTCCACAGATTCTCTATTGGATTAAGGTCCTGGCTAGGCCACTCCAGAACCTTGAAATGCTTTTTATGGAGTTGCTCCTTCGTTGCCTGGGTGGTGTGTTTGGGATCATTGTCATGCTGGAATATCCAGCCACGTTTCATCTTAAATGCAGGAAGGAAGTTTTTGCCCAAAATCTCATGATACATGGCCCCATTCATCCTTTCCTTAATACAGATCAGTTGTCCTGTCCCCTTTGCAGAAAAGCAGCCCCAATACATGTTTCCATCCCCATGCTTCACAGTGGGTATGGTGTTCTTAGGATGAAACTCAGCATTCTTCCCTCTCCAAACAGGGCGAGTGGTATTTATAACAAATAGTTCCATTCTGGTCTCATCTGACCACATGACATTCTTCCAAACCTCCTCTGGACTATCGAGATGGTCTCTGGCAAACTTTAGATGGGTCTGGACATGTGCTGCTTAAGCAGGATTTTAATCCATGATAACATAATGTTCCTGTACCTGGAAGACGCTTTGGACAAAAGCGTCAGCCAAATGAATAAATGTAAATGTAAATGTGTTACTAATAACCTAAAAACCTTTGTTACTGTGGTCTCATCTGTCTTCAGGTCATTGACCGGTTCCCCCGTGTAGTTCTGGGCTGTTTCATCACTGTTTTCATTTGTTTCTACGAGGTTATATCTTACATGGAGCCCCGGGTCGAGGGAGATTGTCAGTGATCTTGTATTTATTCTATTTTTTAATAATTGCTCCAACAGTTAGACAGCTCTCTGGTCTTGGCCATGGTGGAGTCTGACTGTTTGAAGGTATGGACAGGTGTCTTTTATACAGAATTCTTGCTTGTTTGTAGGAGCCAAATACTTTATTTTATTTTCTGCACCATTTTACAAAAGATTTCTTTAAAAATCATACAATGTGATTTCATGGATTTTTTTACATTCTGTCTCTTACAGTTGAAGTGAACCTATGATGAACATTACAGACTCTCTCATCTTTTTAAGTGGGACAACTTGCAGAATCTGTGGCTGCCAAATATTTTTTTGCCCCACTGTGTATATGTATATATTTTCTTTTAGCATTTTTATTGTTGCTATATTATTGTGACTATGTAATTTTAAAAATCTCTTGCAAGGCAAAAGTGTGGGCACCCCTGCCCTAGTGTGTAAGTGCCATTTACTCTTGTTGGAAGGTTCAGGACAAAAAAAGGGTTTGACTAAATGTCTGCATCAAGACTAAGAACAAATTAACTGTTTGTTAATGAGCTGAGCTCTTGATGATTTACCTGCTGATTTATTGCAGTTTTAATCAAAGTCACCTTATTCATCCAATCGGAAGCTCCTGGTGGTTCATCAACTCAATCAGGTGTGTAGCATTAGGAATATAGAAATGATTAAGAGCAGCTCGGTTGTGCCTATCAATTACTTTTACAGAAATGTCACCCCATCCTATTTCAGGTTCCTACTGGTTAATAATAGTCATGTAAAAGTATGTTCCATGAAAATGGTAGATTTTTGGAACATGTTTATAGAAGCACCCTCACTATACTTTCTTTAATTTGACTTTGATTTCATTGGATTGCTAAATGTCATTTGTTGGAATATTTTAACTTTAATTACATGCACTGCATTAAAGAGGGTGAACTTCTTTGAATGCACCAATTCCAAGACCCTATCAAGCACAATAACTTTCAAAGGGCCTTTATGGCTTCACCCTTACATATCTCACTGAGCTCCTTCATTCTTACTGTCCCTATTGCACTGTTTGGACTTCTGACCCTGAACCTCTTTTAGTTGCATTCACAAGATTCTCATAAATGAGCCCTGTGCTTCAGTGCTGCTGCTGATCTCAGGATTTTTTTGCCACAATCTTTACATGAATGTTCTACTGTCTCTTTTTTGCAATTTATATTGCAGTCTTTGTTTGTTTATTTGTCTGTTTTTGTCACTCCCTGTGTAGTGTCCTTGAATTTGTGCAAAGTGTTCTGTAACTTTAACTTCCTTTTAAGTCTAAGAGTTGGCCCTTTTATTGGGAAATTACGATTTCAATTGCTGAGGGTACAGGAAAACACACTAATCTTTGTTCTTGGGTGGAAAGAATTGCCCTTCCTCTTCCCCATGACTAAAAATGTAATGAAAGCCTGATTATTTAAAAGTGCTATTTGGTTTCTATGTAGAAAAGGCAAATAAAGCTCTCTCATTGGTTGTTGGGGAAACATTTGTGTTTAACTTACCAAAAATCAAGATTTATGCATTTTTGCACTAAACAGCTGAGAAGTTCAGCAGAATTTTTTAACCCATTGCTTCTCGCTTGCTATCTTTATACAGAAACCATCCACAAGTTCAGCAGCATTCTGACAGATCTATGATGGTGCAAACACACTTTTTGAACCTGCAGCCATTCCCTGGCTCCACCAATATATCCTGACAAATTCACAATAGCACAAATACCTCCTCTGATCTCGCTGCCATTTGTTGAATCCCCTAATATCTCCATAATCTCCAATTCATGTTCTATACCTACAATTAATAAACTTACCTAATATACATACCAGACAAAATATAAAAAATATGTCCTCACTTTTTTTTATTTGTAATTTTGACTCCTTGACTCTCTGCATTGTCTGTTTGTTTGTATGTATGTATCTATCAAAATGTATAATTTCCTACATAGTTAGGGCTTCAGGAGCTGTACTAATGTTTCAGATTAATAAACCAATCACGTTATGATTTCCAATACTGACAAAAATGTCACCGGGGCAATGGTGTTCACTATTCACCACTTGAATACCAGTGGTGGTCTAAACGGTGGGTTTGTGTCAGATGGTAAACAACAGCAGCTACTTACAAGCTTCAGATAAAACAGTGAATGTCTTTTAAAACCTTTAGATGTTTAAAGTGTAAGAAAAAATATTGAAGTGCTTTGTTGTTCTTTGCACAAACATCCCACAGACACACATTTGAAATAAACATAGCCTTAGACTATGTGTTTTTTCTTCATGTTTTAATAATGATGATCAGAGCAGAAGGTTTGAGTCTCAGTTTGGTTGTGACTGATGGAATATTTTGTAAAAAAAAAAAAAAGAAGACTGTTTTGAAAAATGTATTTTGTAATTTTTAATGGGAAAAGTGTTTGCTTATACACTTAAGGTGTGATGATACGCTTGTCTTCAGAGGTGGCAAATTCAGGTTCAGAATATAAAAAATCCTCCCCAGGATTTTGTTCCAACTGCCTGACTTCTCCAAAGAGAGAGGACTTTTACTTTCTGGACCTGAATCGTCACCTCTGCTGGTGTTTTCCTCAGGCACATGTGTGTCTCATGTTTGTTTGTTTCTGTTTAGGTCTCGCCTTAGCCACACCCCTGGTTCACACCTGTTCTTTGTCTTGTGTCTCCACTAGGGGTGGGATATCTCACGATACGATATGCGATATGTGGCCCACAATAATGATAATATCGCGATACCACGATATTGCGATAATCGATATATCGTACGACAATGACATAGCAATATAACACAGAAACACGGGGATGTGATATTAATTTACTTAAGTATTAGCAATGCTTTTGTCACATTTCCTGTATTTGCTTTGCGACCACAATCGGAAGCTCAGAACAACGGCTACTTCAGCTTCATGGTCTTCACTTCTGCTCCCCTTTGTCACTTAGCAAGCTGCGCTAGCATCGTGCTAACAACGTTTGCATTTATTAATGTTTCTGACGTTTTGTCCAAAGCATCATCCAGGTACAGGAACAATCAAGCATAAATTCAGACATGACAACAGTTATGTGAGATTTACAAGGAGTTTGACACATTCCTCTTAGTCATAGAACTCAGATTGCTCCATAATTTGTCTGACAGACACGGTTAAAAGCGTGATGGTTTTAACCCTGTCTGTACCGGACAAATTATGCAGCAATACGCTTCTGTCTGAGTTCTAAATTATTGTTGAGGATAATTTAGCAAACGCTAACTATTGGCGGGGACACGCGATTCCCACTTTCCTCCTTTTTAAAGAAGCTCTCCAGTGATGTGTGTGTACTCACGCTAAATGAGTCACACGCTGGTTGTGGCATCCATCACTATGCAAGAGACGCACAGAGACGCAGCCGTCGCAAAATAATCCACTCTGTTCCATCAATGTTCTAAAAGCCAAACCCAGACTGGGGCGTCTCAGTCGAGCTTTTTTGCATCCAACTCTTCTAGTTTCAAAGTTTAGAGCAAAACAAGCATCTTCTTCTGCTCTCCAAATCTCCTGCACTCACGCCGGTAAGTCAACGCCACTGGCGTATCGATAATCGTATCACGTAAGCAAGGATGACGATATATCGCATTATTGATATTGTGGCCCACCCCAGGTCTCCACCCAGCCCAGATGAGTAATCAAGTTCAAGTATTTATTCCCTTATGTTTTGAGTGTTGATTTTCAGATCTCTGTTGTATTTAACCTGTTGTTCGACTGTTATGTCCCACGTTTATGTTTGCCCTGGTTCTCTGTGTGTTTTCCATGTTGGTTAATGAACCTTGATTTAATCGTCCTTGCACTTACACCCGCTACAAAACCCTTACATTAGGCTTGTAGTTTTTATCAGTGCCTTCGAACCTTTCATCATTTTAAGAGTGGAATCAAGTGTTATTGTCAGGAGAGACAGAAAACAAAAGGAAGGGCACAAAATCCATGCGTCAAAGAACAATGTGAAAAATTGATAAAAGTTGATAAAAAGCAACTCCTCAAGTGTCCACAATTTGTCAGATAGCAAAGTGTAAAGGCATAACAGATATTTGCTAAGAGCTTTAAAAAGCGTGAGAATTTCATCAACTTCACTTCCTACTTATAACACAGCTCACTTTTAGATGCTCTTTCTTTGACATTGACTTTGACAGTGGGTCGGATTAGTTCATTCCCAGTCTTAGCCCATCTCTCCAAAGAACACAAAGAATCCTTTCAGACGTTTTTGCTCAGTGCCCCGCTAGGGCTGGACTCATGATCCCTACAAAACAATAGCGCGGAGGACAATTGAGGAAGGCACCATTGCCAAAGTCTTTTATATTGGTGCTAATTAAAGCAGGAGTCATTAAAACTGTCTGCATTTTGGATTATACTCTTATCTTCCTCCATTATGGAGATAGTCAGCCTGGCCGGTAATTGAGCCAGCTGTGACAAGTGTGCAAGGGCCATTGGGTTGGGTTAGCTCAGGAACACAGATCTGCTGCCTCTTTCGCACGGATCTGGTGGCCTTCTTTTCTTTTCCTCCCTCGTTCTCTCGGCACAGGACGGATGAATCAAAAGTGCGGATCAAAGGGAAGGAAGTGCTGGGGATGTTTTAATTAAAGATGTTTGTTCTTGATAGAGCGTCTGTCTCTTAATGAAGGCAAGATTTGGGTTCCCATAAACGAGCATGGAACGATGGAGGAAATTGAGGTTTGAAAGTTAATGGCTTGCGCTGATGGGCCGTGAGATAGGAAATCTTAGGGGGTGTTCAGTGCTGCTTCAGTTACACCACTGTTTAATGTGAGCAAAAAGTAAAAGTAAATTGTGCCTGGTTTCAACGCAAACTTTCAAATTCGAGTTAAAGTATCGCTAAGTGACTCTGAAAGGTAGGAATCTGCTGCTTTTAAATCCCACTGTATGTGTTTCTTTATATTCCAGCTACACCTGAAGAGCAATAGTAAGGTCGAAAATGACAAGAACGCGTGCAGGAAGTAACCTTTGCAAAACTGACAGTGCAAAATAGGCAGTTAATGTGACTCAGGAGATGCAGGAGAATAGTTTGAGGCAGATGGACGTGTGCAGGCTCATTTATAAGCCATTGCAAGCAGCAGAGGTCAACACAAGGTCATTCATAATCAAAAACCCAAGAGACAAGTAAAAAGGTCACGATAGAAACAGTGATTTATGGAGACACAGGAGAAAACAGAGAGACAGCACAGATGCTGCTTATACAACATACAAAGATCTGATGAACCAAGGATTTAAAATCCAGATATTGCTTTGTTACTTCAGTGCTGGAGCTGCAAGGCTACTGTCGCTAACTAAAGGTGCCTACAGACTGTTTTTTGCAGGCTACACTGCATCATGGGTCTAAAGCAAATTCGAGTGTTGACATCCTTCTGCAAAAGAACTGGTTAAGAATCAGATTTTTTAGGATCTCTCTCAAAAAACAACTTAAGAAAAAAACAAGGAAGATCTTTGTAAATGAGGCCCAGTGAAGCAAGAATCAAACCCAGTGTATCATTTTCAGCTGCATTCCTATAGGTTAGTAGATGTAGGTCACATCAGTGGTTAAACTGTGACACAATCATCCTGAATTTCTGATTGTGTCCCTGGCAAGACCCTGACAGCGGCCATCTTTGCGCCTCTCTCACAAAGCGATATAGGATAATCATTTTTATCCATGACCAAAGATATTGCCTCATTTCTTTTAAATTGGTTATCTTTCTTCTGGGACTGGCCAGAATTCCAGTGCATACTTGCTATTACACTAGAAGTAGTTACTCAAAGAGCATTACTCAAATACCCAAATTACCCCAAATAACCTCTCAAATACTTTTACTTTTTACATTTTGTTTAATAGTTTTTGTCCCAAAGCACCAAAAAATATTTCATTAATTATTGTTCATTTCTTCAGTATGTTTGATATGAGTGGGAATAATGGGACAGGCCCAAGTAACTAGGCCCTGGTGCTGCAACTGCAAGCCTTAGGAAAGTGGGTGGAGTCAGAGCCAAAGAGACACTAAGGTCCTGCCCACACATGGTCCTTTTGTATTTCATTTTTCATTTTTGGTTTTAAAAAAATCCCATCCACTCGAGCATGTTTTTGAAAATATCTCTGTCCATGCAAATGCAAAAACGATGTCAAACCCTGTCAAAAGTCAAACCGTCTTCTGTAACATCCCCTCATCAGCAAAATACACTGACAGGCGACCAAAAATGCTGTTTATGTGAAAACACACAGAAAAGTCTTCAAAAATTCCTGTCTATGTTTGGACAGGGTCTAGATGCAGTTTGTGCTGATGTTTTTTCTTGAGAAGTTAGTGTAAGAAAACACTGACGATAAGCTTCACCAGCTCCACTAGTGAACAGGAAGCAGTATTGTACATCAACCAGTCTACCTGCGTGTTGGAGGCTGCCTGCAACTTGAAAGTAATTTAGTCGGTGGAAGAAATGTCTCCTTTTGCATCCTGTCATCCGCTCTGCTCTGTCTGTTTCTCTGCAGGTATATTTGTCTCGTGTGTGCCGTTACAGCTGTGACAGCAGCAGGAGCCATGTCCTGCCAGATTAAGCGGGAGGCCATCAGATAGCTGGAAACTCAAGCCCATGAGGAAATCTTCTAGTGCCCCGCAGTCTGCCGCCACTGCAGATGATTCTGGTCTCAAAAAGACAGGACTCAGGTGCAGATCCAACTCTGTATGTAGTGGGGTGTAAATCCTGTACCTCACGTTTGTTAAGAAATGATTCAGTGCATTCTCAAAAATTTAACTACAACTAATATATATATTTTATATTTTGGTTCAATATTGTTACAGTTTCAACCTTACTTACGTTGAAGTATTGTTTCTTGCTAAGTCGGCCTACATTTTAAAAATGTTTTCTTTTTAAAGGGACTGTAACGGAATTGCCATTTTTGTAACATATAAACACGCCCTGTTACACATAGTCTCTATATGAAATTTAAGCTTGATAAACAGCTCGTTTTTTATTGAAATATTTTTTGTAATGTCGCAAAAAACCTACATATTTATATATATATATATCCACTCTTTCTGCCTGCAGCACCTGGACATTTGTAAGGAATGTTACATTTTGAATGAGGCAGAATAAACGACAGCCAGTTAGAACAGAGTTTATTTATATACAGGGCCCTCCATAATGCTTGGGACAAAGACACATTTTTCTTTGACGTACCCCTCTGCTCCTCAGGGTAAAGTAATAAATCAACCAATTTAGACATGATTAAAGTTCACATTTTACATTTTAGTTTCAGCATTTAGAAATGACAGCACTGTGTGTAAACGCTGTCCCTCTCAATTAGGGCACCATAATGTTTGGGACAAAAAAGCAGGTATATTAAAGCAGTCATGTTTAGTACTTATTCATGCAATGACTGCTTGAAGTCTGTGATTAATAGACATCCCCATGTATCTGGTGAGGCTCTGTCAAACCTCTACTGCAGCCACCTTCAACTCCTGCATGTTCAAGGGTCTTGTTACTTTAAGTTTCTTCCTCAGTATATGGAAGGCATGCTCAATTGTATTTTAATCACGTGACTGGCTTGGCTGTTCAAGAGTTCCAAACATTATAGAGGGAACTGTATATCAGTCTTAAAGGCACATTAACAAAAACAGCCTGTTTAATTTAAAGAGAGGTTAAAAATGATTTAAATAAGTAGAAAAAATCTGGACATAGGTTCTTTAAATGAAATAAGTTATTGATCCAGAGGGAAATTTAGGTACCAGTAGCCAAGAATTAAACCAAGTCAGTTACATACACAAATTACATGCTATATAATACTATGCATAATGGTACACTGCAATATGAATGTACTAAAAATACACTACATATAAATATATATAGTCTTATGCAAAAGTTTGACCACCCCTTGATAAAAAAAAAAAGTGTGCAAAAGTTTGGGCACCCTAAGAGTTCCAAAGTTTCAGATTCTTTTACAAGGATTCAGACATTAATCAACTCTTTAGATGTGATGTATGGCAACAGCTGTCATTAGTAAATGTCATTAGTAAATGTCATTAGTAAATGTCATTAGTAAATGTCAGCTGGTGCC
>JBBIGC010000131.1:7970671-7983059 GCA_037576955.1 Lepidarchus adonis | reverse complement strand
CTCTCTCTCTCTCTCTCTCTCTCTCTCTCTCTCTCTCTCTCTCTCTCTCTCTCTCTCTCTCTCTCTCTCTCCCCATTGACTTTTCCCTCTTGCTCTATCTTCAGTATCACCCCTTTATTCCTTACTCCCTCTCTCTTTCTCTCTCTCCCCTTCTTCCGTCTCTCTTCCTGTTAGGGATCAGTTGAGGCTCAGGGACGACCTCAGGGACATGAAAGATGATCTGAAGGGTTCTCAGAGTGGACGATTGATCTGAGCAAAGCACCGTCCATCCATCTCTGTCTCCCCCAGCCTGTATGGATGCTGCTGCTTTAGCAAAGCCTGCACAGCCTCTTGCTTCGTCACCCTCCAGCTCCTCCAGCGGCGGGCCAAAAGGTAATTAAGCGCAGTCCTCGTCTCTGATTTATCAGTGTCTCCATGTGTCAGAGGGGCTGAAGTCGTCAGCCCTGATTTGTTGTCCCACCCAGGAGGAGCTGAGGCAATACATTACATCATCATTTATTAAGGCTCTGGTAATCCCACAGACTGGGACAGCTGATTTCTCAGTCCTTAAAAATAGCTCCAGCAATTACATTTACATTTTACTACTTTTAACATACTTTAAAAAAGAAAGGAAAACATTCTTCACTTTTAAAGGATTTCATGGTAAATCTTATGTATCTCATTGTTCAATCTAAGCACTGTATGGGAAAATGGAAATTGAATTCCTGACATCATCTAAACCAAATAATGTCCATATATATCCATCCATTCAGCCTACAGCAGTTTAGCTCCGCCCATTCAGCCTGAGGTTATAAGGAGTGTTGCAGGTTTGACTGCTCTCCGGACGAGACACAGTAAATCACAGCCGGTCAGAACTGAGGACAGTGTAATTCTGCTGTTTCTCCTACTGCTCCCTCACCAGCCATTTTCACACATGGACATTGTTCACACCTGTAGCACATGGCAGCAGAGTTTCCGTGTTAGACATGTTTACGCCTGCTGGAAATTCTCCATGGGGTTTAGGTGAGGGGTGGCACTTGGGCAAAGTGTGCAGAAGGCAGACCATAGTGTGACTACATTGCTGGGTCGTTACTGGGCCATGAACAACAGAGTCTCTCTATTTTCCTTTATTTGATTTTTGATGTTTCCAAGTTTGCTTTTATTGCCAAAAATGACCGTTCTTCTTCAAGTTCGAATATTATTTTTCTTCCAGTTTTGCTCTTTTTTTTGCATAGTGAAGTGAAAGTGACTTTCTGTCATTGTGAACACTCAGTGCACCACAACGAAATTTGTGCTCTGCATTTAACCCATCACACGTGCACACGTGGAGCAGCCCAGGGAGCAGTGAAGTGGGGACGGTACCTTGCTCAAGGGTTCCTCAGTGGTGCCCGGGCTGGGACTTGAACCTGGGACTTTCTGATGCTTATATATACTTATACTTATACTGATACTCTGATACTTATACATGGGTGCAATTGGACATTACAGACCGAGGGGATGGAAGGTAAATTCAGTTTAGAGTCCAAAAAATGTTTTAATTTGTGTTCCTCCCATGCTGCTGAAGGACTGGACCAGACAGGCTAGCCATCACCCCTCCACATGCATCAGTGAGTCTCAGGTCCCATGACCTTGTCCAGAATTACCAGTTGTCCTTCCTTGGAACACTTTTGGTTAGCACTGCATACTCCACAAGACCTGCTGTTTTGGAAATGCTTTAACTCCTTATGCTCCAGTTTTCAGCACATCAACTTCAAGAATTGTTTGTTTGTTTGCTTCCCAATACAATGGCAAGAAAAAGTTTGTGATCTTTCTGGAATTTCATGTTTTTCTGCATTAGATTGTTCTATAATGTGATCTGATCTTCATCTAAGTCCAGGTTATTGGACTTATTGGTTATTATATATTAAATATAATTTGTCTAAAATAATGGCACAAAAATTCTGATCCTTTTATGTTTTTATTGAGAACAGCGATAAACAACTCATATAGCTAGTGGAAAAAGTATGTGAATGCTTAAAAACCTTTTTTGATATTTTTGATACATTTGGGAATTCATCTTCCCCTCAATGATTGCAAGCCATGATGCAGCAAAGCAGGAACAAATCATGATGTTTAAGGTATTGAGGTAAACTTTTGTTATAGACCAAATACTTATTTTCTGCACCATTATAGAAATACATTCTGTAAAAATCATACATTGATTTCTTTTTACATTCTGTCTCTCACTCTCACCTATGATGAATATTACAGAGTCTCTCACCTTTTTAAGTGGGACAACTTGTGAAATTGGTAGCTGCCAAAAGCTTTTTTGCTCCATTGTACGCTGTGAACACTCGGCTACAAGCTCGTAAATGAGGCTTACTTTCAGTGTATCTCCATAGTCTCCAGGTTACCAAAATACATAGAATATAACAAAATATTAGCAAATTTTCAGTGTCTACTCATGTTTGTAACTCCTCAAGTTGCTCAGGTGTCTCTTGTTTAGTGTATGTATTTATACTCCTTGGATTGAGTCTGTCCTCGTTGGTTAAGTGTGGTTTTCCCTTCTGGTACTTATTGCTGTGCTTTATGTACTTAACTGATTGTTATGGACTTTAAGTATTAAACTATTATATTTCGTTTTTATGCTTGTGTATTCTTCCAAACCTCAAATATCACAGCTCGTCAATTTTGTCTTATTTTCCACATCTTTTAGATTACAGCACTTTTTCTGTGTTAATTTCTTTTTTTTTTACTTTACTTTTGCTTCTTTTAACTGAATGACCTTTGTTTATTTCTTAACCTACATTAAGCAGCTTCAGCACACAGAACAAGCCAACTTTGGAAAAAATTTAGCCACATGCTGCCTAAAGCAGCGTTAACGCGACCGCTCCAAGCACCAACAGTTGGCGAGATAAGTGTTTCACTCTTAAAAAACATTGTTAACTTTATTTCTTGGCAGTTAAACTGGCCTTAACCCTGAGGATGCTACCCCCTCCACTGCCCTGAGCTCTGTGATTAATTTGTCAAATTACAATTTTTCAATTACTGATATAATCAATACTGACAGCCTTGAACGTTCACATCTATAGCCCTGCCGGTAATTGACTTCCTTTATTTTCTTAGACATCTGGAAGTAAAAACACTGTTCAGCACTGTTTAAGTTTCTGACGGCACAGCGACAGAGGCATTTGATTGAAGAAGTTGTCTTCCTGGCGGATAAAGAAAATCAATCAATGCAGCAATGAATAATTTCTCCTGTTTGTTTACTTACATACTCAAAACTTATTTACATGACAATTAAGACCACAAGTGAATAGTAATTACAATAAAGACAACAGAAAATCTATCTTTCTGAGAGATTCTTTCCGAGCCTCCGATTCTGCGCAAGCTGCAAAGTCACCTTATTTAGAAGTCTAGCTTCTGCTATCTTACGAAGCTGGAATATTAATGTTTACATTTGCCCGGGTTAATTAAGAAAACTAATTAATGCAAGGCGCTCAAATCCTGCTGGAAGGAGCACGGCCAGAACCCGAGTTGCAGCCGGATGAGGAAGGTTGTGCATTCTGTTCTTTAAGCCTGACATTCAGGAAACCTTTGTTCTTCCGATCCATTGTGAATCCTGTCAATCAAATTCCGGCACTGACATTTCGCCCGGATGTGCGAAATCACAGTCTTAAAGTTTGCTCAGTCCGAAAAAGCCGACCTCGCATTATTAGCAGCTTGTTATTGATAAAGGGCCTTAACCCAGGAACACGTACCAGCACAGGCATATGGAGAAAGTGCTTAGCGTAACAAGACCACGGTTTATGCCCCTCCTGTTTTCATGGAATTTAGAAGGGATCACTTGAAGGTGACCGTATACGGAGCATGGTTGCTATCGTATTGATCTATGCGAAGCCACAGGATTTGGGCTGAGCCTCAATAACAGCTGCAAAATGTCTGGCAGCAGGGTTGATCTTTTTCAGGCTGATCTTTTTCATGAGCCCAAGCGTAACTATGAATAAGGAGTTTGACATTTTATCACGGATCAAATCTATGTCCACAACACGTTCTGAAAATGTCCTGATAACAAATAACACTCGCCGCTTTTTAGAAGAGCAGCAAGGGTGGTGCAACGAGCTTAAAGGGTATTATTCTAGAGTAGCATGTGCCAAGCAGGGGGCTGTCTATTTAAGAGTGAATAAAATCAGTCGACATCAGTTCAACTCCCGACAGAAACTTTTATACAGTGCCAGGCTTTTTTTGTAGAGATGGACAGATGGATAGACAAGAATGGTCTTGAAAGTCTGCAGTCTTTGGAAGCCTTTTGAGGGGGCAGGGGTCATTCGACAGCGTGTCCATTTTGGGGCAATGATGGTCTAGTGGTAAGGACCTTGACCCTATCAGAATGTCACAGCCCAGACACCAATGAGGTAGCCTTTAGCGAGGTACCGTCCCACTATACTGCTCCCCGGGCGCTGTTGATAGCACGTGTGATGGGTTAAATGCAGAGGTCACATTTTGTTGTGTCACAATGACAAATAGTCACTTTCGCTTTACTGTTGATATGAATGCTCAGTTTTATTGTCCCTCAGAAGTGCTCAGTAGCTTTGAGCAAAGCAGCGATCTCAGCACATTATGAATTAAGTGCACACGCTTCAGCAGCTGTTCTCAGATTCCTTAGTCAAGAACATTGTTACCATTCTTCATTCTTCTAAATGTTCAATGCTACCACTAAAGCTGCCACTGACAGCCTGTGACAGCCTGACACCCTATTTTTTTAATGCAAATATACTACTTTTACACCCCAGTCTGATCTGAAACTACTCGGTTTACATTTATGGTATTTGCTTATTCAGAGTGATGTACAATACGGTGCAAGTCTTAGGCCCCTGAGTAATTGATACTTAAGAGTAGTTTAGACAGAAAATAAGTGTTTATTTGCATATATTTAATACAAATAAACTGTATTTAGTGAACAGTACATGTTTGTAATTTCCAGAGTTTTCCTCAAGGAAGCCTGGAAATATTAATATATGGTTTGGGCTCAATCCGTGGTTTAATCAAAAGAGTTTCATGCAATGGAGGCATTGAGGGGGAATCACCAAACCTGCGCTGTTCTAACAGCTCCCAACACACATCTACTACTTTTTACACACAAAATACATTTAGACTTTTTTAAAAATAATTTTTACTGCTTTTTTTGCTGCAGAAAGACACTCGCTGCTGAGATAAATGACTTTTGCACTGTAGGTGAGCAGATGTGGGTTTAATGCCTGTTGTTTGCTTCCAGGAATTGAACCCACGACCTTTCATCACAAACCCCATTTCTCTAAGCCACGGCCACCCCAGAACATCACCATTTAAAAAGCATGAGCCGAATGTTCTCTTTAAATATGTCAGGATGTTTACATAGTTTCATATAATGCAATTGCAATATCAACACATTCAAAAATAACAACAGCAACAAAACGATCTGCCCACAGGAGAAAATACACAGAGCAGAACTGTTGTTTCAAGGTCACACTTTATATTTTGGCAGTTTTCCTCGTTTCCTCACCTTCCACTTTGCTCTCAGAGATATGCCTGGAGGCCTCACTCTGCTGATTACACCGCTTATTTATTTTAACCAATTTCACCCCTAATTACCACAATAGCTATTAGATTTCAGAGACACAGAATGACAAGCACCATCTAGAAAGTTCACAGTGCTGTTTTGTCCTCCCTTTGTACCAAGTGGCCTAAAAAAGACACCTGTGTCTATGCTGAGGTGTGCTTGGGCTATGGACTTTAAAAACTTACTGTATGTGCTAAATTTATGTTCAGTTTAATTACAAAAATGTGATAATATCCATCCTAGATCTATCATTTACTTACAGCTACAGAATGGTGGAGAGAGAGAGAGAGACAGAGAGAGAGGTCAAATGCCCAACAGGTGCTTAACAATCATTGAGAGACTTCTACATAAATAGATTAGCCAATTAATTACGAGGATACATTGAACACTATAAAGAGCAACAGTAATTCAATTTCCCCAACAGTCTGAAGCCCAGTGATCTAATTATATTCAAGGACCTTTGAAATTAATGAGTTAAAACCTTGGACCAGTTTCTGATAGTCGGAATGAAGTTCTTAAAAGCGCGAACAGCTCATTAATCAATTACTACACCATTAAAACTAACGTGCGAACACAGAGTTTACAGCTTACCTCTTAATTCACCTGATCAGTCTTAAACATGCTCACTATTAATGATCTATTAATAAAGTCTAATAATTAGTTTTTTAAAAATAATAAACTATTAACCTTTAGATGCATAGTCATTCTACTTATACTATGTTATTACTGCAGTTTTGTTTAAACCTAATTATATAATTATATGATTAGATACAGTTTCCTGCCTAATGAATTACATTTACACAGTGAAAGATTACTGACCAGGCCAGTGCACCAGCAACAAGCGGTCTCTGATTGCTGGGAGCCATGGGACGGATGGGGAGGGGGGTGTTTGGGTGTCTCAGACCACAAGGCTTGTGGAGGGTTATCTATAATCTACTAACAAATATATAAATTAAGGGTGGGAATCGCAGGGTATCTCACAAAATGGTACGATACACGATACATGGCTCATGATAACGATAATATCGTGATACCATGATTCAGCGCTAATTGATATATCGCATGGCAATGACGTAGCGATACAACACAGAAAAACACAGGGATGCATTTTTAATTAACATAAATAACAGCAATGCTATTGTTATCTTTTTTATTATATTTATTATATTATAATATTCTTTATTCAGTCATTCTCCAAACTGCTTATCCAGTTCACAGGGAAACTGGAGCTCATCCCAGCTGACTATGGGCACAAGGCAGGGTTCACCCCGGGGAGGAGGCCAACCCATCACAGCAGCAACACAGAGACCGACAACCATTCACACACTGTATTGTAGAGCGGACAGTAAACACAGGAAGCGCTTGTACACTCCACACAGAAAGACACCTCTGGTTGAACTGGGGATCGAACCTAGGACCTTCTTACTGTGAGGTGACATCACTAACCACTGCATATAGTATATTATATTCTATTTCATTTCTGTAGTGAAAAATTCCATGCAGATTGTAAACTTCAGGATGTAAATTTCTCTGCTGGGATCAGGCTTTGCCAATTACAGCTCTCTGATTACTGTAAGACAGATTAATGTATGACAAATTAATGCGCTGATGTGCGTGAAACATAATTAATACTGAAGCATGAAGACTAAGAGCGGGGACCTGGCGCCATTTGGGTGATTTTGCTGTCACAGCAGCAACAAAAGGATGCTCCACCAAAACGACTCATGAAGTTTCTAATCTCTTGACCTGTTGTTGGCCACCAAACAACAACATTTCCTAATGTCAGCTTGTAAACATCGTTCCTAGTCTCATTTAGTCCAAAACAGTGTGTTTTACATCTGCGTCAACAGTTAAGTGCATGAAATGTCTTAATGACTTAGCGTCAACCAGATGGCCTATTCCAAACATGCGCATTCCCGTCTCATTTACATCACCACTCCAAATACTTACTTACTTCAAAAGTGCCTCCGTTTTTCATTCGCAAACAGAACAGATGGGTGTGCACTTAGCAGGGGTGAAAAGGCCAGGCTTCTTCAGTCTTTCAGAGTAGGAAAAGATACTGATACTCTGCTTTTCAGAGAGCAATTGAGATCATCTTTGATGGACAGCAGTGCTTCTTTAGCATAAAACTTGTTCAAACCTTAAAAAGCCATAACATGCCTGAAATTGAGTAGATTCCCCTCATGCTGCTGAAGCAGCTGTAACTATGGCTCTGAGCCCTTTCTATTTTTGTTATTTCTATAATTTGTCATTTCAAAATAAAAGCTTCCTGTTGAGTCATGTAATTGCAGTGTAATTTGGTATCAATAATTTGTGTGAGAATCAATTCTGACAGGATCAATGGTATAGTATTGTGTATTGATCTGCCCACACCTACTTTATGGAAAGTTTGTGAAGTCTCAAAATAAAGTGTTACCTTAATAATAAGCCTGGATTTTAAAGCATTAAACTTTTTTTCTGTTAACTGCAGGTGAACTGAACATTCACAGCTGGAACAGGAAAGTAAAAGAGTTACTGTGAAGGTGAGTGCAGTCAGTGGCAATCAGAAGGCAAGACAACAATTTCCCCTGTAAGAGTTTTTTGTAGCTTGAAAGCAAGGTTTCATCAGAACAGAAAAGCCTTTAAATCCCATGTCACGTCCATCCCTACTTCATTTACCAGACTCATTTGCACTCCAGGTTTTGCAGAAGGTACCTGGCAGCACTGTCCAGTTTAGCGTCTCCATGCCTCACACCTCTTTTCCGTCTGCCTGCTTATCAAACCCTTCATAAAAATAGTGGAAGACACTAAATTGTGCTGCTTACTACTATTGTCGTTATTATTATTATTGCTGTTGTCAATAATAATAATAATAATAATAATAATAATAATAATAATACCTGTATGTTGTTAATAAAACATATTTAATTATTAAATTATATGAAGTATGAAATTATGTTATTCTATTGGCTGATGGAGTGGAATCTAGTGTAATGTCCTAGTGTGCTTAATATATAATGTGTTGATCTGAGGGGGCATTAGTGAGTCAGTCCAGACTGTAATGTTGTGTGTTGACCTGTGGGGGCAGTAGTGAGTCAGTCCAGACTGTAATGTTGTGTGTTGACCTGTGTGGGCAGGAATATCTTCAAGGGTCAACCATAGCCTATTGAGCACCCTGGTTTTGACAGTAGGGTGCTATTATTTATGACGGGTCTTCTGAGAAATAATGTATAAAATTACTTTCACATCTGTGTGGGGTTTTTTTGTTGTTTTTTGCAACTGACCCTTTCATGCTGAATATTATGTATTATGTAACGTATATAATGTATCAACACTTTCTAATTCTCTTTCAAAGACGACATGAGATGTTACAACAATATGAAACCCTGCGCTTCTTTTCCACACATCAGTGTCAGCTGCGTTGTGGGTTTGTTTCTCGATGTGACGACTCTGTCCTTGGACGTTCCTGCATTCGCCTCTTGTCTTTGTGTCCTGGAGAACCCTGTCGGACCTCATTATAGCTAATGGTCCATCTGTCCGTCTCTCAAGGGCCAGCCAAAATCCCGTCTGAGCCACTGACACGCTCTCAAATCAGGTTGCCAAAGAAACAGTTGTTTATAGAAAGTTGGCTGCATATCATTTGTGTTTTTCCCTCTTTCAGAGGCGAGGGTCGCAACACGGTGAGGTCAAGAGCCTTTTGCTTAGCGCTGATTCATCTCACGGCCAATTCCCCAGGAACTGGCAGACCACAGCCAGCCAGCATCTGCTCGCATTCTGACCATGGGCAAAGGCAAATCAGCATGCATGTCCTGGCAGCCTCTGAATCCATAAGTAGCTTCTGATAACACTCTCATGCTATGCTTCTGTTTCTGATAAAATATCATTCTTCACTCTCCACCGCTTCATCTGTATAATTCATTTTCCATAATGAGTATCACACAGTGTCTCTTAAAACAGAAATAAAACCAGAAAACAATTATTTGGTTAACTTTGCTCAATAATTCACAGTTAGATTTTGTTAGTGGGGGGGATTAGCAGTATAGTAGAAATAAAGAGGCTAAAATAAGTGTAAAAAAGGCACAGATTTTCAAAGTAAATATTTTTCTAAAGGTGCTATTGACATGAAATTCTCACCAGATGTAGGTAACAACCGTCCAGTTAACACAGGCAAAGAAATCAAACCATCTTTGTCCATACATTACATTATGGGTAATAAAATGGAATGACACAGGGAAAAAGTAATGAAGACTGAAATGTATTTATTTCTTCGTACTGAAGCCTTAATGAAGCTTCAAGACGCTTCCTGTATGGAGAAACTCCGGTAGTTTCAACTCCTGAGTGTTCTGTGTGAACTCTGAGCTTTAGTTCTTTCCATAGATTTTCTATAGGATTCAGGTCAGATGATTGGCTGGTCCACTCTAGCAACTTTCTCTGAAACATGTGAAGAGTTTCCTTGGAGTGTGTGTGAACATCAGAGTTTGCAGGAACTTGGTTGTTGGTTGGAGAGGTTTGCTGCCATCTTAAAGGTCTTTGACTGTTTCAACAGAGGCATATCTCTGTTTTTCTGAATAACGTCACATTTGTTGCTGAAATCAGAGAACAGGTGCACTGATATTTTTATGAATGAGTCTTTTATATATTCTCCATCAGTGAATGGCTTCCCATGCTTTACTATCTCGTGAGCCACAAAAAATAGCAATGGTAATTGAGTTAGGCTTGAGCACCTTTGGTCTGCTTAATTTCCTGCTACATTTCCAAAATTGCCCTTTTTCTTTCATCTCCAACTCTGTGATTTTCAGCAAATGCTGCGGGTTGTCTCTCAAAAAAAATTTTTTTTGTTATTTGATCATTTCCCCCAACATATCAGGCGTACAGGTACATCAGCATAATCAGCAATGAGGACTAATGAACATGTCCATGCAGAATTAAACACTTGATTTTCCTCCAAGATGGTTTCTTTTTTGGGCTGAGCCATGGTTAGCTTTCTGGGGGTATGGAATTCAAGCCACCTGCAGGAACAGCCCTCGGGGAGATGTGAGGTTTTGGCGCACAGTGTGATGCATATTTTATGCATATTGGACAATGTATTAATATTTGCTATATAACATTTCAGAATATACTGTATAGAATACATATAAAAACAGCTGATTGCATTTTAAAAAATTATTTTGTTTATTGGTTTTGCCGAAGCCGATGGGAGCCACAGCAGTGGGGGAATTCAGATCACAGGTTGCTGACCTATGATCTAGACAATTAGAGGCTGAACTAATGTAATAGTTTTAGGTGCTGAGAAGGATGTGGGGTTGAATGCAGCTCGTTCCACAAGCGAGAAGAGCCTGGAGACTCCAAGCACTGTTCACCCACTGACTCTTCCTTTTTAGGTGTGTTTTTGTGGGACTCAAGCTGAATGCTCTGTATAATTGTTAATGTTACACAACAAGAATATTTTAATATTCTAAATGTAGAAAAACTGCAGATTTTGGGGGCATCTGCTTCTTATTTTAAGAACAATACCAGGGAGAATGAACTATCCAGTAAAAACACATTGCACTGTATGTGTTTTTTATTTTCATTTATTTATTTATTTTTTGTAAATATGAAAGAATAGGAGGTACCAGCACAGACCTAAACCACTACACAGCTACAGGGAATTTCAGGACAACACACGTTGGCAATACAATGCATGTTACTGCATGTTGTGCGTCTTTCTTTACTGTCAATAGCACAGCATGAAGGATTTTGTGGTACGAGGGAAGGCTGCAATGGAGAACGATCAGTCAAAAGGAAGACAACATGAGACAGATGCCCATGGTGTCAGACAATATTTCACCAGAAGACACTAATAGCAGTGCACTCAACATGTCAACACATGCCATGTTTTAGATACTGACCCCCTCCCTCCCCATCATTTTCTGTTCCTTCACCACAACAGATTAGGCTGCCTTGTGTGATGCTATGTCTGACAGGTGTAATTTTACTTGCCCACTCGTTGGCGGTGTGTAATCAATGAGCTCCTTAATTTCTCTGTGGTGGAATTCCTATTAAAGGTCCCAGGATGCTTTCATATCACCAATAAATCCTTCCCTGAGCTCTCAACTCTTCAGTACTTTCATTACCTTCACTTGCATGCAGCAGTGGGCCATTTAATTTGTTGTGCAGTGCAACCACAGAAATGTACTCAGGTGCCTAGCATAC
Source organism: Lepidarchus adonis (assembly GCA_037576955.1). Classification (NCBI taxonomy): domain Eukaryota; kingdom Metazoa; phylum Chordata; class Actinopteri; order Characiformes; family Lepidarchidae; genus Lepidarchus; species Lepidarchus adonis. The sequence continues at coordinate 7,971,328 of JBBIGC010000131.1, read as the reverse complement.
GGGTGATAACCTTGTTAAAGAGCTGCACATATGGTTCTAATGAAAAGTGCCATTTTAACTGTGAGTGAGAGTTTAATGTTCCTTTTACTCAGCAAAGCCAAAGCTCCCTAAATGGTTCTGGGCTTGGAAGCTCAATTCTAGAAAAAGCCTTTAATTGGAAGGAAACCTTTATCTGGAGGCTCATAAAAAGTTTCTTTACACTTGCACACCTCATTTGCAAGGGCCATTTGCTGAGTTTCCCAAGGGAACCAAAATATTGATCATAAATTCTGACCCAATTCTGTGGTGATCTCCCAGCCCAGGCTCACCAGATTCAACTCATGAGTTAATTATTTAAGGTATAGATGGTGAATCGGTTGCTGTGTTGAGCTCTGGTCTTACAGGACCAGAATCAATGGCCTCTATATTACAGCACCACCTGCACTCCAGACTTTAATGTTATGTGTTGACCTAAGGGGGCAGTAATGAGTCAGTCCAGACTGTAATGTTGCGTGTTAACCTGTTGGGGCAGTAATGAGTCAGTCCAGACTGTAATGTTGTGTGTTGACCTGTGGGGGCAGTAATGAGTCAGTCCAAACAATAATGTTGTGTGTTGACCTGTGGGTGCAGTAGTGAGTCAGTCCAGACTGTAATGTTGTGTGTTGACCTGTGGGGGCA
>JBBIGC010000131.1:7920172-7941050 GCA_037576955.1 Lepidarchus adonis | reverse complement strand
TGTGTGTGTGTGTGTGTGTGTGTGTGTGTGTGTGTGTGTGTGTGTGTGTGTGTGTGTGTGTGTGTGTGTTTAAAGGCTGCCCCAGTATTTTGCAGCCCCTGAAATAGCTGATCTGACTCTGATCAGAGTGGAAGGGTATTTACTCTGCAGTCTAATGATTCGGCTCTGTGTTCTCAGCTCGAGTGTGAACAGCAGTTGACTGACGGTGCGCTCGTTTGTTTATGCCTTGTTTATGCCTGGACGCTTGCTTCTGAACGTCGTGCGTGTTTCTGAGCACTTAATTTCACCATGTGTAGGAGTGCGTGCGCGTTCGGTGTATATGATTATATTACGCACCCGCGGCGTGTGGGTGTGCGCAGAAAATTCCTGAGCCGACACGTCTTAACTCTGACAAAGACTGCAGGGTGGTTCGAGAAGCAGAGAGAGAGAGAGAGAGAGAGAGAGAGAGAGGGAGTGCTTCTGTGAGTGTGTTTTTTTCTAATATGAGAAAGTAATTTCGCGCTAAAGCCGCCCTGACAGCCACAATAGATGTTCTGGGCCGAGGTTACAAATCAGCAGATGAAAGCAGCCGACTCAGTGCACCTCCACTGAAATACGGCGACTTTTTCCTCCGTTTCAGACTCTCCTGTTATGCCGCCACTCTCCCGTGCTGGAGATGACAACCTCAATAACAGTATTTGTGTTTTTGCTTATTTGGGCGAATGGCGATGAGTCTGTTTATCTCTTATTCATGATGAAGCCATAAACTCGCAAAGGGAAGAGCAATGGCCGGAGCCAAAGCCATAAAGGAAGGATAAACAGTGGACCCAGAGTGATCAGTGTTACAAAGTCTTTTGAGAGCTCGAAGGAAGGCCTGCTGCTGCAGTAGTGACACCTTTTTTCATTAGGACTCACTCGCACACCAAGCCAACACAGTGGGATTGCAGAGGAGATAAAATCACTCAGTTCTGCTTGTTTTTTTCCATCTCTACAGGAAATAAGTCCTTATCAAAAGCTGGATTACACTGTTAGCACTGTCGCCTCACATCAATAAGCTCTCCCTGTGTTTGTGTTGTTCCCTCCAGGTTCTCTGGTTTCCTCCCACAGTCCAAAGTCTTGTGGTTTAGGTTGACTGGCTGCTCTACATCACCCATAAGTCTATGTGAATGGTGGTCTCTCTGTGTTGGCCTGTGATGGGTTGGCGTCCTGTCCGGGATGAACCTTGGGCCCATAGTCAACTGGGATCTGCAGCTTCCCCACAACCAGACTGGATAAGAGGTTCAGCAAACGAATGAATGAATTGCTTGGGCCTATTTTTCCTTGTTCAGTCCCTAGGGATGGGAATTGATAAGATTTTCACGATTCCGATTCCATTTTCGATTCTGTTTATCAATTCGATCCTTTATTGATTCTCCTATCGATTCTTATTTTTATTTTATTTTATTTTAACTTTGACATTCCCTGACTTAGCCTACAATTAAACACATTCACTTACCGACAATCGGGGGCATCTACTGTGGCAAATGGGTGCAAGCCTTTTACCACAAACTTAGTCACTGCTCTGTGACATTCGTCTATCCTGGCCTGTGTCATTTTACTTTTCCTGCCTCTGTGAAAGAAGAAGCTACTGGTAGAATGCAGCCAGAACTGTCTGTCTCTCTCGGCATGGTCATCTAAATGCAATGCACAGTAATAGCAGGTTTTGCTATAAGGCAAATCGCGCTAAAATAATTTGCAATGTTAGTTGATTAGTTACCTGCTGTATTAACCGGAGAGGATGTGCAAACGTTACCGCTGCTGCTGGGTTGAGATTCACTAGTCCCGAGCAGATTGAAAACATGACATTCATTTAATGTTATCGTGTGTTTTGTGAGCAAATGCTTTTGCATATTCGTAGTGTTTCCTCCCTTTGATAAAATATCTACTTTGCAAGTATTGCAAGTTGCCCTGTTGTCATCGTTTCTTGTAAAGTATAACCAAACGTTTGAGCTTTTGTGCCGTTTGGGCGCCATATTCCCTGCTGGGATTGGAATCGATAGGAGAATCGTTTGCAAAAATGGTATACAGATTTTTTAATCCCATCAAAAATCAGTCCCATACTTGCTCATACAGTACTGAAAACATTTGCACAATTTTACACAGATGTAGTCAGTCAGACGGTCCACATTTTTTGCTTTAATAATTAAAGCTACGAGGCTAACGCTACCATCACTACAAGTCAATAGTCACCCAAATCCTTTCTGTAAATACACCCTCTCAACTGCTCAAACTGCTTCCAGATCTTCATTAAGGCTTGTGGACGTGATTAAGAACATAGGGATTAAAGTTCTTCATCACTGTGAGACCTGTGCTGCATCCAAATAGGTGGATGAATCTTCCTTTCCTGTCTCCCGGCCCATGATTGGTCTGGAGCTCTTGGGGGGATTAGTATGTGCATCCTTTTGAACTCCAGGTCAGCATGGGTCAGGCATGTGTAAGTATGGAGCAGGTTAGGAAAATTATGTAACTTTCCAGCAATGTTTCAACAATTTATGATTTAAGTGAAGGGGAAGTAGTAGCGACCTGGTATGAATGCCTACCCACCCCGCACGACTTACGGAAATAATTGTTAACCAATAACTTGAACCTAACACAACCCATTCTCTGATCCGACTCACTTCTGTAAGTAGACGGAACAAGGCTTTGTCACTTTTTTACCCATCTCACCTCCAACCCAAACCTGTGTGACCTGTGAAAACCTGGGCGTAGCTAATAGAAAATAGGATTCAAAGCGCATCTTCAACCAGCCAAACCTCGCTCATATCACATTCAAGACCATGAGGCTTGTTTACGAGATCATCAATGGATCTGCTCCCAGCTATATGGAAACACTCATCCGATCAGTGAATGAACAGCGACTATAGATTCCATCCCCACGTGGAATCAAACACCACTCCAGGCTCTTCTTCTTTTTTCTCCCTTACTGGTGGAACGAGCTGCCCAGACACATCATAGCTGCAGAGACTCTCTGTACCTTCAAGAAGCTCCTCAAGACTCAACTGTTCCATGACTACCTCAGTATTTAAGCCTCGTAGATACACACAATCAATCCACATAACTGTTTCCAGAGGACTTACTGTTCATGTTATTTGCAACACCTATTTGATTTAATGTATTGGAATTACGTATAGCTTTTACTGATAAGGAGGAATGTCCTCTGCTCCTTTTAATGTACCTCTATAGCTCATATTGTAACATCTACCGTCTATATCTAATCTACTATATCTGAACCAGTTAATGACAGCGAGGAATGTCCTGGACTCTTTTAGCATAAACTAAATAGTAATAGTTTGTGTTGTTCATGCTGTAGCACTTGTCGTCTGTAAAAGTCTTCCTTCTAAGCACTTTAAACGTGGAATGTGTTTTCTCTTTCTAAAGAAAACTCTCAGACAGTAATGTTGTAGCACTTGCCATCTAACTAAGAGAAGTGTGTTAGCTCTCACGTGAGTACTGTCATGTCTGAACTAATGCTTGATTGTTTCTGTAGCTGGAAGTCGCTTTGGACAAAAGCTTCAGTATAATGTAAATGTAAATGTAGAAATAACAAATTAGAGATGATTTAAAAAAAAAATACAAAGAAAACTCTCCAATATTTTGCTGAGCAACATCTATTTTCATAACGGCAACGGTACATTTCTATGCAACTGCTTGAGATCAGAAGTTGGCCTCTTAGTGAGGTAGGAAGCCTCCTACAGTAGCGTCTCATGCTGTGGATCTGGATAGATCTTGAAAAAGCACATACAGTGTAAGGTGCATTCTTTCATCTGGAATGTGCATTCTGGACTGTAGGCCTGGAATGTGGGCTTCAGCTGTGTATCTTCTGCATGATTGCAGGCTGTTGACTAAGGCAGCTGGTTGACTCATCACAAAATCTGTGAGCAGCTGGCTCGCTAGCCACCCAGGATCGCACGGCAAGCAAGACATATGATCTTTTCCTTCGTCACAGTCATGCAGAACGAGGCAGCCGTTTACATAAGGGAGCACTCATTTTTATCTGACACTTGCGCAGAGTAATTACATGAACTGAACTTGACAAGTCGCCCACCAACAGGTTCCAGTGTTAATGTATAATATGGTGCGCAGCAATGGTTAACATCTGTCCATCAGATTTATACTAATCTGTAGAATGGAAAGTACTGTACTGTGAGGAATTGCTATGCAGAAGTAGAGGTGGCAGATACAGTGAAAAAATATATAGTATCACAATATTTTTTTTTCAATACTCTGTCACGATTTTCATTTTTCCATAATATATTAAGAACAATCAAAAAAGAGACAGCAGTGCCATAAAAAATAAAATCTAAATATAATGAGAACAAATGTTTTTTATTAAGTATTTCTCACATCACATTACAGTAAAGATGAGACACTCTCTTTGAAGGTTCAGCAGTATTTTTTAAAGTGCTGATGGTATTACATTATGCTCAGAAAGTCATATTGTGGCTACAATTTATAATGTTAATTATACATTTCATCATATTGCTCAGCACTATTCAACTAAGAATAAGGCAAAGTTTACACAAAAAGAAGACTGCAGGATATGAGATCTGACCATAGAGATCTGACCAGGCTGGACTGGAACATAAGGGCTTAAATACTCGTCACATTTCCATGATTTTCACTTTGTGTCAGTGTAGTCAACATACATCCTGAGAGTCGCCATTGCCAATGTGTTATAACCTGTTATAATGGCCCGGCATTTCTCCAGAATGTTCTGTCATGCTTCCGATTGTGGAGCAGAATTTGGTCTGAGAGAAGAAGTTTCAAATCTATTTAACTCATGATGACGCAACATAAGAATTGCTAAGCGACGCTGATATCTAAAAATGTTTTTGGTTGAGCGTGTAGCCACTGACGCACAGCTGTTTTATGTCAACAGTACATTAAAAACGTCTTGCACTTAAAGCCCTTCGAACAGGCCAAAAAGGTGGAAACTAGATGGCGCTAAATTCTTTACATGACACGTTCAGACACGACCAATTACTACTTCTCCCACCATCACCAATAAGTAAAAGTATAAAAGTGAGGATATTTTTTAACATATCTAATATTATTTTGTTTGTTCATATTATCCATTTTTGGTCCAAATGTATGCAGGGGGTTCTTGACTTAAATTGTACTTGACTTATTCGTGGTCTATATTTTTAAATGTGTGTATTAACAATCATATACCGTAGTAAAGTGCAGTTGAATGCCTAAATGCACGTGTGTGTGTGTATGTGCGATGTTTTTATTATTCACTGTTAGTGTTGATGTGGATATTTGGGTGAGATGGGGGTTAATAGTGCAGTGTGTGTGGATTGGTGGGTAAGATGGGGGTTAGTAGTGCAGTGTGTGTGGAGTGGTGGGTGAGATGGGGGGTTAATAGTGCAGTGTGTGTGGATTGGTGGGTGAGATAGAGGGTTAATAGTGCAGTGTGTGTGTGTTTACTGCTGTGGTGAATGTTGAAGCATTAAAACGATAATTTCTATCTGGAACAACGTTTCCTAAACTCTTTACTGTAATATGAGACGTTCATGTTGCTGCTGTTAATAAACACAGTGCTGTTCATTCAGGACATGCACGAATTCCCACTTACGTCAAAATTTGAGGAACTCGAGGACCCCCTGTACTTAACACTTTGCTAGTCTACACGAAAATTGGCTTGATTGACAGGGCTCATACTGAATAAGAGGTCTTGGTTTCTAGATGATTGTGTTCCTTTGTATTAGTGCATTCTGAAGTGGAGTTGGCACTTTTTGCCCATGCTGCCTTGGGTAAGAGGGAGGGCCATCCTACCCATCCAGAGAGATCAAAACCAATCGCGCTGTCTTTAACTCCCAAGTATGGATGGAACCAAACTCCTAAGAACAGGGTCAGTGATCTATGTAATAAAATCGCTGAAATGCCATTACACCATCCTCTCATGCAGCTGGGAGGGTGGAGAAAGTCAACAATATATTTCTTGTTTTTTGTATTCTTGTGTATGTATTTGCTTAGCAGCACAGTTAATTCACCAGTTTACACACACCCTACACATTTATTATGGTATGGTGACTGTGGTCCCATTAATATTGTAATTCTCCAATAAATGAAACTACCATCGAACAATGTCAGGGGAGAAGAAAGTGGCTTTGGTTTATCTTTGAAGAAAATCTGAGAGGCACCACCAGCTAGCCAGCTCAATGCCCAATACAAATAAATGGGCAGTAGATGTAGTATCTCGTTAAATTGGGTAATTAACTTGTTAGGTTTGATGTGAGAAACAGTTTAGAGTGTCTATCCTACCAGTTCTTTCGAAGGAAATGGAGATGTAGTTTGTTGTATCTGTTGCAGAGTTGAGCACAGATGCTCATAGGGGCGCTAATAAGTTCCTGCAAACAAGCTTCTATTTCATTCACTGAGCACTGCCGTACAGAGCGTTACTCTGTGGTGAGATATTAAATCATGGGCTTTTCATTTGGGTGACTCCTGATGTGGCGACTACAGAGTCAGCAGCTGTTTATGGGATTTCATGGGGAGAAGAGATGCTGTAATCCCTGCCGTTGTTGTTTGAAGACGTAGAAATGAAATCGCTACGTATGATCTGCATCGAAGACTTCCCAGGAAGGGTGGGGGTGAGGGCTTGTGTAATGTTGATCCAGAGTGGATGCAGTGGATGTGAAAATGTAGAACGTGTTCAAAGAACGTTGCCACATGGGTCCCAGGATACACTCCTGCACATGCAAGTGCGTCCCAGCAGGACCATACATTTACCTTTTTCTTGTGTTTACAAAGCGCGGTGCCCCCCCCCTGGCATATCGCTTTGAAGTGGAGGAGGAAATGGGCTGTCGGGGATGGTGAAGATCCAGGCTGTGATCAGCTCGCCTGGAGACAGTGGGACACACTTTTGTTAGGGCTTTTATATTTTCGTCTAAGTGAGCCAGAGAGTATCGTACTGGGTTTTATGGCACTTGAGTGGTCGTGCTGGCGCGCCAAGGCAACACAGGACCAGTTTCTCCTGTATTTAGAGGTGTAGACGGTATTTTTTTTCCAATACCAAGCATTATTACTATTCATACCTTTGATAAAGAAGCATTCAGCACTTCTAAATGAATTATTTCTCATGGAGACAATTGAGAAATACGATTGGCTGACTATGGGCCAGGGCAGGTTCACCCTGGACAGGAGGCCGACCCATCACAGGACAACACAGAGACAACCGTATACACTCACCTATTTCCCGCACCAGACACTACATAGTCCTCAATGCATTGTTCCCTGTGAAACACGCCAAATCTCACAACAATTTGAAGCACAAACTCTTTAATTATTATTATTTTTTAACGGATCTAGCGACATAACCACGAATCATCGTACGACGTAACTCGAGGAACCCCTATACTCCATAACTTCAGCATGAGGAGACGGGGTTCAACTGCTGTAGACAGAGCTATGCAGATATGAAGATTTTTGTGACATCACAAAAATAATTCATTGAAATTTTCCATGCAAGGATTGTGAAGTGCATCATTTTGAGTTTTAACACCAATTCTATGTCTTTTATATAAAAAAAACATTGGGTTTTTCATGAAATTAGTTCTTTAATATGAATAACGTGAACTGTTAAAACAATTTTAATGCAAACTTAGTTACCAGTTATACCACTTCAGTGTAAAATTTACACATACTGGCCACATTTTCAGAAACAGCCCCATTGACACCATTTGAAGGTTTACAGTTAGCTTTCTGATTGCTCTACCATGTCCATCAGTGCAAAGGGACCAGCACAGCAGTGGTCTTGACATGGTGGTAACATTGTAGTGTTTTGTTTTTTTTTACACTTATTTTGCGCCTGGTGTGTCATTGCACCGAACCTCAAGCCAAGATCAACTCTGTGGTCAGATATGGGCCATTGATGGAGGATGGCTAATACAACCAATGTGCGCTTGCAGAGTGGGTCTACAAGGGAGGTGTTCCAAGTTTTCACTTCAATGTGCTGTGTATTATTGATTAGTCATAGTGTAACTTACTTTCTGTAGACTCTGAATATTAGAAGCAGACATATGACTTTGTGAGCACCAGTCTAATACCCATAAACCGTGGTTTGATTTGCAGTGGGATGGAAGAAGCTCTGAATCATGACTTGTGTGTGGCTGCAATATGCGGGCTAATATTTTATGCTGTTAAAGAGCTGTTTATTGATGAGTAACGAGCTAGTGAGCGAGACACGGGAGAGGAACGGAGCCGGATGTGTCTCCCTCAATGCTTTCATTATTGCGCTGGTGCGTTGGACGGTAAGGCAGATTTGTCATCTCTTTGCCCTTGCCTGATACGGCTTCTGTTTCCCTTTATTACTGCTGTCGGATTGGGCCTGGGCTCGGCTTCATAAATATTGCAGCCCTAATCGTATGCATGACGCGAATATTTAATGCGAGAAAATGTTGCGCGACACGGAAATTGTTGCACACAAAGCGAATGTTGACTGGCTCCTTTATTGGGGATGCCATATGAAATGAAGCCAGGTCTCTATAGGATCATGTTCATTACGTCCATGCCAGAGTTGTGCTCAATGCGCCGTCGTTGCCCGTATTCTAATTGACTGGCATTAGTCATACAGCTGTGGAATGCTGCCAAAATGAGGAAGACTGCTCTGATTGTCATATGCAAATACGTGCACAATCTAAATGGGATCAACGAAGGATTGGTGTTTTCGGATGGAGGCCCGTCAGGGAGGCCCACTAAAATATGCCAAACTTTTTCTCGTAGTATGTACAAAATTGTTTGTAGCATTTCGTCCAGTGGTCATCCGCACTCGCTAGTCGGAGTGTGGGTCAGCATTTATGCCATGAGTTTGTCAGAAGAGAAAACAATATGAGACTACAAGTATAAACCTGCCCAATTTTATACTTCCATTCTTCTTTGCGAGATGATCGCACCAAGAAGAGGAAATAAAGCAGCAAGCTCCTCGAGAAGACTTTGCTAACAATGACAAGAAAAAGAAAAAATACTGTAAACAACTCAAATTCCTGCATATTTCAGAAGGAACGGAGAAAAAAAGAAATTGCGGAGAATGACAGGGGAAGGCCAGTTTTGACAGCGAATGAGAAACGTCTGCTTTGAACGTTGTGAACCAAGTGCTGTGACAGGCTTGTCAGTAATCTTCTGAAGCACATTCATCACTGAAAAAGCTCGAATCCTCCCTCAATCTCCTAAAAGCTGCCGATGATATGGAAATAAGGAGAGAGAACTACCTTCCCCTCGTCGCCTCTAGTTTTATAAATGACAAACTGCATCTCGGGTTCCAGCCCTCCCACACATTTCTATCGTCAGACGGCAGAGTAATGTCCTTGGCCGGCGCTGACGGAGTCATTCCAGCAGGGCCGTTTGGACTGCGAGACGACCGCCCGCCGACCACTACGCCCTTCTTTAGGAACTAAGTGTAGAAGCAGCACATTATGCTACATTTAAATGGCCCATATTGAGTAAAACTGAAATGTTCTCACTTTTTTAAAGAAAAAAGATGCAAATGTTGTTTGTTTCAAACCAAACAGCTTGTTTAACATTGTTTTTGTGATGTCACAAAAAAGTATCATTTGCAGTATTTACCAAGCAGCAATTTTGCAATGCTTAATTACAAATAATAAATAATAGTTACACTTATATAACAACTTTTTATACACACAGACCAAATTTCATGTTAAGTGTTATTATTATTATTTCTATTTTACATCCATTTTTTTATCCATTTATGGTCTATGGGAAGCTGGAGCCATTACTGTTGCCCTGCGATAGATGGGCCTCAGGGTGTACCCTGCCTTAGCCCGTACTCAGCTGGGTTTGGCTCCAGCTTCCCTTGTAACCTGAAATAATAATAATAAGTTATATTTATATAGCTTCTTTCACAAACCCAAGGTCGCTTTACAATGAAAAAATTAATTAATGGATTAAGCAGTTTGTGTAATAGATGGATATTATTATTATTCCCCAATGTTAAATTCATTTTTACATCAAAGCAGCAACTTGATAGAGAAGATAACTGATCTGAAGGTTTAGTAAACAAATTACTGTGTAATTACTTTTTAATAACTGCCTATATAACTACCTGTAATGTTTATTGAATATACTGCAAAGCTACAATAACTTCAGGGGTTCATTTCACAAAAGAACCTCAAAGCATCTGCACCTGGAAGTGTGGTGTAACGAGCACTCTTTTCTGACAATCCGTCAGCCTCCACAGGGAGGTGGAGTAAACAGGGGCTTTCACTCAGGCTTCAGAGTATTCCAACAATCTGTCATTTCCCTTCCCTGCAAAACTGCTGCTCGTTTCAGCCTTCTGGGACCTCTGCGTTGCGTGACTCATTTTCATATACCGTACATTAGCCAGCACAGTAAGTGCTCCAAGCCATTAACAGGTGAGAAATGTGGATCACGGTAATGACCTCCGACAGGAACAAAATCAGGTTGCACTCACTAGCCCCTGTTTGGTTTGTATGATATTTACCTGATATTTGAAGTGGCCAATTCTCAGGTTTATAGTTCTGGATGCAGAGGCCAAAGTGAAATGTGTAACAATGTCTTTGGCATAGTAGCTATTACTAAATCTGGAGTTTTAATGAAAACAATGAAGATTTAAGTAGTTAATATTAGGGCTGCACGATATGGACAAAATATCAGTATTGCGGTTATCCTGCTACATTTTGCAATTGCAATATTTTTCAATATATTAAAAAGTTTGACTCACATTTCTCTAATCAAAAACACTTGAAGCATGTAAGTATTGTTAAAGCTTTATATTGTATGCTCATGTTCCCATCCATGCTGTCCATGGAAACAGAGCTTCAAAAATGTTCACACAAGAATCAACACATTTGCATGCATCTCCTTTTTTATCCTAAAAAAATATAGCCCGCCCCTTCACAAAAAAATTCTAAGATGCTCTGTGATTGGTTAGAGGATCATTTGCATATTGCAGCCTTTTGCAATGTCAGTATTGTGATAACAGTGTACAGACAATATATTTTTATATATTGATTGCCGGAAACAACAGCAGGATGAAGTGCCCTTGAGCAAGGCACCTAATCCCCCACTGCTCTGAGCATGTGTGTTCACTGCCTCAGAAGAGCAAAATGCAGAAAATAAAAAAAATCTTTTCTTTGTCTGGGACAATAAAGATAAAAAAACAACAAAAAAAAATAATGATAACAATACATGATTCTCAGTATTGTTTATTTATTTAATATTCTACAAAATTATTAAAAACTCTAAAATGCAGTGATTTGCAAGATATTAAAACTTTCTTTTTATGAAAATGACAACAAGTATGCATATAATCTAACAAATGCTGTAATCCTGAAACCTTTTAAATAAAAAGTGAAGGGGGCACGCAGGTAAAAAAAAAAAAAGTCAATTCACCTTAAAAAGCATCCTCATGTAGTAATTTGCAGGGAAAAAATTTAAATATACAATGGAAAACATGTAAAACTATGAACTGAAGCTTTTTAAGGCCCAACTTCATAGCATTTTCATTTAACATGCAGCTGAACGTTGCGTTACTTAAACTGATGCCAATCTAAAGTTGCACAGGGCTCCTTCACCAAATTTAGAGCTGCACTGCAACATTAGGTTTGATGTATAGGTTTTACTGTGTGGGGTCTGGCTTTCTTCATTGTACAGTGGTGGCATTTCTTCTGGTCAGGGAATCACGCCACTGTATGTACCGTATCTGTCCAGGCTGAAACCAATACTGAATATCAGGAAACAAGGGACACATTTGTGAGGTCCAATGTGGAAGCTTACAGAAACTTTACATGAATGTTAGTGGTGCATAATGCTAACACTTGCTTTGGTTGGTAAGTGGTTGGAGCTTCTCAAATGAAATATAAGATCACATGAGACAGGCTTTGGTTCAAGTGCAGTAAGCACTTTTTATGTAGCTGGCATCAAAGCCTATGTAATGTGAGCGATGGAACAGCTCACCCTTACAGATGCAGGGAAAAGCTCTTACACATCAACGCTCAGACTGTGTGCGTGAAAGTGTGTGAACAACAATGTTCATCAACCACAGCGTGCCCTCAACACTCTCAAGTGTCTTTTTAACCCTGCGCACCCCACCAGACTGTATAGTTTCTGGAGATTTTCACCATCACGTCTACTGCCTCATTCGCTGTAACAACACACTGGACCACTGGTACATGCACACATACATTTGATTTAGACGAGTATGCAACAGTGTTCACTGACGTTATCAGAACCTGTGTTTCTCATTTCCCAAACAGAAACCACTGATGCGCCTAGCACGCTTTTCAGTCCGGATATTATACATATTTATTTAATATAAATAATAATGAAAATATATTAAACTAACATATTATATATTATGTGTGTGTATATTATGTTCCCTTGGTGGGAAAAGAACAATATTGTGTGTGTGTGTGTCTGTGTGTGTGTGTGTCATTTCTTGCAGGGGAGGGATGCTGTTCAAACCCACATTCCAGTCACCTTTCCCAAGGCATTAGTATAAAAAAGCTGCGCTAATGGACCTGAGTAATTGGGGTGGTTTGTGGGTGGGCATGTTGGTGGGCAATGAAGAGGGAGCTCCTTACGAGAATTTTCAATGCTTTCAGGAGTAGTGTTACGCCATACCTGCTATACCTCATTTCCTGTCAAGCCGTGTTATCTACTGTGCTGTCTACATGCATAAGCTGAAAAGAACAGAGATGAATAGGGAGGTAATTTACCAGATATGTCAGTGCTGGCTTGACTAATTATTTCTGAGTTATTGACAGCTGCAGGTTTCTTATACTCTCCCCAGATTCTAAGAAGACCGACAAAGATTCTAAGGGAAGCTGAGGGTGAGAAGTTAGGGATGGAGGCCATGCCATTCCCTGTTCTCACAACAGCTTTATCCTGTCAGTCTTGTCCAGCGTCTGTCATAGTTCTGACCGAGTGATAAGACACATTCAGGACTTGACTGTGTCTTGTTTCTGGTGCTGACGTGTTTGTGGGCAAACGGGTATCATTACGGGCCCTTCTGTGATATCGAGCGGTGATCGTGAGATCCGGGAAGCCTTGTCCAGCCAGCGCCTGAGTCAATAGTTGTTCCCTAAAGCACTCTCGGGACATATGATTCCCTAACTCTCTACAGACACACAATAATAAGCAATTAAGCACCTCATCTCGTGCTGGCAAAACAAGAGTGTTTCAAATGAATGGTGCACTGAATGACTGTAGGCTGGTCAATATCATCGTACTCCCAGGACTCTGCTTGCCCTTGTTGGCATGGGGTAGCACATTTGAATATTGATGTTGGGAAGAGGGAAGGAACTGGATGCCTGGGTGTCTTAAATGGCTTGATGGGCACAATGAAGAGGCATTAGAGTTTTTATTTGTTTTGTTGCTGAACCTGTCGCTAAAACCAACGTCAGAACAAATTTCCCCCAAAATTCTCCGTAAAGTGAAGAGCTATGTATATCCAGTGCTTTGGTTTTTCTCCAGACTGCTTATATTGTAGGTGGGGGTGATTTGGTGCCGCCCTAATAACTATATTTAAGCAGAAGTTCTTTTGGACACGTTGTGGGTTTTACAAAAACAAGGAAATGACCACTAGAGGGCACATTTTCCATTGCCTCGAAGACTAATGACAGTTTAGCACATTTAATTCGCTCTTTAAGCAAAAAATGAGGATAAAATGCCACTAAGTGCACTAGAATATGAAAGTTAAAAGCATTTATTGCTACCTCTAGACAAATCAGGTTACATTACATAACAATCCTAAACAATCATATATATTACATTAGCTGGCTTGGGGGTAATGTAGGGCTTACATTTCTATAAAGAAATTGGCCGTTCAAGGGCATGCATTCTCAGATAAGCCAGTCAGTTCTTGAAGTTGATGTGCAGAAAGCAGGAGCGTAAGGATCTTTGACAAGCACTTTATTGTGATGGCTAGACGACTGGGTAGGAGCATCTCCAGGACTTGTGGAGTGTTCAGAGTGTGCTGTAGTTAGTGTCTACATCAAGCTCATTGATGTACATGGGGAACAAAGGCTAGCTCATCTGATCTGGTCCCATAGAGGAGCTCCTGTTGTACCTGGCTGTGATAGAAAGGACTCAAAACATACAGTTCACCACAGTCAGAATTGTTTCAGCAGCAAGAGGGAGCTACTCACTGTAGGTGGCTGATCGGTGTAGTAGTTCCATAGTATTGCTTAGTGTTTTCAGTTCATCACCACACTCCCTGGGTGTAATTTTAGCTGAGCAATCTCTTTAACAACCATCTACAGCAGGCCCATCCTGTGACACAAAAGGACATCATCATCACAAACCAAAAAGGCAGCATGCATATCATACCGGGAAAGCTGGGCAATATGGCAATTTTTATCGGTATTGTGATATATTGTGGCCACAATATGATTTTTTGAAAAGATTGTGATGTTGTCAGTTCTCTAACCCTAACCTTTAAAAGAATGATGGGACTACATGAATTTATTGTACTGTGGTGTGAGGAACTACTGAATAAAAATAATAATAATAATATAGTTCCTCACACCACAGTATATATACTTATGGAAAATACACACACACATACACACAAACGTATATAAGGGTCTGAATACTTAGGACCATGTGATATTTCACTTTTTCTTTTTTTAAAAATCTGCAAAAATGTCAACAATTCTGTGTTTTTCTGTCAATATAAGGTGCTGTGTGTACACTAATGAGAAAAAAAATGAACTTGAATGATTTTAGGAAATGGCTGCAATATTGCCTAAAAATTGAAGGGGGTCTGAAAAAAAATACTTATTATTATTAAAAAATACATATTGTGATATTGAGTGTCTGGAAAATTGTAATACAATATTTTTGCAGTATTGGCCACCACTACATACGGGAGTGGACCTGAGTTCGGTCTTTTCCTGAAGCCCTAATCACAGTCAGTCAGGGAGCAATAATAGTGTGGACAACCATGATGGCTTTTAAATTCGCACCTCGTGGCAGCTTCTAATGCTGTCAAACCGACTGTGCAGTATCATGACTTTGAAAAAAGCCAGATCCGCTTGTCTTTTACATGCTTTTCTGATCTCATCACCTTTATCCCACCTTTGAAAAACTGACACACAGCACACCCACATGCACAGATTCACACACGCACCATACAAATGAATCATTTCAAACAGTACGACTAACCTGGCAACTGGCAGCATGAACACAAGGAATTATGCTGCGCAGCAAGAAAACAAGCGAATCCAAGAATACCCCATCACGCTTATCATCACGCAATACATTTCACTGTCAACAGTGACCATTGTGGGCCTAATAAAAATGGAATGTGCTCATTAAGAGGACTGTAGCTTCTAAGGGAGGTATGCACGCTAAATAAAGAAAAGGAAAAGCACGTTTCCGCTGTAATTAAAACTCGCCCCAATTTCATGCTGAGATCTGTCTTGTTCCAGCGAGGACTGTTGGCATCAAAGGCTTCAGAAAGCAAACAGAGACCCCCCCCCCCCCAAAAGAGGCCTGTACACACTAACAAGCACACACAGCAACATGCAGCGTAATTTACTGTAATGGCGCACTCTGGCTGATGGACCCTGCACCTCTGTGCCATGGCTGGAGCTGGGCTGAGGCGAGATATCAGAGAGATACCTCGTCACAGGCCATTAGCAGGAAAAATCTCAACCGCTGCAATGACGGTGGAATTAGCCGGTGGGTTGCTCATCACTGGAGCTTTTTCGCCGTTCTAGCTACAGGCACCACGACTGCCGACGTTACGCGTACTTAGTCACTGTGTCTTCTGGGAATTAAAAAAAATACGCACAGATCAGCCATAACATTAAGACCACCCGCCTAAGATTGTGTAGTTGCCTCTTTCTATCAGAGCCAGTGTTAACATTTTGTCCAACAGGAGCTCCTCTTTGGGATCCACATGCATCAGTGAGCCTTGGGTGCCCATGGCTCTGTCACCAGCTCACCAGGAACACCTGCTGTGTTAGAGATTCTCTGATGTAGTTGTAGAGCCATTCACGGTTTACGAAGATCCTCAGATCCTCATTTTTCTGCTTCTGAGACCTCAACTTTAACAGCTGACTGTTCATTTGCTAATTAATATGCCCCACCCTTCCTAAAAGGTGAAAAGACAAAAGTAATATCAATGTTATTCACTTCACCTGTTGCTGGTTTTAATGTTGCGGCTGATTGGCATGTATGGCCACCTCTGACCACAGACTGTTTGGGTGGTGGACCTCGGATGGCACAGCAGTGGCATGGTAGTGTGTGTAACACTGCTACGCATGAGTCAGTGCCAGCTGTGTTTTCATGGCGACTTGTTAGCATGCAGCTGGAGACAACTGGTCTTTTTTTCATGCATGGTTTGCATTGTCCTCCTCAAGCTGTCCATCTCTATCTGACCACACTTCGATACATCAGATTATGCACTGTTTTGGTTGATTGATTAATTGTTACACCTTTAATATGTACCTTATAAATAATAAATACATAATCAAACATTGTTTTGGATAATATTTGTCCGATATTATTTTGCAGGCAAATTTCTGCTGATACGGATATGGTTTTGATGTCTTTGTTCATCCCGACTGTGAAGTTCTTCTGATGTGGAGGAGCTTTAGCTCAGTGAGGCTAACAGCTGGAGGGAGGATGCTGTTTTCTGCCAGGTATGATCAGCAGTTCCGGATCTTCCCAAGGTTTCTTCCTCTAGCTTTAAGGTGGTTTCCCTCGCCTTAGTCACCGCTGGCTTGCTCACTAGGGCCTGGATTCTGTAAAGCTGCTTTGGGACAACGTTAGCTGTAAATGGCTCTGTATAAAAATTGTAATTGAATTGAAGTTTCACAGTGAGTGTGTAATAGAACGTTCTCGGTTTCTCAACTGAAGCCCTTAGTAACTCAGTAAAGCTGACAAGCTGTGTCCCCACTAAGCTTCTTCTGTTAGTTTGTGTGAGCCGGTCTGTTTTCTTAAAGAGGTTCGAAGGGTCCGGTTAAAGCTTTACAGCCTGAGAGGTGATGACTTAATAGAGGCAGGGATTTACTCAGGGTGGGCGGAAATAAAACAAGCCGGACTCATCGGCTCTCCATAAATAAAGCCGGCCCACTCTGTGATCAGCCATGCGGCGCGAGGCTCCTAAATCAGAACCCAGCTCAGGTCCTCACACCCCTCTCTGTTCTCCGCCGCACCACCTCCCCCAGTCTTGATCTTGCAGGAGATGCGTTGGCAATAATTTCCTCGCTATCTCTCTCCCCCCTCCCCTCCTCTCACCCCCCTTCTTTTGCCAGCCTCATTATTGCCGAAGAGCCCTCTTGTGTCTTGGCTGTCCGTCAAAGCGGGCAGCTTTGATATTCATGCATTGGGGCCAGCACGATTGCCATGCAGCCGGCGCTGTTAGACGGTAGCCGAAAGACCTCGGTGCTTGGCCCCCTCACCCTCCTGGCGCTTCTCTCCTCCATACACTTCGTGTCAGGGAACAATCGCTCATTCACCTCATGCTCTGCTATTCTCATGGAAAAGCTCTGGGTGGTTTAACTGAGAGGTTTTTGCTTTTATTATATATTGACGCGCCGGGTCAGCCCTTCCTCTGGTCTGAATGGCTCTTGGACTTCCCCTATCCTGCATATTGGGGCTTTCTCTCTGCTCAAGCACTGCTTTAGCAAATAAACCCTGTGGCAAAAAATTCTTCCTGTCAATAACATGAGAGAAAGTATTTGAGTTAATTCCCTGTACATTGTGTTTAGTTTTTCTCTGTTTTTTTATGATGCTAATGTTGTATACTGATGTATTGACCTGACACCTTTCTGTAGATGGAGCCATTGTGAGCCTTTTTGACATCGCACTGAAGAAAGCGAACAGTTTGCTTTATTGTTGCTGATACATTGTACATGCGAGTACAGTGTAAACTCACATTACTCCTCACACACAAAACTAACCAGACAAAAACAGATCTTATCAAAAGTATGTCTCAAAAAATATTTTTGTGTTATTTTTCAGCTTTATTATTTTAGCATTTTTGCCGTCTTCAAAGATATATGACTCATTAGGTAGCATCTATAAGAATTATTTATTTTTTTTAAATACATTTAGATGGTTTCTTTATTGAATGTACACACTTTGCTCAGAAATGACTATACAACAATAAGAGCAGAACGGAGATTCTTCTATACAGTAAAAACAAACAATATCACACAAAGCTCCAATTCCATAGGCTGATCCACTTTACTATCACCGGATTGGATGTGGACTCTCACTGATCACTCTGTGGCCCAAATTATATTGAGTTAAATGAGGAAAAATCAACCTGATCTGAGTGTATCATTGCACAGGCATTAGATGGAGTAAAATAGGGCTACAAGACAGGACTAGAAACCACTGGTTAAAGGCTTTGTGAGACAGAGATTTCACCTTAGTGCCATTGTTCTTATGTTTTTGTTGTTGTTTTGAAGCTGTTGGAGATGAGAGGATTCAGGCGTGTGAGAAACATGCTGTGGAAGTCCAGCCTGGGACTTAACCCAGCCGTGCAGCGGATCTGCGAATCATCCATGCAACACTTGCAAGCCTCTGAAATGAAAAGGGGTCACCGTTAAATTTCTAAAAACCTAAGCTCAGTCGTCCCCTCTGTCATGAAGATTTCACCAGCTGACCTGTCACAGGAAGTTCAGCCAGAGGTCTAACCAGGTTCCCATTGAGTGAAGCAGGTGCAGCTTATACAGCTGATACAAACCTGCAGAGCTGTGTGAGAGCTGCTGTACAATACAGTCAGTCTTTTATTAACAGCATATCTTTGTTGTCAGAATAAATTCTCAAATTTAGTCCCCTTGATCAAGGTACCGTCCCACTACACTGCTCCCCAGGTGCTGCTGATGGCCGCCTGCTGCTCCACGTGTGGAAGGGTTAAAGGTCACATTTCATTGGGGTGCACTTTGTGTTCACCCCTTTATACAGTGCTGTGCCAAAGTCTTTGGCAGTTCTGCTTCAAAATCACATGTTATAATTAGAATAAATCTAAATGAGTTGTGTGTATAAAGGAGTTGATGTGTGTTAGGAGATGTTAGAACGGTGCAGGTGATTCCCCCTCAGTGCCTCCAGCTATTGAAACTCTCAGCAGCAGAACTTGATTTAAACACTGTTTGAGCCATACATTTCTCAGGGGATTAAGACTTTTGCATAGTACTTTGTGTGTGTGTGTGTTTATTTTATTTATTTTACCATATTTGAAAATGACTGCTGTATTTACACTGTTACAGAAGGTTTTTTGGGAGGTACAAGCTTATATATTGACAATAATATAAGTAATACATATGTGCAAAAACTTTCTCAGCAGAAACAATTCCACATTGGATATGACTGTATTGTCCAAAATTCAGTAACTGATGCTCCACACTTGACCCAACCATACAGTAGTGTCATATATCACTAAAAAGCTCATTTCCTGTCAAAGGCCACTATAATATATAATATGTGTCTATTTCCTTAGTACTAATGACCACTTTCACTCAGCATGTTCCTATGACATCTCACTGTCCACTTTATCAGAAACACCTTCCTTCTTCTTCCACTCATTGGTCACTTTATTAGAAACACCTACTTTCCACTTTTACTCACCGGCCACTTTATTAGAAACACCTAATTTCTACCTCCACTCACTGACCACTTTATTAGAAACACCTACTTTCTACTTTCACTCACTGTCCACTTTATTAGAAACACCTATTTTCTACTTTCACTCACTGTCCACTTTATTAGAAACACCTATTTTCTACTTTCACTCACTGGCCACTTTATTAGAAACACCTACACTCTAGTCCTGAAAGAGAGCACATTTGAAGGTCTTGTTGGTAGAGCGAGGCACTTTCTCTCTAAGCTGCTGGGGGAGCCATGCAGAGGATCAAAAAAGTTGAAGAGTCTGTATTTAAATTGGCTGAAAAAGTGTCTTATTCAGTATAAGCTCCTGGAGAAGGGCTTTAAATCTCCACATCGACTGGTTTTAAAGAATTTACCCTCTCCCGTTTTATGGCGTGAAGAAAAGCCTTCTTCTATCGGAAGTGCTTTCATGGAAAAGTCCCCACAAATTACACAGAAGGACCTTTGTGTTGTTTTGGAGGAAAGGCTGACAGAAGAGTCTTCCCTGCATTTACAGCACGGTGGTAGAGTGGTGGTGCTGAGCTGTTGCCTCACAGTAAGAAGGTCCTGGGTTCCATCCCCGGGTCGGCCACTTGTGTTAGTGTGAGATTGACTGGCTGCGCTACATTACCCACAGGTGTGAAGGTGTGTGAGTGGTTGTCTGTCTTTTTGTTGCCCTGTGATTGGCCTCCTGTCCAGAACACTGCCTTGGCCCATAGTCAGCTGGGATCAGCTCTAGCTTCCCCTGTGACCTGAAATGGAAAATGGATGGGTGGATGGAATTCACAAATACTGGGTTTAACAGAGTCAGTCTGGTTGTTGGAGACAAAGGGTCTTCACACACCAAACGTGATCATTCTCCTGCAGTTCAGTGAATTGATCCAGAACTATGTGGAACTAAGACACAGGAACCTCATGTCAGGTGTAGCAATGGGTTCTTTGTGGTTGATTGGTTGGTTCTTGCATTCTTGTGTGGATGGGGAGTGCCTGCCATGTTTTGTTGAGCTCTAACAGAAGACAGAGTTCTGTATTTCTGACACCACCAGGTCTGGCCTACATCCTCCAGGCTTATAACAGCAAGGGGCTGGTGAGTGGTTGGGAATGAAGAGCTTTGCCTGTAGCAAACTGAGCATTTGGTGTGCGGCCAGGGGAGGTGTACCAACACACACTCAAAGGTTAGAAAGGTGCATCACAATAACAGTGTACCACACACACACACACACACACACACACACACACACACACACACACACACACACACACACACACACACACA
>JBBIGC010000131.1:7893236-7906903 GCA_037576955.1 Lepidarchus adonis | reverse complement strand
TGAAAAGATGTCTTTCTAGGACATGTAAAAAATATTTTCAGCAAACATTGATGCATAGAACTGATCAAATACTGATCAGAAAGGCAAATCAAAATCCCCATTTGAATGCAAAAAACATGCAGGAAGATTTAGCAGACTCAGGACTGGTGGTGCACTGTTTCACTGTCCTTCATGGAAGAGTCAGCAGAACAAACCCTTACCATTATAAAATCCAATGTCAGACGTATTCAACAGAGCATCTACTGAAGTCTGATGTGCTTTGGAAACAAGTGCTGTGGACTGATGAAGTTAAAATATAATCTTTGGTTACAATCAGTATGTTTGGAGCATTTCATGAAAAGAACACCTTGCTAACCATTAAGCACAATGGCCGACAGCAATGATGGCACAATGACTCAGTAAGGCGTCCCAAAAGCCAGAGAGCAAACACGGCACAATTGCCAACAGCAATGATGGTCCAATAGTCAATAACAGGACTGCAACACTGAAACAACTCTGTATAGATCCTATAGGGGGTGGTCTACACGGGCGGACTGCATTTTACTAACAAGGAGGATGGCACTTTCCTCATTCCCCCAGCAATCACCTACAGGTATTAAAGTGAATCGGCTGCACTCATCCTATGAACAGCCTCAATCACATACTGTGTGTGAGTTAATCTCTCGCTCGATGTGTCTCTCTTTCTCTAAATAACTGCTCTACTTAACATGGCGGTAGGGCAGGTGTGAAGTGCCAGACACACTGATCGAGATTGGGAACGTGCCATTGGACCAGAACTCCTTATATAAAGTACCATCGCTGTCTCTGAGGTGCGACTGTAGCAGGAGTATTAATACCGCCTCGTGTCCGGCTCCTTCAGGTGGTCGTTGTCTCCGGCCCGGTCGTTAATAGCTTTCTTCTTCACTCGGGAGTCCTGGAGACGCCAGTGTTATTAGACATCATCTCCAGCTGCCACCAGCGAGTTCTGTGCCCTGTACTTTGTGTTGGTTTAAAGCTGCTATTTCTGGGCTGTGTTTGAGTATATGTTTGATTGCCCAAGGCCAACCTCACCCTGGGCCACTGTAAATGTGTGTGTGTGTGTCGTATTAAAGTTTGGTTTTACATGGAGTCTGTGCATGTGTGTGTAAGAGAGAGAGTGTGTGTAAGGCCATGTTGCAGGCCCTTACACATCTTCTCTTGGATGGTGCGTCTCCATGGTAACGACAGGTCAATCACACTTGTTGGCGAAGCTGGAGAGAGGGGCTTGAGGGAAAACGGAAAAAGCTCTCCTGACCATCTTCTCCCACTTCAAGTAAAATGCCACCATCATCACCACCAGCACACTCACACTGCCCCCTTGTGGCTAAACAGCACTAATGTTCTTCTGTCGGAATTGTCTGATCTTGTTTCTTTCAGTCTTTTGTGGGGGTTTGTAGATCTTCTGTGTGGGTTTTTGGTGGATAAGTGAATAGTTTGTCTTAATTTTAGTCGACCAGATAAGGTAGACTGTTGGCTATATGCTCACTCTTCACTTCATCACTAACACCAATTAACTGGTCACATTCTGAGCTCACCCTTCCATAAAGCACCACTGTACCCACCCAAGCACATCCGGTGCTGCATTGTTTACCAGCGTATTAAACATTGGTCAATGACCAGAGAACTACTGTTGGCCTGTGCTTAGAGCCCCAGAAATACTTTTTAAAAATTATATTTATTTATTTTATTTTATTTTGGGTTTTTTTTTGTTTAATTTTATGTATAATATATCTATTCAGATAGTTTATTATAAATTAAAAAAATAATATTTCTCCTATTTTTATTTATTATTTGTATTATTGTTTTAGAACAGTAGTAGAACTAAAGACAATATTATGGAAGTAGGCTTCACCTGGGGCTGGGAAAATAAGAAGATTTTTAACACATAATCGTTTCTTTTATTGCTGGTTTCAGTTTTAAACTACAACAGTGTTTCATTTGCTGTTTTTTTTTTTTTTTATAGCTTTTTAATCTATTAAAGGTGAATCCTTCCATTTCTTGTTGAATCTGTTTGTACAGTGATTAGCACAGCAGCTTTTTTCCCGTTTTAGTGCCTTTCAAGGTGTAACCTCCACCAACTGTAACCTGTGGTCATTCTCAGAGCAGAAGGCCTTCAGCAACAGCTGCTTAGGGTCCCAGAATAACAAAAACACAGCATAAATGATGCACATTGTGATTTAAAAGGTTTTTAAAAATGTATCTTCAGACAGTTTGTTTGAGTTTTTATAGTATTTTTTATATTATTGTTTTCGTTATTTTTTTTATTATAATTTTTTTTCTAGTAGTAAAACTGTAGACTATTTCTTTGTATATTAATTGAAATATATGTCTGTGATTTGCATTGGAAACTGTTTTTAGTCTGAAACTGTTCAGTGATGAAATGCTGGACGATGGCTTGCATAAACCATTCATTGAAATGCAGCTGCAGCTGGTATAAGGTTGGTGTTTTCGATAAAGCGGCCAGCGAGTGTCTAATTTGCAAAAGGAATGGATAGTTAAATTAAATTATTTCATGATTTTAGTTTATTTTAATTGGTGTTAACATTTATCATTCGACATTTACAGTTACCTACATTTTAAGTATGCACGGCTTGCTCTAGTGCTGTGTAAATAGCCGAAGAATTCTGATGTTCTTTGCTCTGAGCTATTAGAATTGCAGCTTTTTTTCTCCCCATCTTGCAGCTCTCTGCATGAATGATCAGTATGTTAATGTGTGGAAATTAGCCAATGGCCTCTGCGAAGAAAAGCTTCCTAACCATTTTTTGATCTCTGAGACGTGTTCAAGCAAACCATTGCTTTTAAGAACTGGCCTGTGTATTTAGTGCACGGTTTTCAGTAGGAGGTCAAGTGCCTAAACATATTTGTAAGATGATTCTGAGGGCACGGCCTCCAGATTTCACAACAACTGCTTTTCCAAGTGTCTTATCACACGTTATATTTGACAGAAAGCTTGATAGGAGTTTCATATGCAGAGGTTTGATGCCATCTGGTGGATGCAGTGCAGTGGTGAATCAAAGGTCTCCTATACAGATTTTGTGCCTTCTAGGGATATAAGTCAAATGTCCTTTTAATGTGATCTGAGGTTAGAATCAAAGACCAAAAGTTTGGACACACCTTCTCATTCAATGTGTTTTCTTTATTTTCATTACCATTTACATTGGTTGATTCCTCCAGGCTGTGTAAGGGAAATTTGTCAGAGAAGGAGAGTGATGGAGTTCTGCGGCAGATGACCTGGCCTCCACAGTCACCGGACCTGAACCCAATCGAGATGGCTTGGGGTGAGCTGGACCGCAGAGTGAAGGCAAAGGGACCAACAAGTGCTAAACACCTCTGGGAACTCCTTCAAGACTGTTGGAAAACCATTTCAGCTGACTACCTCTTGAAGCTCATGGAGTGTGTAAAGCAGTATTTCGAGCAATGGGTGGCTATTTTGAAGAAACTAGAATATAAAACATGTTTTCAGTTATTTCACCTGTTTTTGTTAAGTACAGAACTCCACATGTGTTCATTCATAGTTTTGATGCCTTCAATGATAATCTACCAATGTAAATGGTCATGAAAATAAAAATACAAGGTTTTTCCAAATTTTTGGCCTGTACTGTATACATACTGGAGCCAGATTAAGTCTAAGCCTAGACTGAAAAAACTCTGATTCACCACTGCTGCTACAAGGCCAGGTTTAATCCTTCTCTGGGAACCTGCCTCTTATTGTACTGGCAGCGTTTGTGTAATACACTGCATCCTTCAATTCTGGTTTGTACAAAGGAGTCCAGCTTTTTTTAAAGAGAGGTCTTTAAAAATATGTCCTGAAAGGTTTTGTGGCCTTGGCTCACAGTTTCGCATTGGACGAATGCTGCACTTGTGATTCTGAGTTGGATGCAATTGTCGCAGAGGGAGTTTGTCATGCTCTGGAAGTTGCATGAAAGGAAAATTTTATTTAAAGGTGTTCCCATATTTGTATTATAGTGTGTCTTTAGGGAAAAAAAGGCTTTTAAAACTTGTGCTTTACGTCACTCACATCCCAGGCTTGAAATGAATCAGCATCATGTTTTACAAAACAGTTCAATAACACCTTGAAATCAAAAGAAGTTTATCAGAAAAAATGTGTTCAGCCTGGATGCCATATATTTGGAAATGAAGCACGAGCATTGCAGTACCAACGCAGATGAAGGTGTGGTTGGCTGCACCAGTTCCCAGGAAGCTCTTTTTTCGCAACATCTCTGTGACATTTGTGGGACCCAAGTTAAAATTATTTCTATTACAATGACCATGAAGAAGCTCACAATGCTTTTCTTCACAATAGGCACATAGACATTTTCCTTTACTACAAATACCAAAATCTAAGAATTAGTTTCCAGACTGATATGCAGCAACGTAGATTGGCTTTGGAAAGTTTTGCCGATTCAGGAATGCTCATTCAGGCTCTTGAGCTGCACCATAATTTACTTGTTATCAGTGCAAAAGAGGTGGTACAGAGGAAGCTCATGCCCAAAGTGTTCAGAAAAACATCACTAATGCCGGTGTGGCCATCTGTTATATAGCATAATTGTCTTCTCTTATTCACTTTTCTCAAATGTGTTGAACTGTCCAATGACAGCACTCTGGAAATGCGCCTATAACCATTCCCATCAAAATTCCCAACGATAAGATTACGAAGATCTTGGGAGAGTTGCTTTTACCCATCATGAAGTCTTTCTTGTGTGCCTCTTGGTTAATGAGAAGCCTTTATAGGCCTTTTTGTTTCTGCTAGCACATGGAAAGTCTCAACTTACTCTTGATCTAATAGCCTAACACCTTACTGTACCTCAAGATAAAGTGGCATTAACCCCTAACCTTAGTGTTCTCCTGCAAGTGTGTTGAAACCCCTCCCTCCTTGTTTGTAGCAGTACCTTCTCTAATCTTATTTAAGGAATAGATCAACCAAACATGTTAATGTAGTATTATAAAAAAAATCCATCAATTAGTTGCTATAATTAAATTGTTTGCTTTTGCATTTTTTTAAATATTTACTGAAACATTTATGATGTTGCTGCTGCTTTTTTGTTTCTGCTAGCACATGGATAGTCTTTTTAAATTCTAGAATCCAACAGCCATGGTCTCAACACTGTCATATTCTAGTTAGAAAGCTGTATTGAGTCTTTTGCCCAGCAGTCAGCTCAGAGCTGATGAAAATGGGCTGTCAATGAGCTGCTAATAGAGGCCAGCGAACGCGGCAGCTGTGCCCATTGGTTTTTGTCCATAGCGAGACAGTGTTGAATTGCTAATGGAATTGCTGTGTGTATTGAAAGAAGCTACAGTTTCCTTCCCCTGCACTGTCTGTCCTTCGAAAGTAAGCCCTGGACTATCTGATTTTGCCAAAATCAATAGTTAAATCTTTCCCCTGTTTCGCTATTTGCTGAGAGAAACAACTTTCACCCTCCCACAGCCAATATGCTCAAGGAAATGTTGATTTAGGAGAGAACTAAAAGGCTTCCGCATTGCTCCTGAATTATGGAAAAAGTTTCCATTCAAGGATCTGGGCGTGGAAGATCATTACAGGGATGATATGTCACTGCATAAAATTAAAATGTAGAGACTGTGATGGTCTTCCCGGAGACTGTGGTGTGTAGATAACGCTCAACAGTTTGTTTACTGCGGGTTTTACAGCGGCTCTGCTCGTAAAGTGTCAGAGAAACATTTTCTCTTGATAGGAACATGTTAAATTGGCTTAGAGGTATGTTCCACAAACAACATAAACCTGGCACACTGATGCACTGCTGACAAAGAGGCCTAAATATAGCAGCACAACGACGTTTGCCAAACGTCTAATCGGGATTTCGCACCTGTTTTAATCCCACATGTCGCTTTCTTGTTTGCAGGCCAGGCATGCCTCGGGGTTTTTCCCATTTGCCCTGTGAATGAGTTCAGGTGAAAGGATAAGCTTTGCATTCTAACGCTCCATTCTCCTAGAGCCAGCACCATTCAGCAAACTTTCTCTCACAGCACACACGTCACTATATTCCCCACGACTTTTATGAGCATCTTGCCTTTTCCAGTTGGAGGTCACGTGTAATAACAGCCTAATATGTGCCTCTGACTTCAATGCACCGCATTCTTCCATTCGGCAACTGGCCATTGACACATTTAAAATGCAGTCATTTATACACCCTGGTGGGATAAGAAAGATGATCAGGTGCTGACATCATGCTCTGAGCGAAGCAGTAGCAGGGCGCAATGGGAGTATAATGTAGCAGAAGCTCTTCCTCTTTTGACTGTGGGCGTGGAGGGGCAAGATGCACTCATCCCAGCCTCCTCAAACGCTGTGAAGAGGGACATATTTAAGGCTGCCAGCCTCTGGACCCTCATCACTTCTGTAATTTGGCCATCGGACAGCTAACAAGGTCAATGGGACGCTGCCTTTTCCTCTTTTTGCTGCATTGGTTGCATGACCTTGTGAGTCATTGCTCAGCAAGATGGATGTCTTGCAATCTTTGTGAAGAACCTTTGGTGAAGTAAGATGGTCCTCTAGGCTAGGAACAGAATAGAAATGTTTTTTATTAGTTCAGTTTTCTTAGTTGTACTGTAACTTTCTGTAGAATAGGATTCGTCTCTGGCACTGATTTTGTAAAGCCATCAATCTCTGGACCCAATCTCGTGACCTGTTCTGTTGTTTTCCACAAAAAACGTTGTGACTTGTACCCTTCCTGAAGTTGGGATCCTCATAATCTGGGCTATCCATCTCAAACGTCTTCCACCCAACGCGCTTGGCATCTTCAGTCATGGTGCGAATAACCTGTACCATCTCTTTCACGACCGACGATGACCCTGCAGGAGGGTCTTACAAGGACAGCTTTGACGACCACTACAAACGGGTGGTGCGGATGAGTGAGAGTGAACCCGGACAGTACAAAGAAGAATGCAACGAGCTGGATATTTACGAGGAGCCAAGACATGAAGAAGCTCCAGACATTAGCCTGGCAACCTTCTTTGGTGGTTGTTCCCTCCATGGTGCCAACCACATCTTTGTAGAGAACAAGACCTTCGGGGTGCGGCAAGGTCTTTGGGCTGTGTGTTTCTTGGCGGCCCTCTCGCTCTTCCTGCTCCAGGTGGGCGACCGTGTTGTCTACTACCTGCAGTACGATCACATCACCATGCTGGACGAGCGCAATGCCGACAATATGACCTTCCCAGCCATCACCCTCTGCAACTACAACACCTTCCGCCGCTCCCAGCTGAGCTACAGTGACCTGCTCTTCATGGGACCCCTTCTGGGTTATGAGGACAACATGGCCCCTGGGATCCCCCTTGCCCCCGAGCCCAATCGGCAGGGTTCCCGGTTCAGCCTGGCGGAGTTCTTCAACCGAACGCGGCACCGGATGGACGACATGCTGCTGGAGTGCTCGTTTGCAGGGAAAGAATGTGGCCCTGAGCACTGGAGAGAGGTAAATTGCGAAACAGTCTGTTTATTCTCAGTGTGCTATCTAGACAGGCCACTTCATTTACAGGGAGATGTTCGGTAGAGTTTCGATTTGGGTGAATGAGTACAGGATCTCGACGGCAGCTAATAGGACCAGAAAAGTAATTTATTCTTTGTTGAGTGTTTTTCTTCGCCATAATTAAAACTGGGTTTGCTGAGATTGATAATCACATGGTGCGGGACCGTGTTGATGGCAATCGGTTGCCTCGTAGCTCTTCGAAGCTTTCCTAATTACCAAGTAATGTCTGAGTGTTCTTTAAAATATCCAGCAACCTCAACAATCAGTGATGTTTTTGCAAGAGCTTTATCGGCCTATAACAGCACTCAATTACACGCAATGAGACGCCTGTAATTCTTAACGCCTCTGTTGGAATCAGGCTGCTTAGAATATTGAGAATATTGGTCCTGATTATTTTCCATAGCATAATCATTTATCAGCCACATATACTGTATTTTCCAGTAAGCTCATATTTCCTTTATTCTTCAATTTGCTTGTAATGAGTTCTGCTCAGTTTTCACAATTTACCAGAAATATTTCAGCATTTTCCATGGAAGAATAAGCTTTATTTTTTATCATTACGCATTTATTTGTCACTTGCATGGTTAGACAAGTCGTACCCTAATCGTTCCTGAGACTGTGCAAACTTAGAGGTTATCAATAGACTAAAATAGAGAATAAATTGTAATAAAGAACATTTAAGTACTACAAAAAATAGAGAAAAACATTTTTATATTTTAGAAAATATATTCAAAATAATATTTAATGGTTAGACTGGGTTTGGGACCAAATGTCACATAATCTGTAATCCACTTCCTCAGATGGGTAAAATAATGAATTAATAGAATATAAATAATTAATTAATTATTACAGAAAAAAATAGCTTGAAATGGACATTAATGAGTTGTAAAGTGCTGAGTGGTGGAACAACAACGGGTGGTAGAATGTGCTGTGATTATCCAAACAGGTTATTCAAGAGTCTTTTTAGCCTGAGGATAGAAATTCTCCTTTCAGCAACAAGAAATTCCTGTTTAAACAAACATTTACTGGTTTTGAGTTTACTCCCTGATGATCCTCAATGCTCTATTCCTGCATCTCCTGATGCAGTGTCCTGCAGTCCTGATAACCTTATGTAGGACTTTTCCAACAGCAGTTCCCAAACCAGGAGGTCCTTAGAAGGAATCTCAGTAAATCGATGTTGATGAGGTTTCACCATGAGCAGCAAGTGCCTCCATGTTGTCCAGCGAGAAGGAAGACCCATCACAGTGACTGGCTCAACCCCTTAGAGGGATTCCTTCATGTCTTTTTGCCAATATGGACAGAAAAAATGTCTTTAATTGCATTCCTGGGTCTTCAGGAGGAAACCTGTAGAAAGCCTGTATACAGAGGGCTGCATTTAGGCTAGTTAGTTAGGGGTCAGTTGCTCATTAATAATAGCCCCACATCCTCCAACATGTGTAATCTACTTGCTTAAGAGGTGATGGATAAACACAGACACTTCTACACTTACACCTACAGCTCTTGATATGCTGCCCAGCTCCTATAATCTTCCTGTAGTAGAGTCGCCGCTTGCCAAAAAGCCTTATTACATATCACCTTTCCCCTCTATCTACGTGCGTAGTCAATCGATGATGTGTGTTTATCTGTGCTAATCATGTTATTGGCATCAGCAGAGCAATACAAGCAGCCCTGAACTGCAGGCTGCGGCCCTGTTACCCGTTGGTGCGTTAGGATGCGAAGCGCGTTATGCTGGCAGTTGATGGCGCAAGTGAGCAGCCATTGATCGCCAGTGAAGATATTTAACAAAACTCTGAGCTAAATCAATAGAGGGCCAGACTGTGCCAAGCAGACTGGGCAGCTTAGATTTCTGTCCCGGGGCAGAATTGGAGAAGCAGCAAACAGCGGCCACATCCGCAAGCTCCATTAGACATGGCTCGAGTTTCACTGTCCAAAGATTGGCCCGTGTTTTGCCCTCCTGGGTGTCCCAGAAGAGCGCCAGCTCAATAGACTTTCACTTTGGCCAGCTGGTGTTTAAAGCAGCACAATGAAAAGGCAACTAATGGGGGGTCAGATGGTGGAAAATCAGATTTGCAGTACATTTTCAATGGCAGGTCAATTGAAATTGCATTTGAGGTGCAGGAACAGGGTTATTATTGTGAAATAGTGAATGTTTTTGATTGGACTAGTGGGCATTGTATCATCTCCTTAGTGCTATATGCAAGTTAATAAAGATTAAAGGATGAGATTGTTGTTAGGACACAATCTGTGTTTAAAATGAACCGTATATCTTCTAATAATAACCCGTCTCTTATTGACGTCTTATAGTACATCTTTGTGGAGAACAAGACCTTCGGGGTACGGCAAGGTCTCTGGGCTGTTTCTTGACGGCCTATCACTCTTCCTCGCCGGGTTTGAAGAGATGTCGCGACAAAAAGACGCCAGTCTCCAATAGTAGCCAGTCTGTAGTAATATGTCGATCTGTAGTAAATGCCGGTCTGTAGAAAAACGCCAGTCTTCAATAGTAGCCGGTCTGTAGTAAACGCCAGTCTTCAATGACCCACCGCACTTTGCGTACGCTAATTTTGGTACAACCTGCGGTAAGTACTTTTTCGTATCAAAAATGTTTTGTCGTCGGATGCTATCGAGGAAGAGAGAAAGTCTAAATGAAATTTCTTTCTGTACATTTTGCCCTTTCGTCTTCACATCACTCATAACCTCACAGGGTGATGTAGTGTGAGCGATGGGAAGAAAACGGTAATTTAATTTAGCATTCAGACAAAGAAGCTGCACGACATTTTGTGGCAGTAAAATCCCATCACCGTTCCATCTGCGAGGCGAATAATAGCCGCTCTCCAATAGTAGCTTTAAACGGCATAATAATTTTTGAAAGGTATACGTTATTTTATCTTTAATATTTATAATGTACAGTAATATTAATATCTCATCAGCAGTAACAGATTTTTGACTCCAGATGTGGTGCCGAAGGGCTGTCCCTCTTCAAACACACTGCCAATGAACCTGCTTCAGTACTTTTCTGTGGTATCTGACCACTGACTACTATTTCAACAATGTTTCTTTTTTATACATTTTCTAATCTCTGCTGGTCCACAATCTTCTGTATCATGTGAGCTGACATCTGTTTGGTTTTACCCATGCTGATGAATGTCAAAAGGTGTGTTTATTTTAAAAACTTTATTAATCCCATTGGAAAATGCTTAAACAATCAAACAAATACATATTTATTGTAAAATACTTTTTAGGGGTATCAGTAATTTGGCCCTTTTGCTTTAGAAGAAATAGATACTGTTCTTAAAATAAAACATCACTCATGTTCTTTTTGATAAATAGCTTTTCCGTTACGGAATGTTTTTCAAATAGTGTAACCATTAATACACACTGGTGTAGCCCACACATATACAGTATGAACACCAGTATGAATCTACACTGATGATTTATTCGTCTTATCTAAGAAACTAACTTCTGCCTACATCACAGCTTTGGATGCATCGTAGCATATTGCCCTTCACACTTGGAGCAGCTCGATCTGCGCCAATTAATTAATACCTCCAGAGTGAATGGGTCCTGTGGGAGCTGACAGCAGCAAGCATCAAATATTAACAAGGCCTTTGGGGCAGAAACTTGTTTTCCCCCAATTTCGCATGCAGGGGTCACTTTACTTGACCCTGCTTCCTTATCCCACAACATCTGATGTCCAGTTTCCCTGAGCATGCACAGAGAGAACATGTCAATCAAGACTTATTGTAACGGGCGGCGCCCAGTAAGACTTCCCCTCTCTGGCTGTCAGGCTGGCGCTCCTGCCCACAGGGTGGTGATGCTGCACTTCAGACAAGGGAGCAGGACACTGCTGGGCAATCAGGTGTTGATGCCAGCCAGCTGGACTGGTGACTTTATATCCCCAGGTTGCCTTGCTTGGTCATGCCCTGGAGCCTGGCGGTAAAAAACTGTATGATCCTTGGGTTCTGAGGACTGTAAGGGGCGGTGCCCAAGTTGGCTATGGGTGCCGTTCACTGAACGCTAGCCTGGGGAGGGACGGCTTCCTTGTGCTGGTTGACGAGGTGGTGATGCTACTGCTCACATGGGGAGCATAAGCTGTGGGAGTAAACACCTGCTGATATGAGCCAGCTGTGTCAGCTGCCATGTTAGCCTGGTTGCTCCTGGCCATCTTTGCGAGGTCCTGCAGATTGGACATCTCACTGTTTCGTGCCTGGAGTCTGAGGGTAATTTGGGATGTGTCTGCATCCAGGGGCGTGCCATTGTGGTTCTCCTGCTAGAGAAACAACAGTGGAAAGAGGCTCCACTGATTATTTAAGCAGTTCTGTTATATTGAATAAATGTAAATGGTAAAGTTAAAAAGTCATTAAAATAAATAAATAAACAAATTAATTAATTTTAATTTTTAAAAGTTAAAGAGAATCCGGGTTCGAGCCCCAATGAGCCAATGGCAACAGAGGCAAAAACAAATCTTGAAAGGAACCAAGGCTCAGAAGGGGAACCCATCCTCCTCTGGTCGAGTCTAATATGAAGAAGCATCTGCAGTTCCTTGTGTGAGATCAGATAATTTTCTGTCTATATGATCTGTTCAGATAATCACAGATGATCTCCCTCCTCATGATCCGGGCAGCAGTGTGAGACAGGATCGCTGGTACCTCAGAGTAACTCAGAGAGAGAGTGAAAGATAGGAAAGGAGAAGACCACCAGTGTTTGGTGACCTCAACGTTTTATATATGGTGAATTTATTTATTGTTAAAACTGTACCATTTAAGGTTAGATGACCAGTAAACACAGGAAAAGTTATCTAAAACTTTTGAGCAGTATATTTTTAAATAGTGGTGCCAGGGCGATGGGTGAGATGAGATGGTTATGGGTTCCTCATTATTGAACATTTGAAAAATTGCTTTAAAAATAAGGTGCCAAGACGGTTTTGAATGAACTGTATTTGGATCCATAACGAAAAAACAATGGTACAATAAAGAACCTTTTAGTCAAGGACGTACTTCAGTGCACTGAACCTGTTTCACAGTCTAAAGAACATCATTGCCATGAAAAATTCCAAGACACTTTTAAAACTAAAGGTTCCGATCTTTGCTTGAATTAATGGTTCCTTAATTAGTATAAAACTCCTAAAGGTAAAATAAGGCTTTATAATAAGGCTGATATTTTAGTGAATAGTTCTTTTTTTTAATTACGCAGTTTCACCAACATTAATAAAACGATTACTGCTACTACTACTTCTACTGCTACTACTACTGTACTACTACTGCTACTGCTGCTACTACTACTGCTACTATACTACTATTACTGCTACTACTACTGCTATGGCAACTGCTACTATTGCTACTACTAATTCGACTGCTACTACTACTACTGCTACTACTAATGCTACTGCTACTACTACTACTGCTACTACTACTGCTGTTGCTACTACTGCTACTACTGCTACTGCTACTACTACTACTACTGCTACTGCTTCTACTACTACTGCTACTACTACTGCTGTTGCTACTACTGCTACTACTACTACTACTGCTACTGCTTCTACTACTACTGCTACTGCTTCTACTACTGCTGCTACTACTACTACTACTGCTGCTACTACTGCTACTGCTACTGCTACTACTCCTGTTACTGCAGGGTAATCCTCTATAAGATGAGTTAAGGGTGTACTGAAGTTCTTGTAACTTATAAAAGTATTTTGTTGATTATATCATTGGATGAGATCTGACAATTGACTGAAGTGTTCTATGAGGAGCTTTGGTGGCTCTACTATTGCATCACTTTTTGTAAATATATATATACTTACCATGTCTGAGGTGGCCTCTGATCACTAGATGGTGCTATATCATAGTCTGTTGCTGCTGCTGTTGCTGCTGGTGGTATTTTAACACTGGATGTCTCACACATATGAGTGGTTCAGACACAGTGTTTGTTATTCACAGGCATTCTCACACAAGTCTGAAAATCAGTTCACACACTCAAAGCAGACCTCAAGGGTCAAACACCAGAGCTGCTGCTGAAATCCCTTACAGCTGAAAGAACATGGCGGACTCTTCAACTAGCAACAACAGCAAAAATATGTGTGGCAGAATAATTAGAAAAAATGTGTTTGTGTGTGTGTGTGTGTGTGTGTGTGTGTGTGTGTGTGTGTGTGTGTGTGTGTGTGTGTGTGTGTGTGTG
>JBBIGC010000131.1:7838121-7854442 GCA_037576955.1 Lepidarchus adonis | reverse complement strand
TACAGGTATAGACTAGTGTAATACATACAGTACTGAAAATATAAGTACAGTACAGGTATAGACTAGTGTAATACATATAGTTGAGGCTAAAATTATTAGCCCCCAGGAATTATGCAACATTTTTCTAAACTTCTTCCCAGTGTTTGCAGCATTGATTAAACTAGATATAATCAAACCTTCACCAGTGCTATTTAGTAGCTTTTGGTACATTTTGTAATCTTAAATAAAAATTGAAGCTTCCTTTATATCTAAAATAGTAAAAAATAAATAAAAATGTAAATGGGATGCTCAAAAAAAAGCCCCATGTGAATGTTTGCTTTCAAAACACACCCACAGTAATTAACCAATCAGCATTGAAACCACACCTGCGCTTTCTGTTGGCTCCTAACCTCAGGTTCTGGTTCTTCACATTTTGCTGCTGCACTTTCACTGGGTTCCAGCAGGTGGAACATCATGGAATTTGATCTAACACATGGAAAGTCAGGAGGTTTATCTTTTATTGCACAAGAGGATTTAGTTTGTAGCATGTTTAAGTTTTAGTGGCATTTATCCAAATGAAATATCTTCCACACTATTGTCATTTATTGTGTGAGGGATTGTAATGTTTGAATTTTTAATGCCCATTTATAACTTGTGTCATTATCTGGCAGTTGCTTGTAGATAATGTAGATGTCAAGTTTGGCTGCAAAATGAGGCCCTGAAAAGATCATCACATTTCTGAGGAAACTGTGAAGAGCATTGAACAAGTAAAAGCAAACAACCCAGCAGAAGTAAAGCGAGCGTGTGGATGGGCGTCTGAGGGCCGGTTTCTGGAGGATAGTTTGAATTTAATATCTCATGTCTTTCCTGTTATTTTAAACCATTTGATCCTTCACAGGTACGTTCCTCTTTAATAATACCTGTTCATTTTCCAAACCGAGTTTTTGTGGTCGCGGGGAAGCTGGAACTGATCCCAGCTGACTATGGACTAAAGTTCACCCCGGACAGGACGTCATCACAGAACAACACAGAGTCAATCTATGGGTGATGTAGAGGAGCATGTCAACCTATACCACAGGCCTTTGGACAGTGGGAGGAAACTGGAGAACCCAGATGAAAACCCACAAGCCTTTGGACAGTGGGAGGAAACAAGAGAACCCATAAGAATTCCACAGGCCTTTGGACCGTGGGAGGAAGCCGGAGAACCCAGATGAAAACCCACAGGCCTTTGGACAGTGGGAGGAAACCAAAGAACCCATAACAATCCCACAGGCCTTTGCACAGTGGGAGGAAACTGGAGAACCCAGAGGAACACCCACAGGCCTTTGGACCGTGGGAGGAAACCGGAGAACCCAGATGAAAACCCACAGGCCTTTGGACAGTGGGAGGAAACTGGAGAACCCAGATGAAAACCCACAGGCCTTTGGACAGTGGGAGGAAACTGGAGAACCCAGAGGAACACCCCACACAACATTCCACTCTTGAAGGCAACTGTAGTCGACCAAGGGAATGAACCCAGGACCTTCTTGCTGTGAGGCGACTGCTAAACACTGCGACCATTTATGATCTAAACTTAAACCCATCCCAATGTAGGAAAGCTAAATTATTATACATTTATAAAAATTAAGCTTTTATTAAATATGATTTTTTAAATTCTGTGTTCTGCTTTTCCAAGTTTGTTTTAATCAGCAAATATTGATGAACATGTTCATTAATGTGTTGCGATAAGTGTAAAGAGAGTCACTTCAAGTATAATATGTAATGTTTAATAAGTACACGCTTCATGTCATAAAATCATTTACACTGATCAGCCATAACATTAAGACCACCTGCCTCATAGCGAGCAGGTCCCTCGTCCGACTGTGGTGCACGGAGTTGGGATCAGACCAGATCGGGTAGCCTTCACTCTCCACATGCATCAATGAGCATTGGGTGCCCATGACCCTGTCGCTGGTTCACAGGTTGTACTTCCTTGGACATTCTACAAGACCTGTCGTTCTGGAGACGCTCTCACCATCACAGAAAGGCCCAAAGTGGCTCTTGCTTCCAGCACATCAACATTTACAACTGACTGTTCACTTGCTGAATAATATATCCCAGCCCCCCTGACAGGGGCCATTGTAACAAGATAATCAATGGAATTCACACGAGTGGTTTTAATGTTGTGGCTGATCAGGCTATATAGTTCACAGCATTTCATTTGTATCTATTTGTGTGAATAATATTTCAATCAGCTTCAAATAGAAAAAAATCAACAGATAGAGCTTATTGTAGCTGATTATAAAACTACTAGACTTAAAGCAGAAGCAGTTTCGTCAGACACTGTATTCCAGTTGGGAGGTCTCAGTGTGTGCTGTATCTGGTGTTGTCTCTGGTCTCGGTGGTTTTAATCAGTATTTTAGGCGATGGAGAGCTCATCTGGTAGCCGTTCATTCCTTTGGAGTCTGTTAAAAACAGTGAGATTTGGCTTTACATATCAGTAATACACACTTCAGTAATACACACTTCAGTAGGCCTTAGTGTATACATAACACTTAATTTATGTCATATATACAGGGTCCTCATCGTGTGTCATAAGTCAAATTTCGACATTCATATACATGTCTACGTGTGTAATGCCCTGAGGTCATTTCTCTGTCAGTCCACCAGAGGGACAGTCCCCCACCTGAGGCTCTGTACTGCACTTTCTGAGCGTTTTATTAAATTTTAATTTAAAAAGTACTTTCACTTCATGCCATTCAATGAAAAAAAAAAAACGGGTTGGAGTAGCGTATCATAAGTCGAGTGCATGGTAAGTCGAAGACCCCCTGTATACAGATTATATGCTTACAGTGCAACCCAATGGTCTTTCATACCGCATGATGGGCAGTGGTGCTCTAGTGGTTAGGACATTGCCCTTGGGATATAAAGGTTGTAGGTTCCAGGCACCACTGAGCTGCACTACGGTAACATCCCACTACACTGCTCCCCCTGTTCTGGTAGCTGCCCGCTCC
Source organism: Lepidarchus adonis (assembly GCA_037576955.1). Lineage (NCBI taxonomy): Eukaryota > Metazoa > Chordata > Actinopteri > Characiformes > Lepidarchidae > Lepidarchus > Lepidarchus adonis. Next base: position 7,851,470 of record JBBIGC010000131.1, on the reverse strand, counting down.
CCCACATGGGGATGGGTTAAAGGTTACATTTCATTGTGGTGCTTTGTGTGTGATTGAGTGTGTTCACAGCGACATATACCGCATTTACCCAACAATAGGATGCCCCTCATTCTATAAGCTTCAGAAAATGTTCATTTACATTTTAAACTCTAAGATAAGTCCCCATGTTATTAGCTGCAGTGTTACTGAATTTACTGATCTGAAGTAGAAGAATCTAGTTTGACCCCTGGAGCTTTTGTAGCTCAATACCAGTGACATTATCCCGTAGTTGAGTGTGACAAATTGATACAATTTTGAACTTTCTGATAACATACCACAACACAAAAACTACACTGCAGAAGTTATGCTCCAATGAAGCAACATCTGCAATGTCCAACAGCGATACCAGTGATGAAAGCATGTCCATCATCAGCAACAGCAAAGCAGCACATCGGCAACAACGATAATGTTTGTGCTTTGGATTTCGATTTTAAATGATTTTAAGAAAGATAAGCCTAATAATTTTAGCATTTTGGTGTTGCTAATTTTCTACTGAAGAATTTACATGTAGACGAATGATTGACAGCGCTGTACTGCAGTACCTCCACCCTCCAGTTGTCAAATGAAAATTAAAATCTCATCTTTTTCAGCCAGCAGTAAACTTTTGTTCATTTTATTTCTGTGAAATTGAGCTTTTTCAGTTTGTATTATACACTAGGCTGTAATGTAATGTAGCAAAGGGCTGAAAAAGTTTGAGAGGCTGAATGTGGCAGAACATTGATACTGATCTGATCTTTGCTTTGTGTTGCTTTTCCAACTGTTCATTGCTGCAGCAGCAGTACATATAAATTCAACTTTTTGTCACTGAATTATGCTTATAGCAAATGTGTTGTCATGTTTTTAGATACACAGCTCCATTTAATCAAGACACAACCAATACCAGGTTTGTTAAATCGACCTAGAAATTGCGGTTTATCGTTAGGGAAATGCAGTAGTCGCTTTCATGTTTGATACTCACTGTAACTGGGCATCGATTGGATGTTAACAATAGCCTGCTGTCCAAGCCTATAAAAGTAAATGGATAAAAATGACATTAAAAAATACACATGATTTTTTACAAACACATCTTTCACCTCTGTACTCTGTATAACTAACATAGCACCACAGACGTGGAGAAAGTGAGTTCGGTGTTGTAATGAAGAGATCTGTTCCAGTGAGCGCTATAAATATCAAACTATTACCAAAATGCTAATTCATAGCAACATTTTAGCTCAAGCAATTCTTGAGATGTTTAAAGCGTCAGTTGCAGCGCCCCCGGAATCGTTGACGGAATCTTTAAAAATGTCAAAAAAATGACCAAAACCATTGCTTTACATTTAATTTTGTGAAACTAGAACCTTTACATTATTGGCCCAGGCATGCATTAGCAGCTGCAGTTTCATTGGCTGTTGGGAGCCAAATGTAATTTTAGGACATGAGCATATGTGGCCAAGTATAAGGACAAATTTCAAAATTTTAGCTTCCAAGTTAAAGAAATGTCAGCTGCAGCGCCCTCTATTGAAAATCTTATTGTCGTTCCTTTAAAGAATATGGGTGTGAGGCATTCTGTCAAACTTTGTGGAGACCACTTCATCGCTAGCTGCTATATAGCCCAATGCTGGGGGGTCTTAATGCCCTTCTAGTTCCGACAAGGCTTTGGAAGTGGTGACCTGTCACAGGGTCATATGTGGCTGTGATCTATAGTAATGAATGCCCCCTGCATGAAGGCATGTCTGGATATTTTTGGACGTATTAGGATCAATCTTGGGCTGTACTTCTAATACCTGTCCTCTTCTCCTTCCAGCAGCTTCCTGTAGGTGGCGATCTCGATGTCCAGGGCCAGTTTGACGTTCATGAGCTCCTGGTACTCGCGGAGCTGACGGGCCATGTCCTGCTTGGCTCTTTGCAGTGCCTCTTCCAGGTCACGGATCCGAGCTTTGGCCTCTTTCACTGCCAGCTCACCACGGCCCTCCGCCTCCGCGATCTGGTTCTCCAGGTTAGCACGCTGTGGAAAATGAGTGAGAACATTGGCCAGTGTCAACTTTTAGGTAACGATTATGTTCATACTCTGGAAATGTCTCTGTTGGCTGTAAATTAGTGGATTTAGTGGAAATTAGTAAATTTACTGGAAAACTACCTTCTGGCTGAGATGACCCCCAACCCTAATATACCACACCTGATCCGGCAGATGTCTTTGGTTGATTAAAAGAGACATGTTTGATTAAATGTGAGTGTCCAGAGTTGGTCCAGGAGGGCTGGTGTCCTTCACAGTTTGATAATTCCCCTCTTGAAACACTGACTAAAGCAGATGTTTGATCAGGGAAATCACCAAGATCTGTTGGACGCCGAACCTCCAGGCCTGGAGCTTAAGGTAATGCAGGCCTCCAGGAGTGAGGCTCTTACCCACTGCTTTAAAGAGAAGATCAAGCACTTTTTTTTTTACCTGTGCTTTAACAGCCTCAATCTCACTCTGCAGACGGCTGATCATGCGGTTGAGTTCCCCGATCTCTCCCTTGGTGTTCCTCAGTTCATCTCCATAATGTGAGGCCTGGGAAGCCATCTGGTCAAACTGGAGAAAACGGCATAGTGGCCAGACACAAGAGTTGTAGTAATGCAGGAAAAAATGCTGTCTATCGTAAATCACAGGTGAACATCCATGTGTCTACTGAGTTTTATATAATACGTAATATTGTTGATGGTTAAATAGTGAAAAGTCTGGGGAAAAAACACTGTTTTGCTTGGCAATGCCATGTGTTATAATGTATCTCTGCACCATCAGTGAATGAACACTCAGAACATCCATCTACCCATTATACAAACCGCTTCATCCATTTTGGGTCACAGGGAAGCTAGAACTGATCCCAGCTGACTGTAGAGGAGGCCAACCCATCACAGGGCAACATGGAGACATTCCCACTTATGGGGCAATGTAGAGTAGCCATTCAACCCAAACCACAAACCTTTGGACAGCAGGAGAAACCTAGAGGGCACGTTCCACACTGAAAGGCATCTGTGGCCAACCCGGGAACCCAGGGCCTTCTTAATGCACTAACCCCGCCCCTTCTCAAACCCCTATACAAAATATCTCCCTTTAATGTTGTAATAGAAGATGCATTATATGCTTTAGACATCTGGTTACTATTATCCCAATGTTAATCAACTTTTATAACGAGAACCTGATGTTATAAAGGATGTTGTGTTTCTATCGGTTCCGTCAGTTCCTCATACCTTAGACTTGTACCATGACTCTGCTTCCTCACGGCTCTTGGCTGCAATCTCCTCATACTGGGCCTTGACTTCAGCCACAATCTGGTCCATGTTGAGGTTGCGAGAGTTGTCCATTTGCACGATGACTGAGGTGTCCTTGATACTGGCCTGCATCTCACGCAGTTCCTACCCCAACAAGTAACATTAGTTAGTATTAATAACATAAAGCTACATGGCAGCTATGAGACTCGTCTCTGGTTTGAAGTAGTGGAAAGGGCTTCTGTGCAAATCAGCTTCTGAGAAGATTTCCTTTCAGCCAGCCTGCTGCTAGATGATACCCTGACTGTCAACAGCAGGGTGATACTAACCTTCCTGCTCTCTGTGTGTAGGGGGTTTGGTTACCTCATCGTAAATGCTCCTGAGGAAGTTGATCTCATCAGTCAAAGCTCCCACTTTGTCCTCCAGATCAGCCTTCACCAGGTAGGCAGAGTCCACATCCTGAGGAGCAGGTGAAGATAACATACGTCTTACAGCGCTGCCAGTCTCAGCCCTGCTTCAGACATCACACATTTTCCTGCCTGTGAAGCATGGTGTTGAGTGGAGGGTGGAGGGGTTGTCCCTGAGCTTTTTTGTCATATTGATATATGTTATTTTATTTATTAATTTTATGTTCTATTTTTTTATTTTATGTATTTTTTAGCTTTTCTTGTCTTTTTTATTTAAAAAAAAATTATAAATATATATATATTTAGTTATTTATTTTGGCGGGGGTAAATATATATATTATATATTTATTTTTTACATTTATTTAATTATTTATTTATTATTAATTATTTATTTTACTGCCACCAAACCTCAGGTTCATGTTTTTAGTTTGTCTTTAAAAGCTAAAGTAAGGTTCTGAATTTACTTCAGAAGCTTTTTGCCCCTATTTTTTAAATCTTCTTGATATCACAGTTGCAATGAAATAAATGAAATGCTCCTCTGGCAACAAAAAGAACAAAATCTTTCATCTATGGAGGTCACTGGAAGAAACAACACACCCCATAATAATAATATTAACAATAATAACAACACAACATATTGTGTGGATTTACACATTCATAGGTGGAGAATGATACAGTAAAACACATTACTGTGTAGTGCAGTAGGGAAGCCACAATATTGGCCAAATATGGCTAGTGATGTCAGAAATTAATGACAGAAATGGAAAGTCATGTATAGCAGTGGTCCCCAACCTTTTTCGCGCCACGGGTGGTTTTATGTCAGACAGTATTTTCACGGACCGACATTTAAGGTGTCGCGGAACAAAAAAAAAAAACCAAAATAAACTTTATTAGCAGCGTCTTCCTGAAATGCGCTAACAACGATCAGAGTAGCGTCGTCCTCTGCCCCTTACGTGCTCTGGTCGCTATGGTAACGCGTAACGCCCTTTCAGAATAAGTTTTCAGGGTTTTCTGCCATGACTTTCATCCAGAATACCAGCAAAGTTGAGTCTCTAACACACTTAGATGCTACGGATTGAGATATTTTTTTAATTTAAAAAAAAAGGTTTAATTTTGTGCGAAATGCTCCACGGCCTGGTACTGGTCCGCAGCCCGGTGGTTGGAGACCACTGATGTATAGGGTTTTTAAATGTACCGTTTTTGAAGTGGGGGCTCGGTTTCAGGGTATTTCCATGCACATTGTCAGTGCAAACCACTCAAGGCCATGCTGAGTTTCATCATTTTATACATTTACAGCACTGTGCCTCCACCCAGGCTTTTGTTGGGAGAGATATGACACTCGTTCAGCTTTTACAGGTATCGTCTGTTAAAAGGTGGGGCACTTTTTTACTGAGCTCAGTCTCTCTATTGTTGATTCTCCTGGTGCCCTTTTAGCTGAAGCAGCTGTGTGGTTTACTCTTCTCCCTCGGTGCCTAATTTACCCATTCTCCCAAGCTCTCCCCAGACCAGGGCGAGACCATGCCAGTAAAGCTCAAAAGCCCCCATTGTCCTTGTGTAGTGCCACAGAGGACATCGGTGGATCAAACCTTTTTCAGGATCACAAAGTCGTTCTCCAGGTTGTTCCTCTTGTTGATCTCATCCTCGTATCTGGGTAAACAAAATAGTGGGTCAGTTCAAATGCTAGCTGTTTAGCAGGCTAATCATTTTAGCTGTTTGCATAAATACAATTCTTTATTTATTCTGTCTCAAAAAATCCAAAGCCAAAGTTGGGAAACAAGCATATCTATCAAAACACTTCCCTGAAAGTCACTTATCATGTTCCTATTTGCATCTTCTAATTGACAACCCACCTTCTTTCATTACCTAGCTTCTGTATTCATGCCTTTCTTTCAAACAGGCACCAGTGTGATAACACGCATTAACTGCATCGATTAGAGAACCGTACTTGTGCTTGAAGTCTTCTACCAGGCCTTGCATGTTCCTCAGCTCTCCATCCAACTTGATTTTGTCATTGTTGACCACGTCAAGCTGTCGCCGCAGGTTGGCCATGTATGCCTCGAACATGGGCTCGATGTTCGACCTCCCAGGGCCCTGGCTATGCAGCAGATCAAACTTAGTCTCCAGCATCTTGTTCTGCTGCTCCAGGAACCTCACCTGTGGAGGTGAAAAGATATCGGTGCCAAGATTTGCATTGGGGTCGGTTGTTGGGATGGCGTCAAGATGAAAAATAGTAAGAAATATCATTTAATTTAGAACAAATCCCATCCACCCTCAACGGCATCAAATAAACAAGCAGATTTATGAAACGGTTTGATGAATTTCCACCCGAAGGTGTTATTCCCCATGAAATCGAAACCAAAACTACACCCATTTAAAAATGCTCCCATTTCTTTTTGGTTTTTGCTTCTGAAACAGAATCAGTTTGGCCTCAGGTGCTTATTATTGTTCATGGTATCACTTATAGACAGATAAAAGTGGGTGTGGTGGCCAGTAGGCTACAAACCACCCACCAACCATCTGCTCATATTACAGAGGACAGGCTTGTAAAAGTGAATCCTCTTGATATTCATCCTGCTAGCGAGACCATGGCATCTTGCTCTGTGGAATTTGGGGATTTAAGGGGATAATTGATGGTCCTTTGCTGTGCTGGTCCACTGCACATGTTGAAAGCCGAGCCAGAGTGCTTTAACTGATGGCTGTTGTGCCAGGTTAGTGACAGTAATCGAGCAACTCTACCCCACTATTACTCAAGGGAGCAGGTATTGACCTAGATCAGCTACACCTTTCTAAAGCTAATTTCAGTCCCCTTCAAGACTGATCTGAGGCCAGTAGTCAAGGAAAACCCTCCCCCTTTATTTTGGCCCTTACCTGTAACAGTAAAAGTCTCTGTTTCAGTCCCAAGGGCCCCTGGGATTGGGTTGCCATTGTACCCCAGCACACAAAGGCTCTCTTCATCCTCTGTGAGATAGTGGTGGCTTATGTTTCTTGGCCAAGCCTGACCTGGTTTTCATCAGGTTACAGCCCGGCTTTAGAGAAACGGGCCATGGTGCTAAAGCTCAACTATCGAGCACTTTCTACCTGCGTCAGGCATATCCCCCCCACCACCTGAAAGCACTAAAGGCAGCTTTGGGTGTCTAGAATGAGGTCCCGTCACTCCAACTTTGGCCTATTTTCAGATCTCAGTCTAGGGATGTGGTATAATAGCTGCCTTTGTTGAGTAGCTTGGTCTTGTTGGTGCAAAATGAATGCAGCAACGAAGGCGCAAGGGTTATTGCACCATGCTAACCTCTACAATTTGTTGGCACATCCAACCACCACAACATATCTCCCCCTCCCCAACGAGAACCCTAGAAGTCCTACCTTGTCAATGAAAGAGGCAAAGCGATTGTTCAAGGACTTGATCTGTTCCTTCTCCTGGGTGCGCACCATCTGGATGTTGGGGTCGATCTCCAGGTTGAGGGGTGCGAGCAAGCTCTTGTTGACCGAAACGCTGGCTATGGGGGCACCCAGGTAGGTGCTGCTGCTGCTGAAGCCAGACGTCAAGCCTCCAAGGGACATTCCGCTGAAACCCCCACTGAAGCCGAAGCCCCCGAGTTTTCCGCTGCTCCTCATGGAACTGCTGGAGCTGATGCGCTTGCTCCTCAGACTCATGGCTCGAGGTTCGAGGGAGATGAAAGGATGGATGGTTACCAGGCTGAGGTTGCACTGCAGCAGGACTGTCCTGAGTGGGAACGTGGCCTTTTAAATCCGAGGCGGGACTGGGTGGAGTGTCGCTGATGTGGGAAAACCTGATTCAGAAGACACACACACTTTTGGACTGTCCGCTCTCTATGGGTCTCTTGTCCCTGTCTCAGCAAAGCCACACTCAGTTCCGCTCTACATCCACCCACTTATATTACACACACACACTCCTCTTCTCTCTCTCTCTCTCTCTCTCTCTCTCTCTCTCTCTCTCTCTCTCTCTCTCTCTCATTTTTTCCCACATCAGAGACAGCCTCCACCTCCATTACACTTCTAAAAGAGCTGTGGATGGAAGAACGAACCCTCATTGCACAGTAAAGAAGATGCAGCGCAAGCACTCAGATAAGCCTAGCGTTATAGTAATGATGATAAACTATAGCAATAACAAGAATAACAACAACTGTTATTATTATTGTTATTGATTTGTATTTTTTTGAAGTTTATAAACATTTATTAGCTTTTTTTTTTTTAATTTAGCACCTTTCATGTATCTGAATGCAGCTCAAAGTGCTTTACAGGATAAAATAGGTGCTTTACAGCTATAAAATAGGTCATACAAATAACAATAAAAAAGAAATCAAATGCTTAACAGTAAATCAACTCAAATAAATAAATGAGTAAAAGCAAAGTATATTAAAAACAAAGCTAGGATTAGCAAAAAACATGTGTACAAGCTTAAAACATGAAAAGAAAAGAGAAGAAAAACAAGTAATTACAATAAACTAAAATTATAGAAGTTAGTTTTAAATTTTACCAAGAGAAGGAGCTTGATGATTATGTAATGGCAGGTTGCTCCAGATATTGAGTGCACAAAAAAAAAACGCTGCTTCTTCATGTTTCTTGTATTTAACTGTTGGAATGTTTAATAAGCAGTAAACTATATATATATACACATATATAACTTTATACTGTTCAGACTGTTTACTGCACTAGGATCCTCTGGCACAACAGATATTCATAACTGAGTGTCACCATCACAGCGATGAAGCTCTGTAATATTATTTCCAGTATTATTACATTATTATGGAGTTCTAAAGTTCTGAAGGACATGGGTGGAGAAGGGTAAGGTATATTTGCTGTGAACTGTAAAGCTTGTGGTGTTTAAAATATGCTCGAGAGCACTCCATGAGGTCATGGTTGGAATGGAACCCCTCTTAAAATGGTGGGTTCACTGACTTCTTTTCAACTCTGGCTTGGTTTCAAGCCTTGAAATGTAGCACAATACTTGCCTTTGTACGACAGCCCTTCATATCGCATTGCTTTCAGTGAAAACGTTGGTACCACGGATGAAATGTTTATTAATGAGGTAATAAACACATTATAAGTCACTAATAAGCAGTTATTACAGACTAAGAGTGATTTTTGCACCTGATGGCTTTGAATGTGTGATCACACTAATGGGTCTAATGCAGAATAAGGGAGAAAACTGAGATCAGACCTCTGTGTAAATGTGTACTCTCTATTTGGCAAGCAACAGGTAATTGTTGCCCTTTGTGTGGATGGATAATAACTGCTTATTAATGATTGAGGCATTTGTGAATTCATAGTTATTCATTAATAAACACATTTTATCACTTTCAATGGCCATATGAGTTCATGTTGTAGTTTGTGGTTACAGACTGCTAGCCCCTCCCTCCACCCCCACACACTTCCACCTTCAATAATGGCCAAGACAGGACCACCAATGGGCTTCTATTATTTTATATATTTTTATATATTATTGTATATATTTTTATATATTCTTTTATATATATTTTATATATTGTAATATATTATCTTATTTTATTATTATATATCTATTTACATGACTATTTAGGGTGGCACGTTAGTGCACTGTTTACCACCATCACCTCACAGTGAGAAGGTCCTGGGTTCCGTCCCTGGGTCACCTTCAGGTGTTTTTCTGTGTGGAGTTTACAAGCTCTTCCTGTGTTTGTTCAAGATTCAAGAGCGGATTTATTGTCAATAGAACAGTTTACACAGTGTATTGAAATGCCGGTTCACATCGCCCCCCACCCTGGTGCATTTGTTTAATGAAAGTGTAAAGTAAAAAATAAACAAATATGCAAAGAGCTACACTTAAATACTCATCTACAAGTAAATAAACTAAAATAAAAACTACCTATACATATATAAAAAGAAAAGATCTAAAAATCTAGATCTGTACACAGAAGGATATAAGACATTTTAAAGTGTTGAGTGCATTGTGTAAATGGTGTGTGCAGAAGATTGTTTCAAGTTTAAGTCTTTTGGGTTAAAGACAAGACAGACAAATGGAGGTGCAAATGAAGGTGTAAAACAGTGTGGGAGTGCAAGTTAGAATACGTCTTGTGTGGGTTTCCTCCAGGTTCTCCAGTTTCCTCCCACTGTCCAAAGGCTTGTAGAGTAGATAGTCAACCTAAACCACATCACCCACAGGTGTGAGTGTGGGTGAGTGAATGTCTGTCTCTGTGTTGAGTTGGCCTCCTGTCCTGGGCCATAGTCAACTGGGATCGGTTAAACCGGTTTGGAAAATGTATGGAAGTGTGTGATGTGAGCACACTCAGTTACAATGAAGTATGACGTCTGCCAATCATTTAACCCATCAGACATGCAGCAGTGGGCAGCTATCAACAGTGTAGTTGGGGCAAGGGACCTCAGTGGTGCCCAGGTTGGGACTTGCAGTCTTCTAATCCCAGGAGTAAAGTCCTAACCACCAGGCCACCAATTTATTTGGGTGGTGGTTCATTCTCATTATAGCTTTGAAAATACTCAACACAGCCACTGTGAAAACCACTGTAGACTAGTTCTTTTATTCATAGCAAGCTCCAAAGCTGAGGCTCCACAGGCAAAGGCATTCTTCCAGTGATGGAGCTCCATCCATTACCTTTGGTCGGTGCTTGTGGTCCAGAACTAATCATCCAACATCAGTACTGGACGTCACTATTGAGAAGTGTAAGGAGGACAGACTCTTTGTCCATATGCTTTGGAAATATTGGATGAGAAGGTGTCTACAATTTAAAGATCTGAAAAATTAATAAATTAATATTTGAGCTGCACTTTGATGTGTGGGTGGGATTCCACAGTTTTACAGAAACAGATTAGTGGTAGAGCGCCCCCTCATGGTCACATCTAGAGAAAACCATTATTTTTGTCGATCTGTAAAGTCCTCTACCTGTCTTCCAGTCTTTTCAGCGAATTCTGTCATATCGAATGAACCTACACTTAGTATGAGAATAAATGTTGTGATGGCATTTTAAATTATACATTTTTTTGTGGGAAATGAAAGTACAACCACATAAAAAAAACAGTTAAAAGTTAAAACCATCCTCCAGAAGAGTTTATTTATTTTTTACATGTTTTTACATTATGTAATTGTTTTGGATTTTATTTTGTCGATTTTTATTTTTTTGTTAGACTGTATTTTTATTTGATAATATTTTTTATTTTCTGTATTATTTTTATACTTTAAAAAATATTTTTATATTTTATTTGACCTTATTTTTTCTATTACACACCACTTTTACCAAACTGTTTTTTTGTGTCTGTGTATCTGTATGTCCATATGGGCGATTGCAGCATAAGCAAATTAATGAGGTTTTTCCGACCTGGTTCCGAGGTTCTAGGCCCAAACAGACTGAGGCCCAGATTTCACTCACACTATGTGTTTGTGGGACATCAGTAAGGAGACTGGAAAACAGTTTTATTTCAGAATTTTAGGAGATCAGTAACATTAGACACCCTTAATGACAGTTGTGTTTCCTGAGACATGTTTCACACAAACTTCATGGTGATGAGAGCGATGAGTGTCCTCTCATATCATCTTGCTTTGCGTTTCACTGCTTTCGCAGTTCTCACCACCGGCTTTTTCTTCAGACTCACCTCCACTGGGTAATGATCGCTGATCTTCAGAGCCTAAAAAACACAACGTTATTGAGAGCCTGTGTTTGTGTCTGTCTGGTTGTACTCCCAGAGTCCTGCCGGCACTCACCTCTTCCTCTGATAGTTCATAGGCCATATCGAAGTTGAAGGGTTTCGCTGATCGTGGCACTATTGCCTTCACCATGTCTTCCTTATACACAACAATCCTGAGAAGAAAGTTCGACTTTAAAGGAGGTTGACACAGGTGTTACTGGCATGGAAGTATATCCATCCCATAACTCTCCAAAATTCTCCATAACTTTCCATAACTCTCCATAATTCTCCATAACTCTCCACAAGCCTCCATAACTCTCCATAACTGTAACGTGCTGGTGGGGGAACCAGCACGGAAATTTAGGGTAGGACCCAAACGCTGAAGGCGGCCAAAAAGGGCAAAATAAAGAAATAAAAACAAACAGAAACGAAAAAGGAAATCACTCCTTCACCCACACACACACAGTTTGTTTCACAGAGGGTTTTGGTGAGCCTTGAACCCCAATCCTCAGCGACCGGTGCTTTACCTACTGAGCTAAGCTGAGGCCGCACTCTACCCGGCAAGAGAGACCGCAGTAGAGAGGAGGAGCGCGCCGGAAAACAGGCGGAAAAAACACCAAGGCAAATAACCAACCGCTATTAGGGAATAGCAGTGGGAAAACAAAAGAAAGCAAAGCAAAACCCACGGCGCCTGAGTGGGGGAAATCAGGCAGACGATAGAGGCCAGTGAGTGAGTGTGGCAGAGTACCACGAACAGGGCTGTTCTGGCCACTACCACAGAAAAGTGGCTTGTCTCAGTGCTTGGACAGGTTCCAGCACACACAAATATAACCCTGGGAGCGGGTAGAAAAAAATACTCAAAGGAAATAGTATGAGTGGAAGTCACTAGAAGAAGGACAGTCAGACTCGAAATAGAAAAAGATTGACAGAGAATGGCTAAAGTAAATGGCCGTCTCAGTTCACCAAATTACCGGCTGGGTTTGTTTCAAGTTATTCGGAACAAACAGACCAGCGTGGATCTGCACGCTGGGCGCCTTTTTATACCCTAGTCCCAGGTGCGGGCAATTACTGCTGATAGCGCCTCACCGCTGACCCCCCCTGGTCAGCTGTGGGTACTGCAGCGGCCGCACTACACGCTCTGGTAGGCCGCCTGTCCCTATCGGCCTGGAGGAGTTTTACAGCTGTCTGGCGGCGCGCGCTCCCTACAGTCCCCCCTGTGGTCTGGAGAGGCACTGCAGGGGTCCGACGGCACGCGCCCCTTACAATAACTCTCCATAACTCTCCATAATTCTCCATAACTCTCCATAATTCTCCATAACTGTCAGTGACTCTGCATGAGCTTTTATTGTTTATTTTATTGTATTTATGATATTTATGTGGTTTTACTCATCAAACGCTGGTGTGATTTATGACCATTTCCCAGCTGCTCTCCAACCCATGAAAGTAAAATTTATGTTCTTGTTACTGAGCCTTTAAGACTGATATATGTAAATGAGCTGTTATATCTGGCAGCCCTATATTGTGACCTTAAAAAACCCCTATATTATATTTTATTTTATTTTATTTTATTATGTTGTTATGTTATGTTATGTTATGTTATGTTATGTTATGTTATGTTATATTATATTATATTACATTACATTACATTATATATTGTGATGAGTGTCTGGTTTGGACAAAGAATAAGTGAAAAATGTAAAATTTCTGCATAATTCTGCAAATTATACTCTAGTCCTTGAGATCTATGGCCCTGGTTCTTCTGAGGACCTTCCTCACCTGGATTAAATGTGTAAGATTAGTCTTGGAGCTAATCTCTGCTGAGTGGTAACTCTCCAGGGCTGGAGATGCGTATCTGAATCTAATCTAAACTAATCTGATCTAATCTTTTATAACATGTCAATCCGTTACATTTTCTAAACTGCTTTATCCATTTCGGGTTCACCCTTGGACAGGAGGGCAACCCATCACAAGGCAACACACACACACACACACACACACACACACACACACACACACACACACACACACACACACACACACACA
>JBBIGC010000131.1:7796456-7816262 GCA_037576955.1 Lepidarchus adonis | reverse complement strand
GTGTGTTGACCTGTGGGGGCAGTAGGGAGTCAGTCCAGACTGTAATGTTGTGTGTTGACCTGTGGGGGCAGTAGGGAGTCAGTCCAGACTGTAATGTTGTGTGTTGACCTGTGGGGGCAGTAGGGAATCAGTCCAGACTGCAATGTTGTGTGTTGACTTGTGGGGTTTTTTTTTTCAATACTGCTGATACACCATTGGACAGCTCGCCAAAACAGTTCTTCAACTGTATCAATGTGTGTATTGTCTACAAGCAGGTCACAATATTTTGCTCTTTCAATTCTAGTCAACTTCAAAAACATACTGATCACTTGCTGTCTAATATAACCCAACCCCCTGACCTGTGCCAAGAAAACAATACAGGGCGTTTTCGAGTTAGGGTTCCCTACCAGGGTTATTTTGAACTCATGCAGGTAATGATAGCTTTTTTTTATTAAACATGAACGAATAGCAGCATATAGCTAACACCAGTTTCTCACATAAGCATTTATTGTGGGATGTGGTGTATTTCATGGGAAGCAATGCATTGTGGTCTATGTAGTGTCTGGTGTGGGAAAACAGGTCGGTAATACGGGTGTCAAAGAGGTGGAGAGAGAGTTGCTTTCTGGGAGTTGTAGTTTGTTAGCGATGAGCGTGCATGTAAAATAAACACATGGATCACATCCACTGCAGTAATGAAGTGAAACAGTTCATGATCTTTACTGTAGAGTTTGATTTACGCTTGGAACCATAATGAAGTTTCCAAAAAGCAACACAAATGAAATAGAGCGAATGGTAAAATCCCGTCATCCTCATATAGCACAGCATGAAGCAGTGTATTCATCCACCCTGCTCGCTAACTAGTTCACTCACTAAATTTGTTTTGATGTTGCAAACAATGTGTAATAAAAAGGCCAACAGAGATGTAACCCCATTACTGTATGTCGAGCGAGACGTAACACAAGGGCCCCCTGTGTAATATATTTTATTCATGCTGTCAGTGGTGTCAGTGTCATTGTGGTGAATGAGTGTATAGTTTTAAACCTTTACATCAGCCCAAGCCCCTGTCCTAATAAAACTCAATTTCACCACATCGCAAACAGCTTGACCTAATGTAAAAATGTGTCACTATCACAATGAAATGTCACAAATTAATGAACTGATTAAAATGTTTGAAAATTAAGAAGTTGAGAAGAGCGGAATCTCGTATTCTGGTGCCATAAATACTCCAATGAGGTTCGCTAATGGAGGCAAGTATTAGAATACCTTCACTTGGTCTTTGCTCAAGAGTGTTTTTGACCAAACTGCAGCAGCATTTACGCAGCTCTAACGTAGCCCAGGCAATGGCTCCCTGACGACTGTTTGTCCCTCGTCTTGTTTTTCTGGCATTAGCTATGTGAATGTTTTGCGTGCAGCGCCTTACAGTAATCATAAACACAAAAACAGCTTCTGGTCAGGACCAGTCATTTGGGTAAAACCGCAGACTGGTGTAAACAGAGGTAGCGAGGTTCTGGTCCAGCATGCGAACTGCATTTCCCCTCAATTTGGGAAGACGCGATGCCTCAAACCCAAAATTATCATTAAATGGACTTAATAAGGCCCTCTTCTATCTGTAGGTCATATGGAACTCATCTAGCAGATGGGCCTGGGCTTCCCTGCGAGTGTCATTTCCCATACTTGTGGAGAACTTTATGGGGAGAGTTGCCCTCACCAAAGCTTACTGGGAAATTCTTGCGATGGCATTATCGTGCTCTTCGTCTCCGGGGCACGTTTTCCAGCATGCACTGCAGTCGAGAGCCACTGAACTCCAATATGGTTCAGGAAGTGCGAATGGCTCTCTTCTTTCTGTTGTTGTCTCCCATTGAAATTACACTCTGTCCCTCCTCTGGAGGCCCCATCTTAGCAGTTCTCTGTAGACTTAATTTGTTCCTGCCAGATCCTAATTTATTTAAAGAAATCTCATTGTCCTCCTTTGGTCAGTGCAAGCCACAGCAACCACTTTTTTTTGCTGTTTTTGTTTTTTTCTTCTATTTGTTGGTTTTGGGTTTAAGCCAAAGGACATTCTGTGAGGCTTTGCCAGCTTTGGTGTGCACCCTGAATAACCTGTTGTGGTTTAAACTAAGAGATGAGAAAACACCAGTGGGAACCTTCTACACATACAAAGTGAGAGGGTGCCCATTTCATTGCAGTGAAACTTGCAACAATGTTTATATGTTTATAGGAGAAAAAAACCCTTTAAGACAATGTAGAGATCATTGTAATGATCTAGTTCTGGCATTAGAAGAATAGATCGACTTATAATGTGCCCTTTTCAGACCAAAAGACACTTTACAGCAGTAGCAAAATACATAATCCGCAATAAACCAAACAACCCACAGTTCCCCAGCTGGCAGGAGGGAAAACTCTCCTGATCATGGTTCAAGGGCTGGAAAGAGTCTTTAACTTTGAGTAAAGGTCCTTCTCAGGTTAGGAAGCATTGTGACTGTAATGTAATATTCAAGTGGCCTGGGAAGCCAGGAATTGTTGCTTCAACGGCCAGCTTGAGAAGCCTAGAACCATCACTTTGATAAAGGGCCTGGGAAGCCTGGAACCATCACTATGACAACACCCAGCTTTAGAAGCCTGGAACCATCACTTTGACAACAGGCTTGAGAAGCCTGGAGACATCACTTTGATAACAGGCCTGAGAAGCCTGGACCCATCACTTTGATAACAGGCCTGAGAAGCCTGGACCCATCACTTTGATAACAGGCCTGAGAAGCCTGGAGCCACTATCTTTGACAACATTCAGCTTGAGAAGCCTGGAACCATTACGTTGACAACAGCCAGCTTGAGAAGCCTGTAGCCATCACTTTGACAACAGACCTGAGAAGCCTGGAACCATCACTTTGACAACAGACCTGAGAAGCCTGGAGCCACTACTTTGACAACAGCCAGCTTGAGAAGCCTGGAGCCATCATTTTGAAAACAGCCAGCTTGAGAAGCCTGGAGCCATCACTTTGACAACAAGCTTGAGAAGCCTGGAGCCATCACTATGACAACAGGCTTAAGAAGCTTGGAGCCATCACTTTGACAACAGACCTGAGAAGCCTCAGGAATAGTATTCGGCTGTGAGAGCATTAATGAGGTGAGGTGCTGATGTTGTTGATTAATTCTGGATCACCAACACCACTCTAGCTCAATCACAAGTATTAAATTAAAAAGGCACTTCATCACTCCATTCTTTTTTCCATCACTTGGAACACAGTCCCAACTGCTCTACAGCCCAGATCAATGATTTAGGGACAACATTGAACATACCTGAATCAGTATTTGGATTGAAATTGAAATGTGATTGTTTTATTTAAATTCAGAGTATTTTTTTATCTTCAGGCTTAAGTGGTATATGTAATGTGCCAGTTCTGAACTTTGCATGATTAGATTTCATGCTCATTACCCCCCTCCCCCCTTTAACACTTATCAATGTTGGGTAATATAGGATATAATTAAAAATGCAGCCCTTGTGACTGGATAATTGCATTCTTTTACATTTTAATTTCAATATAAAAACGCCCTACTGAGCGCAATCAAGTATTTACAGCAATGTTCTAAAAGGAACAGAGAAACAAGCTCCCTTAATTATCCTCGAATTCAGAAAAAAAGGTTGAATGAGTGAGGGAGTATAAACCTTTGGACAGACGATGCAAAACAAGGTATCTGCTCAGTGTATTACTCAAACAGTCCTGCACTGCTGTGAAGTTCTGCTACATTTTAGTAACACTCTTTAAAAATAAACCATTCAGGCTTGTGACTAATGTATGAACTCCTTCACCTGTTCCAGAGCAACCGCATAATGTTTCTGGGTTGATGATATCATTCTTGAGGCATGGCTGTTGTGTTCTCCCTGGGTTTGGCAGTAATGTTCTAACTCATACCTCAGGAGGACCATGTCCATTTGTAATGCGTATGGTCAACATGCTTATATCACAGAGGTCTGCGAATTACTGCCCACTCAAAATTTTTACAGCTTTTCAGCACTGGCCCAATGATGCCTACTGGACTGTATATTACATTATTTAATAAAATTAAGAGTAAATTATGGTTAAACCAAAGTGACTCTGACATAATAGAAAACAATAATGGGAAATGTTTTTTTTCCTTATATCTTGTTTGAGCAAAATAATCAATTATTTTATTAAACAAATACCATGTTTTTACCATTTTGCAGTTAGATTGCAAATAATTTATAGATAATTTAAAATAACACCAATACATACAAAAGGTCACCAAAAACAAAAAATCATTTACATTTCCTGAGGAATTTTTCAGGACGGAGGAACCTGGGCCTGTTTAACTTGTTGAAGCATAGAAAATCAATGAAGCCCTAACAGTCAATTCAAATAATTCTTAGAAGAGCCCAGACTTTTGCGGCTTTACTTTCACCCCCTTCTGTCCAGTTCATCCCAAACAAACTGGATGGAGGTAAAGCGCTTCCATGAACCAAATCTACTGTTGAGTTCTTTTCTTCTAATGTTCTGCTTCATTCTCTTACTGTGTTTTTGTTTCTGCCTTTTCCTCCACATTGTGATCTCCATATACAGTACTACTTCCTGCTCTACAGTACTGTACTAATACTGCATCAGAGGGTGGAGGAACAATGTGTTCCAGCTCCACCTTTCTTCACACCGAGGGTTTGTAGATCATCAGCAGAACTGGGAGCAGCACCTTTGAGAATTGTTTACATTAAACTTCAAGGCTTCATTGACTCCATTGCTGCAGGAAAAGCTGGAAGTTCACCAGGTTCTTAATGCTTGGTGGAAAAGCCTGTTGTCTATGAAATCTACATGTCAGTTTGGGTGACCTAAACATTTTATTTATGATGGATTTATGGGTCTTCTAAACCTTTTAGCCTGTAGTAGATGCTTTTTAGTGTGTACAGTATCACACAAAAGTGAGTACACCCCTTACATTTTTGTAAATATCATATTATATCTTTTCATGGGATTATACTAAAGATATGACACTTTGATACAACGTAAAGTAGTCAGTGTACAACAGTATAAATTGTATAACAGTGTAAATTTGCTGTCTGCTAAAAATAACTCAACACAGCCATTAATGCCTAAACTGCAACAAAATTGAAAAAGTGAAAATGTCCATATTGTTTACAAAGTGTACATTTTTTGTGTGGCCTCCATTATTGTCCTGCACTGCATTCTGAGTTATGGGACAGAAAGGGGACAGAAAATTTACCGTCACAAAATGAATTTCAAGGAAGTAATCGCAAAGAGGTGATTCAAGAACCTTTATTATTAAGCACATATAACCAGAAAACAATGACAAAATGGCAAAAAATCAACCAAAACAGGGTATAAATACTAAATAAAGACAAAAATTAGCAGCTGTGACGGGGTGGAGACACAAACAAGTGACAGCTGAAGGGACACATGACAACAACGTAAATCATACACATGTAACAAAACAAAATGAGTAATGTTAAATGGCCAATCCTCGCATCCGTCACTACTTTACATTGTATCAAAGCGTCACATTTTCAGTGTTGTCTGAAGACTGAATAAAATATTTACAAAAATTAAAAGGGGGTGTACTCACTTTTGTGAGAGACAGTATATAGGCCCTTTAACTGCCGCAGCTTTGTTACACAGAATACTGGGAGTAAGACGTTTACTATCTTGTACTGAGAAAATACTTGTTTTGGGACGTGAACATGTGGGTATTTTGCAATTGCCTCTGGAGCAGTTCACATAGACAAGGCTCCTAATATTACACACAGAAACCAAAGCATCATTTCAAAACTCATCATTTTGTTGATTAATTATCCCTTAAGCATACTGTAAATAAAATGTATCTTGCATTTATAAGTAGTGTTTAATTTTTTTTACCATTTAACGTTATCTCTATAGTGGTTTGGGGGTGGGGCTTAGTTGATAGGGTGGTAGACTCCTCGACCAGTGGGGAAACATGAAGACATACATGTAAAATATGATAATGATATGACGTATTATGGCAGACAACTTGCACCGGAACACAGACATTAATTTGCAATAATTAAAGAACAGGAGGCAATATGGCAGATTTTTTGGAATTCACAGAAAAAAGAAGGATCAACTGTCTTAAGACTTGTACCAGAACTGCTGTTTTAAAGTGACTGGTAGCAAGTTTCATAAGGAAACACTTTAGTGCTGAGCAGCAATGCTTTGTTTGAGTAAACCACTGAAATACACAGAACCACAAATCTACCTTCACAGCATGGCAACCACTGACATGATGAACGTGCAGTGACACAAGTGCAAATCAGTCCCGTATTCACCCATGAAAGACATGCTAAAAAGTGCCAGACAGGCCCTGCCAGTTTGCCAGCCTGTGTGTTAATATTTGAATAAATCTCCCACCCAGGAGCCAGCTTTCTTCCCTGCTGGGATTTACAGCAGTGCCCTGAAAGAGGCCTCAGCTCAGCCAAATAAAGGGCATTCCATGTGGGTGTCAGCCTGTGCATGCATCTGTTTACGAGTAGCAGGGGTTGCTCAGTGCGTGTAGAATACAGCAGGCCACAGACCATTAGCACGGTAGAGATTTGTCATCATTTACCCCAGAGTGGCATCGACAACTTAACTGCCTTACGAGACTGTTTTGAAAGCGGCGTTTCGCGTGGAAAATTAACAGAGTCTGTGGTTAGAGAGAGTCATCTTGGGAATTTTCCCCCTTGGCAACACACTGGAGCTTTGTCCGGCTCACGCAGCATCCTCAAACTCGCCGGCTCGGCCTAAATAAGAAATGTTCCCCATTTGTGCAAACGCAAGGAAAAATACTAAACAACCGTGCGAGATGAGCGCCACTTTGTTTGGCCCGCACAAAAACAGAGCTGCACGAAAAGCACATGCTGCTGACCTCGGGTCAGCCCAGGCAGGCCTGCCTTTGTGTAGCTGTGACCCGAATCTTAGCTCAGTGTCTTTATACTGAGCTAAAGGATAAAGACTTGACATGAAGCACCATGCTGCACACACTGCACATTTTACCCCCCTCCCTGTATTGAAGGTGGATTTAGGTTATGACTAAAAACCTGCCCTGGTTTCCTCATCCCGCAGGCCATGCCTCAGCATAAACTGCTTTATTAGTGATGGGCTTGGTATAGAGCTGGGTAATATACTGTAGAAAAAAAATCTTATCATGATATTTTTTTAATTTCAGTCAATAACAATATATCATGATATAAATCAAATCATTAATTCTGTCCTGTTTAACCATTTTTACTCCTAAGTGAGATGTGAAGGTATCATAAGGTTAATTCTGGTGTAAATTGTTTTTTTGTCAGATGTACTGTAGAACAGTATACAAATGTTTTGCACAAAAATACAATAGTTATAAATATAAAGAGTGGATAATTTAAATCTTTGGTTCTAAGATGGTGAAACTGTCTGAGAGAAATGTTCACAGACAGGGAACTTTCTCAGTTCTAAAGGATGACACTGCTTTAGATAGTAAAAAGATTAGCTCTGTGGGAACATGCTTTAGATAAAGCTTGCAGTGCACTTTACTCAACCAAAATATCTTCACACTACTGAATTCCTCTAACCTTTTTTTTTTTTTTAACAATGTCTACATTTTTGGAGCTACGGGCTCCAGTTTTCCAAAACATTTTCTGTCATTGTTTTCTTTTTTTCTTACTCCCAATCCTGATGTACTGTGTGTGTACTGTAGCTGAAGTAGCATTAGTGGCTAAAGTAGCATAAACATTAGCTTGTGTGCTGTGGCTGGCTCCTATTTGTTCTACGTGCCAACCTAACCTGCCGACTGTAACGTTGTTGCAGTGCACATTACTCTAACCTTTCTTTTTTAACAATGCCCATGTTTTTTGCACTTCATTCTCAAGTTCCAGTTTAACAAAACATTTTCTATCATTGTTTTCTTTTTTTCTCCCATTTCTGATGTACTTGAAGCTGAAGTAGCATTAGCGGCTAAAGTAGCATAAACATTAGCCTGGCTCCTATTTGTTCTTTGATTTTTTCATTATTGTTGTCTTTCCGTGTTGTCTGTCAAAACATGGGCGGAATAAGTTTGATTGACATTATAAGATGTCTTATATTGAAACAGAGAAAGGTTATATCACAACTATTATTGTTATCATTTTATTGGCCAGCTCTACCTTGGTATTTGATGAGCAAGATTTTAAAAGTGCATGTATAATCCAGCCAATGTAAGAACAAGATCCGTCAATCACACATAAACACTTTCACCTTGCCTGGGTGTGCAGGAGGTCAAAGTGCTCATATGAGGAGAGTGGAGTGATGCTCTTAATTCCCTTAGTAGAACAGTGGGACAGTCCGCGAGAGCAGAATTAGGTCAGCTCTTAGTGTTATGGGATATGACTGCCACTGTGTGATGGAGGGGGGGCTCCGAAAGCAACAATAACTTATTTTTGTAAGCTACTTTGTAAGCAAAGGTAAAGTCCAACAAAGTTTAAAATTTTCTTATATATATGTGACCATTTGCCATTGTGAAGACACCCCATCATACAAACTGCACCACAATGAAATGTGACCTCTGCATTTAACCCATTCATAGGTGAAGCAGTGGGCAGCGGTATGGTACCTGCACAGGGATCACAACCACTAGACCACCACTGCCTGCAATGCAGCTCAAATCATTGTAACATAGGCAAAGAGTATTGTCTATGTGAAATGCTTCATTCTAAAGCAGCTGTGCCCAGATCTGCTCCTGAAGGGCTCATGTTAGGTGATCTCACTGCTCAGATATACCTGGTTCCACTCCCCTGTTATTTTTCCAGGGTTAGTGAATGTGTTCCAAGAGTAGAGCCACTGAACTGTCCTCCAGGACCAGATTTGTGCATTTAGTTTTTCTCCAGTTATAGTCATTGCTAAATCCTACCCACTAACCAGGCCTCTCCTATAAGTGCAGTATTTCCCCACATTATAGGCCTCATTCTATAAGACACAGAAAATGCTCATTTTTATATGTTTTAAAACTCTAAGATAAGCTGCCCCATGTTATTAGCTGTGGAATTACTGAATTTATTAATAATTAAGTAAAAGCATCTAATTTAGCCCCTGGAGGCCTTTGCAGCTCTATAGTGACATTATTCTGTAGTTGAGTGTGAATAATTGAATGAATAAAATTTTGAACTTACAGATATTGTACCGTAACGCTAGAACTATGTTGCAGAATTTACACTTTAGATCTGCAATATCTGAGAGTAATACCGGTGATGAAAGCAAAGCAGCACAAATCAAGTTATTCGGTGACGACGATGGTGCCATTGATGGATCTGATTTTGAACTGTGTGTATGTGGGTACGGGTGGTATGTGTGTGGGTGGTGTTTGTGTTGGTGTTTTTTTTATTATTAAATATTCAGTAATTACTATACACTTCCCAGTAACTTCTATGAAGACAGTATGCAAGTTTTGTTCTGAGAGTAAAGAACCAAAGTGCTCAAGGCTCCTTCACATGCATATCATGTCACTACAAGTATTTCAAACGTTGAGGTTTGCTGTTGTGAAACTGGAGCCCATTGTCTGATAGTAAAAGGATTTTGGCAACTTCAGACCCTACACACTTAAGCTGGAGTGGAGCCCAGAATCTGGTTCACAAATCACAATCTGAAAGCAAAATGAAGATCTCGTTTTAACCAGCTTGTCTGATTCTTAACTTATGACTAGCAAAAATCTCGAAAACCGAAACAATAGGGCATTTCATTACATGGGGTGATACTGTAAAATACTGTAAAATAAAACTGGACCTATACATTGATCAGCCATAACATTAAAACCACTGACAGCTAATGTGAGCATTGACTCTAGTTACTTCATTACAATGGCACCTGTCAGAGGGGTGGGCTATAGCAGGCAGCAAATGAACAGTCAGTTCTTGAAGTTGATGTGCTCGAGCATGAAAATTTGACAAACTTTTGAGTGAGTCTTTGCGCTGACTTTTTTTTCTGAAGACAGCATTCACAGTTAGCAAGTCACTGCATTCACTCTGAAGCCGAATTAGTTTTTCCCCTGCGTTTCCGACCACGATAGCTAAGAAAATACGGGAAAGGTAAGGATAGCATTGCTGTGGCTTATTAAATTAATAATGCCCCTGTGTTTCTGAGATATATTGTGATATCACTTTCGTGCGATATATTGATTATTGCTGTATCTCAATATTATGGGCCATGTATTGCATATTGTATCACATCGTGAGATACCCTGCGATTCCCACCCCTAGTCTATTTACACTAATGTTTGCAAAAACCCAACTTATATAATCTAAACTGAGAGCAATGGCTATGGAACAGAGGATTCTGAATCAGCATATGAGCCTCAGTACAAAGCGTACAGTAGCACTGGGCTGTGGAGCAACAACAACATCTTCTATAATGATAGAGCTCCCTCCAGCACATTTGGGATGAGAAGCATTTATGATCCACAGCTAATCATCCAACATCAGAACCTCAGTGATGCTCAGATCCTCACAGTAATGTCCCACCATCTAATCCCTGCTCAGAAGTGTAGAGGCTGTTACTGCAGCAAAGGACGACTAACTACTCAGTTTATAGCCTTGATATCAGAAGAAAGCTGGTGACTAGACTTCTGGACAGTGTAGATGCTGCAATACATTGTGTCACAAAGTGAAATGTTGTTAGGAGACAATATTATGTAGTAAATTTGTCAAAAAGAAATCAATTTAAAAACACAACAACATTTCTGTAAAGAATTCTAATGCCAATCCCTCATGAAGTGCCTAGTGTGAAGAAATGTTGGTCAGCCTCACCCTTCAGTGACTAACACAAAAGGCTTGAGCACGATGTGACATGCCTCTAATGATTTATCACGGCAAGTTATGAAACTGTGTGTTTAGGTTTGGGAATCCTTGTGGAAAATAACCGCTAACTCTACCACGTGACACCTGGAAAGCCCAAGTTTCTTTCCAATGAGTGGATAGATGGACAGATTCCCTTTGGTAACTCCCTTTACCTACTTTTAGGATGATCTGATGATGTTTTTAGTCAAATATAAGCATAAGTAAAAAGAAAATTAATTTTTCAAGCACTGCTGTATGCATACTATTGTACACTATGGTATATACTAGGGGTGTGACAAATTATTGATATGGCGATGCTTACCTGATATGATAATCAATACACAGACGCCAATATTGATATTTAAATTAATCAACATTCACCGTTTATTTGACTCACCAGCGTCACTACTTTTTTACTCCTCTGGGTGGCACTGCTCGCCTGAGTGCAGGAGACTTGGCTGAAAGCTGAGAAGAAACTACAGAACTAGCTAGCATACAGAATGCCCTAGCCACATTTAAATCTAAAGTCTGACTTTAGCTTTTAGAACATTGACAGAACAGACTGTGGATTATTTTTGTGACAGCGGCATCTCTGAGTGTCTCTTTTCCACAGTTTCATAGCGATGGATGACGTTACTAGGGAACAGTCAACGTGAGTAAACACACATCACTGGAGAGCTTCTTTAAAAAGGTTGAAAGACTCAGGAATCCAAGTGTGCAGAACTGTGCATCCCCACCAATATCTAGCATTTGCTGAACTGTCCTAAAAAACAATTTAGATCAGACAGACGCGAACTGCTCCATAATTCGCTGGTATACACAGAGTTAAAACGGGTTGGCTGTAGCAGAAGGCATGTTTCATGGGGAGCAATGCATTATGGACTATGTAGTGTCTGTTGTGGGGAAAATAGGGAAGTTGTCTTTTGGTTGGTAGCACGATGCTAGTGGTACTTGACAAAGTGAGAAAGGGGATAAGAAGTAAAGCCCTGAAGCTGAAGTAGCGGTTTCCCTGTGCTTCCGACCACGGTCGCAAAGCAAATATGGCAAAGTTAACAATAGTATTGTTGTTACTTATGTAAATTAATAACGCATACCCATGTTTCTGTGATATATCGCTATGTCATTGTTGTGTGATATAATGATTACCTCAGAATCGTTGTATTGCAATATTATCATTATTGTGGACCACGTATCATATATGGTACTGTACCGTATCATGAGATACCCTGCGATTCCCACCCCTGGTACAGTATTGTTCAAAATAATAGCAGTGCAATGTGACTAACCAGAATAATTAAGGTTTTTAGTATATTTAGTATATAACAAGTTTCCAGTAGGTGAGGTAGATTCTCAGAAAACAAACAAGACCCAGCATTCATGACATGCACGTTCTTAACGCTGTGCAATTGGGTAATTAGTTGAAAAGGGTGTGTTAAAAAAATAGCAGTGTGGCATTCAATCAGTGAGGTGATCAGTTTTGTGAAAAAACAGGTGTGAATCAGGTGGCCCCTATTTAAGGATGAAGCCAGCACTTGTTGAACATGCCGTTCAAGACATTACAAGTACACAGTGAAGGCAGTGAAGCATGGTGGTGCAAGCATCATGATATGGGCATGTTTCTCCTACTATGGTGTTGGGCCTATTTATCGCATTCCAGGGATCATGTTGGAGGTCATGTTACCTTATGCTGAAGAGGACATGCCCTTGAAATGGGGGTTTCAACAAGACAATGACCCCAAACACAATAGTAAACGTGCAAAGTCTTGGTTCCAAACCAACAAAATTAATGTTATGGAGTGGCCAGCCCAATCCCCTGACTTTAAGCCAATCGAGAACTGGTGGGGTGATATCAAAAATGCTGTTTCTGAAGCAAAACCAAGAATTGTAAATTAATTGTGGAATGTTGTTAAAGAATCATGGAGTGGAAGAACAGCTGAAAGGTGCCATAAGTTGGTTGACTCCATGCCACACAGATGTGAAGCAGTTATAAAAAACTGTGGTCATACAACAAAATATTAGTTTAGTGATTCACAGGATTGCTAAATCCTAGGAGCAAAAACGTTTGTACAAAATATTTTTTAGTTTGTTCAGTCAACAGCAGACACTGCTATTTTTTAACACACCCTTTTCAACTAATTACCCAATTGCACAGCCTTAACAGCATGCATGTCATGAATGCTGGGTCTTCATGTTGGGTGTTTGTTGCCTGAGAATCTACTGCACCTACTGGTAACTTGTTTGCCATGTAGCAATAAAAAATATACTAAAATCCTAGATTATTCTGGTTAGTCACATTGCACTGCTATTATTTTGAACAATACTGTATATACAGTACTGTGCAAAAACCCTCTTTAAAACTATTTATCTGGGCAGTAAATGGAGTTTACCTTTTAAATGATGAGTACAATGTTTTTGTACCAAATAAGCAAATGAGACAAAACTATTATACTTGGTCACTTATTTATTAAAAAATGCCTTTATGATTCAGTATAACATATGAATAGCTCAATTATAATAATCATATTATATAATAAGAAGTCAGCACTACCAAATACAGTGGAAGTAGATTCCACATGGAAAACGGCACTGTTCAGATGGATACCTTTAAAAGTAAAACTGCTAGGTTTCAATCAGGCATTTAGGGGTTGAGATTTTAGGTTTTCTTCAAGTCAGGATTGTTATTCTTAGCACTTACCAAAACAGCAACCCATAAATCTGAAGATTTCAGCTCATTTAACTGAAGCCTATTATCTTTGTTGAGAAATCATGTCAGTTTGACCCTTGCGCTGAGGTTCAGTTGGATGGTTGCCCAGCATCTAGTTAACATTAAAATGGGAACAACAAAAAGAATGGTGGGGAGTGTGGTGTGGGGAGGGGGATTAGTACTTTAATGTATGTACAGTCAAACACTGTTAGCTCGTAACAGATCACTGGGGTCATGGTTATGGCCCTAGCTTCCTTTTTTGCGACAAGGTAGAATGTAGTTGGAACACATACTAACCTGCTTTACGGTAATACTGGACTCCGGGCTGTTAATAAAGCCTCTGCAGCATCATTACATGCATGATTACGTTAGTCTGGCATGAGTTAATTAGCAGTAGCATAGCAACAGTAGCTTTAGCAGCAGTAGCATAGAATTAGCACGACTGAGAGTGTTCTAAACTACAGCGCTAACACAGACCTAAGTTTGGCGAGCTATAGATGGCGAAATGCCTACACCGGGCACGTTGCAAGTTGTAGTGAAGGCGAAAGGTGAGTTTGGCGGATTAACAAGGTAAATATCATGGAATTAAATCTGTTCTGCAGCCTTTCATGGCGAGGTTGGTGAGATAACGGGGGCAAGATAACGGGGTCTATATGTGTCTATAGGTTTATGAGCTTTAAATTATTCAGCAAATCACACAGTATTACCAACACTGGAAGTCCAGTATGTGATTCCTCTGAGACAAGTGGAAAAAACTGATTTGAAGGTGAACACTTAATGATGATTGTGTGACCAGCTTCACCCTGGGCTCGGACTGTCACAGATGGTTATGACGTCACCTGGGAGTGAACGTAATGATTGGGGCAATGCTTAAGAGCTGGATTTCACTCCTAATGATAATTCTGTCAGTCGTTACAAGTTTGAATGAGTTGAAATGAGATAATTGTCTCTGATTCATTTAAGTGAGTATGACTAAGCTTCACTAAGCAAGTCAGATCAAGTTATAGGACTGTATTTAATTAACCACATGCATTATCACATTGAAATGCACTTGTACAAGCAGGAATGTACTGAGTTCATGGCGCACCACTAAAATAAGGGCAAGGATATTTGATTAACATCCTACTATGTTCTACAGTAAGTATAAAAATGGCAAACACCGTCAGCATTGAGGAACATTTTTTAAAAATTGTTCCACAACTTGTCCATATATCGACTTTGATTTTCTAAGATGCTCTTTTATACTCAATTTATGTTATTTAATTTATTTTTTGCTAATTAATCAAAGTACCTATTTCCTTTCCACCACCATCAGACTCTATAACTCCTCTCTCAGTTACTCACCCACACAATAATCTGGAAAATAACAACTTGCAATATTTTACTACTCATGCATCTACCATGTGCAATTTCAAAATCAGTGCTAAAACATTATTACTACAACGTGCAATTTCAGTCATTGGTCTATAGTCTCACGTGCAATATTCTTCATGTGCAATATTCTTCATGCGCAATACTGTTCGTGGACAACACTACTTTTTTCATTACATAATTTAACTTAATAGTACTAATTTAATCTTGCCAAAAAGCTCAATAATCTTCATAGAGTGGTTGTTTTTCTTGTATTTCTATCTATAGATCCTCTATTAGATTTGATTCGATTATTTTATTTTTACATTATTCTATTTTATTGTTCTGTATCTCTGTGTCTTTGTGTGCTGAAGTAATTACACGTTAATGTTTGTCCAGCTGTTTCTTTTAAGTTCTTTTCCAGCTCTTTGCTGCCCCGTCCTAATTTTTTTGAGACGTGTTGCTGCCATTAGATTCCAAATGTAATAGTGATTTTCAGTGTTATATTATGAATAAAATATGTGTTTATTAGATTTGCAAATCATTACATTCTTTTTTAATTTACATTTTACATGATGTCCTAACTGGTTGGCCCAATGGTTGTCTGTCTCTGTTTTGCCCTGTGATTGGTTGGTCTCTTGTCCAGTGTGAACGCTGCCTTAGGCCCATAGTCAGATGGGATCGGCTTCAGCTTCCCAGCGACACAAAATGGACAATGGGCTTGGGAAATTAATGAATGCTTGTTACTTTTTCACTGGCAATCCATGAGGCCATGGGTTGAGTCTGTCAACCAATCAGAGATGTTTCTGACTGTGTGTTTGTTTGGCAGCTCTAATCTGCATTGTGCAGTGGAATAACATGAGATTGAGCCCATTCTCCTGCCTGTACTGTAGATCTATACTATTAGGACAGCAACCAAAATAATAGAGCATATGACAAATAATGTGCTTAGAGCTCTAAATGTCTTCAGCTCTAAATTGTGAGGAAAGATATGTGTTTCAGGTGCTAGGTTGCGGTTCTTGTCTGTCAATCATAAAACTACATACAGTACAGAACATACAGTGATTTCATAAAGTATTCACACCCCTTCACTTTTTTCTATGTTGTTGCAGTCTGTTGCTACAATATTTTAAATAATGTTTCTCTCATTAATCTACACTCAGTTCCCCACAACAACAACTAAATTACAAAAACAAAATTTTTTTTTGTTACAAATAAACAACTGAAATATCACATTTACACAATTAACTTTGTCACACAGGGCCATGTAAGTTTGGATTTTATTCTCCCTTAATAATAAAACCCTTCACCTAAAAAACGATTTTTTTTTATCATACTAGTGTTGTCTTTTACTAATATTTAAATGTGTTTGATGATACAATACATTTAATTGTGACAAACAAAAAAAAAATCAGGACAATCAGGAAAAAATCAAACACTTTTTTACACCACTGTATATTTTCATGGGACAACTTACTGAACTTACAATACTTACAATACTAAAGATATAATACTTTGATTCGATGTAAATTTGCTGTCCCCTTAAAACAACTCCAAATTGGGCCCAATTAGCCATTTTCCCTCCCCGGTGTCATGTGACTCATTAGTGTTACAAGGCCTCAGGTGTGAACGGGGAGCAGTTGTGTTAAATTTGGTGTTTTCTCTCTCACATTCTCTTAGACTGGTCACTGGAAGTTCAATATGGCACCTTATCTAGCCTTGTGGAGGTCCACAATTTTGAATCTGACTGAGTGTGGGGTGGATAGGTGTCTTTAAAGAGCTCAGACAGGTGCTACTAATTTACATTAATGAGTAGAGGTGGACTTTTTAAAGGCAGAGTAACAGATCTTTGAGAGACAGACTTCTTTCTGATTGCCAGGTGTTCAAATACTTATGTGCAGCAGTGCAATACAAAAAAAATTCACTCACACAATGTGAATTCCTATATTTAAAAAAAAAAGCTGTCTCTCACAGTGGGAATGCACCTACAGTGTGAGTTTCAGATCCTATATGATTTCTAAATGGTAGAACTTGCAAAATCACGGGGTGTTCAAATATTTAAGTTCCTCACTGTATACCTCTTTGTTTTTTTTTCACCAAATCTTTCTCCCTTTTTCTGTCCAGCAATCCGACATCCAGTATTTGGCTAAAATATTAAGATTTATTTTGAAACCGTAGTCCATGTGCTAATGGCAGAGTGATATAAAACTGCAAATCTGAAGCACAAACCCCATTTCCATGGCAGCAGACGTTATGAGAAAATAATGCCACACATCCGGGACACCTTCCCATTCAAATTCAATGGAACATTTTGTCTGATGTACATGGTTCGTGAGCCATGTAATAAGATGAATGAATTATTTTTCTTTGAACAGCATTTGGGAGGTTGAGGTTGCTGCTTCCGCAAAACATTGTTTGTGAAGACTGACATGAAACTAACATGGACGGAAGACTTATTGGAGTTATTGAAAAAAAGCATTCGCTGTTCTGATTGGCCAAAAGGATCATTGCATTTTCATTGTGTACTTATACAAAATATTTAAGAAGAAAATTTTCACTTGCTCTATAATTGTGCGCTCATATTTGCCACAAAGAAAAACAAAATTTACTTTTCCTTTGTTCATATTTCAGATTTGAGAATTTATTTGTATTACAAATTCAATTTGAGAACCAAAATTTGCCCAATAATTGGGCATGAAGTGCAGATTTCTGTACTAAAACACATTCGCCCCCACTACATTCGTCTTGTGTTCTTGGCATAAAAGAATCCCACTGACATCAATGAAAAGGAATGGAATATTCGCCCAAAGCTCAAGCTCCAAACTGCAGTCTGCCTTGGAAAAATACATTTTAGTAGCGTGTTTTTATTCAGAATTCCATAAGGGATTGAAAACAAAGATGGAAACATTGCCACCGGAGTGTAAGGGCAGACCATGCAGCTTAAATAATCAAAGCAGTCTTTTGGCAAGTGGCTCAGCACTGCAGGCAATAAAGCTGAGGGTTGATATGTCAGCAGAGAAGTACATGAACACTAAAGCTGGTAGGATTACAAATAGGCTGTGAACAGAAACTATCACATTTGCTGTTCTGTTGTTGACTTATTAATGTCCTTTAAGTCCAGGCACTGTGTCAGGTTACAGCTTTAGACGGTTGCCCTCTCACAGAGCTGGAACGCATGCAGAGCGATCTTCATTACCAACCTGAAGCACTTCTCCTGCACGCTGTCGAGCTGATTGCCTGAGATATACAAGTACAATACCGTCTCATGTTCCTCAGTTTCATGGATGAAATCTGCAAATCAAATACAGAAATGTTGAACCATTGTAGTGACATGATATTTGACCTTGAAACTGCAACAAAGAATGTGGCTTCTATCATTTTTACAGATATTGTTCAGCAAAACCGAGCCTATTATTACAAATACAATAAAAGTTGCGATATCTAATATATGCTGTCATGGCCAAATTCTCAGTAAACCACATTATTCAGAGCTTGTCTGTCCATCCAATTGGGTGTGCACAGGGTTTTTAACTGCATTCTCGGAAAAATGGCTTTAATTTTCATCAGATATGATTGTTTTGTATAAAAAAAATATTTTCGGAAATCAAAACCATATGGACTTTGACAGGTAGACTGAGGACGCCTCTGCTTTAAAATGCAGTTTTCCTTATTAACTTTTTACTAAAGGAAATCAGTTAGCCAGCATTAATATGATCATACATAGACAGTTTTCATTTTCTTTATCTACCCCATTATTGTTTAAACAGTCATAATTTTTTTATTGTAGTCTTTCAAAAATAAATATTCATACTGAATAAGTGAAATGACTTAATGCAAATATTTACATGAAGATATTGCATTAAAGCCATATTTGGATGTTATTTCCAGACTCAACAGACTTTTTTATTTAATGAATGACTTTTTCCAATCCTTTTTTTGTCTTTGTAAAGTGACATTGGGTTTGTGAAAGGCGCGATATGAATATAACATTATTATTATTATTATTATTATTATTATTATTATTATTATTATTATTATTATTATTAACTATAAAAAGTATTAATACATTCACAAAACATGTATGTCATGTCTTGATTTTTATAGTATATATATATTTTTTTTTTCTGCAATAACTGTTGCGACAAAGCAAATAAATGAATATTGTTAATTTGTTAATAATGCTAATTACATGTTCAGAATAAATAAATTTTTTAAATTAATTAGACATTTTTTGTCACTTTTAGCTGACATTAAATTCTGAATTCTGTTAAACGTGATAATTTCTGAATCACTTGCTAATAAAGACTGGGTTATTTGGTTTGGACAATGGTTGGATGGAAATTAGGGGTGGGAATTACAGGGTATCTCATGATACGATACGGTACGCGATATATACGCCCATGATAGCAATAATATAGTGACACCGCAGTTCTCGATATATCGCACAACAATGATGTAGCGATATAAAATAGAAACACAGGAATGCGTTGTCAATTTACATAAGCAACAGCAATGCACAGTTGGAAGCAGAGAAATCGTGACTTCAGCTTCAGGGTCTTTTCTTGTCCCCCTTTGTCACTTGGCAAGTTGTGTAGGATTGTGCTACCATTTACATTTATTCTTTTGGCTGATGCTTTTCTCCAAAGCGACCTCCAGGTAAAGGAAGAATCAAGCATTAATTCAACACTAATGTGAGAGTTACAAGGACTCCAACACATTCCTCTTAGTCATAGAACAAGTCAAGTCAAGTCAAGTCAAATTTATTTATAGAGCGCTTTTTACGATTGACGTTGTCACAAAGTAGCTTTACAGAGATTATAGAATCCGGGTCCGAGCCCCAAATGAACAAGCAGGAAGTAGGAAGAAAATAAAAAAATAAAAAAATAAAAAATAAATAAATATAGGAAGAAACCTTGAGAGGAACCAAGGCTCAGAAGGGGAACCCATCCTCCTCTGGTCGACACCGGAGAGT
>JBBIGC010000131.1:7767197-7796356 GCA_037576955.1 Lepidarchus adonis | reverse complement strand
ACACACACACACACACACACACACACACACACACACACACACACACACACACACACACACACACACACACAAATGAACACAAAGTATGTGTATAATGCAGGTATGAAACTGTCCAAAAAGAAAAAGAGTTTTTTTTTAAAGTAAAAGATTTTCAAAATTTAAGCGCGCTACACACCTGCTGCGCGTGCGCGTTGTCATGGGAGACGCGCGTGCGTGCGCGCGCTGGAGCGCGCTGTGTGAGTGAGTGAGTGAGTGTAGATGGGGGCTCTGCGTCTTTAAGAAGGCGCTGTGTTGCTGCACGGGGAGGCAGGCCGGTGTTTTTCCACTCATGCTCCTGTCTGATGGTCACCCGCTTTCAGAGACAAAGGTCAGAAAGAAAGGAGCTTATAAATTAAATTTTAGCGCCAGTGCTTCTATTCAGCGAGCGGGCGGCGCAAAACGCACGAGGGACGCGGAATAAAAGGACAAGCAGCTGAGGTAAGAAATGACCCCCAACAGCAGCTGTACTTTTTAATGGCATATTCACAGAGTTATTTTAGTTTTTTTAATGAAATCCAGCATCATATTTATGTTTATTAATATATATTTATCTTTCGTTGAGTAGTTTAGTTCTCCCACCTGCTGGGGGAGGGGGGTGCAGGAAAAGTGCCTTTATTTCCGTTTTATCTTTCATTTCACTTTGTTTTTTTCTTTCTTTTTTGTCTCATATTAAGTGTGCTTGTTAATTTACTGCACGTGGGTCATTATTCTGATCCACTGAGTTGTTTGCGTTTTTTTCCTCCTTCTGCTTTTTAATGCTGTGCTTCTCGTGCTAACAGGACATGTGAGCAGCCGCACGCGCTGTGTTGATGTTTCTGCAGCCTTTCAGCTAGTGACAGGCACGAGTTTCGGGGGCAGATGAGGTCAACTTTGGGTCTGGGTTTAATCCGAGACTGTGGAAGTGGCAGATAAACCCAAGAAATGTGCATCAGAAGGCGCATAATATAAATACTAATGATAATAACCGTGCTGTTGCTATCCTTAACTTGAGAATAAAATAAGATTACGTTGCTTTCCCCAGAAATATCCACAATAAACTTAAAACTAATAGAAGCACTTAACTCTGAAGGGGAATCGCCCCACTCGCACCGCAACGCAATCTACAGTCCGCTGTGCGCGCGCCGTTCCGCATTTGTTTCGTTTCCCACTCCTATTCTAAGCCCCGCCTTCCCACCCTGCGATTGGTTGGCTTTCCAGCATATCCGGCCAATCAGGACACTTGGTTAGGCCTCCACGTCACCATGGCAACCACTGTTGCTTCACATTCGGTCCAATCCCCAGCGTGGGTGGGCGGGGCTTGACCGCAGTCGAATGGTGGGGGGGGTAAACAAACAACGCGCGCGGGCGACTTCCCTTATTTTCAACGAAGCCTGTTGACAGCACTTTTAAAGGGGAGTTACAGCCATTTCTGAAAAAATCAACACATTAGAACCGAAGAGATCTAAACAACGTCGCATTAAGAGATTTAATGTGTTCGTGCCACGTTCTGGTCACAGTGGTGGCGATGGGAACCAGACGTCTGCCATTAACAAGGGGGAAACACATGGCAACGCCTGGTTCCTATAACCCCCATTGATTTACAATTTCACATGAAAGTCTGAATAAAACTATCCAATGATTGAATCATGCTGAATTTGGAAGGTCTTTTAGTTTTTGCCGATCCTGAATATTTTAAAATTATCTTCAGTTATTTTTTCCAGATCTTTGGAAGTTAGTTAAAATAAGCACATTCATTTTTGTGGAAGCTGCATGATGCTGATTTCTTCTACCTTCTTTAACACTACTGTCTAAAAGTTGCAGCATCCAGCCTTAATGGGGTGTTAAGATGCATGCCGACCTTATCTACCAGAAATCTGCATCAATGCCACCTGCCAATCCCATGCCAGACAGACAGAATGACTTGACCGCTGCTTTATTCCAGTAATGGGCTCTTCAGGTCCTGTTTAAAAGACAAGGCAAGTCAGTCTGAACCAGCAGCACATCATACGAATTAGTGGCAAGACTAACCAGGGGACCTTACTGTACAGAGTCAATCAAAATGAGGAACTGCAACGTGACAGGAAGTGTACGTCTGCACATCGACCACTGCACCCTCAAGAGTGTCAACCACCTGTATCTCATTCGAAGCTGCTGAAAACGATGTCAGATAGACAAATAAGGCAATGGGAAATAACTACTGGTTTACATGCTACTCTGGACCACACAGTATAACAGGGTTTGTTGATGCTTCCAGTTCATTTTTCACTCTTCCTGCCCCTGTACTATTTTACCATGCATGGACCAAACCTAAACCTGGTCTAAGCCATTGCTTTGCCTGAAGACTAGTCCAGTTCTTGGGCAGCCATCCATCTCCTCCCACTCTCTCTTTCTTGTGTGTTTCTCTTCTTATTGGCACGAATGAGTCAAAGTGTTAAGTGTCCAGGTCCACTCCCCCACCAACAGAACCCCCTCCTTTCTCTGCCCTCAGGGCGATTTAAGAGTTGCCCCTCTGTCCAACAATGTGGCAAGAACCCCTTCTCTTGCTCTGGCATGATTTGGGTGCACTCTCTTTCTGGCAACTGTGGAAAAACCCGAGTCAACCTGGAGCGTTTAGCTGCTTCTGATCCCACTTCTCCACCAGGGCACTGGGTGGATGCTGACAGGTAACTGCAGAGACTGCGCATTTCGGTTTTGCGCTGCTTTTTGGTCTTTTCTTTAGGCTTTACATGTTGTAGAGGAGCAGCTTAGTGTCATGTCAGTGTTATGATGGGTTCAGGAGCCAGGAGAGGGCTTGGCGGCCAAGAAACCTGATGGCTATTTTTTGGAGGAGAGGAATGCTGCTCTTGTAATTCAGAGCAACGTTTTGGTAATAATTTAACCAAATCTTTCTGCAGCAAATACACTGACCATGTTTCTGTTTACACAAGGTCTAACCATGGGCTGTCCTGCTCACAGGGATGATAAAGGAGAAAAGGTTCATGGGCAATGCAGTTTGGGTCATTAGAGGCTGGAACCCAAGGTTACTACTGGAGGGGTTTTATTTCAGGAGTTTTATTGGAGTGTGTGAGATTCCGCAACAGCTAATTTGTCTTGTGCTTTATCTATATTTTGGAACTGCAGCACTGGCCTTGAGTCGACTCTTTTACAAATTATTAACCAGCACTACTAACCCATTTTGGCGCCCAAAAAACTCATCCATGCTCGATAAGTGAATTTAATGAGACTCCAACCCAGAAGGAATCAATGTGGCTTATCTCTGACGCAAGGCCAGTGTCCTCGGTTTCCAGAGGGTTTAGTTAATGGTCAAGTTTGGTCCGTTTTAAGCCCTTCCCTTGTTTACATTATCATTAGCATTCGTTTTGATGGTGCAAACGGGAGAGGGGCAGCGGAAGCTGGAGAAAGGGCACTGGAGTTTACCCAAGGGCATTAACCAGCACAGATCGCTGCTGTTGTCAATGACCACGAAGAGTTTGCTGGAATCGTACATGTTGCCCAGGTTTCATGCCTCTGTCTTGTAAGGCCGGGAGTCTGGGATGCTTTGTGAGTGTGTGTGGCGGAACGTATTAAAGGAGGGGAGGAAAGAGTTTAATGTGAGCCACCCTCAGGAAATGTACATGGTTTTAAAATAGCGGTTACGCAATGAGCCTCAGATCCTCACGTGGATGCTGGACCTGCACGACTCTCCCTCAGTGGCCAGGGCTAGAGCGCTAGCCGTTAGGTTGCATGACTAAGTCCCCCACGGCTTCCAGAAGACCCCAGAACTGCAGCGGGAGCAAATGAGGCGGAGTAAATAGGCTTGACGTTTTAGTCGGTGCGTTGACTTATAACTTTGGGAGCACAAATCACTTCTAATTAGGGTCTTCCTGAAGGGTTCTGGAAGCAGATTGCGCTCTAGCCTCTGGTGTTGAACCGAAGGGGGAGCAGTGCAGTCGCTGGGACTTTTCTTTTGGACGAAACCTAAGAAATCAATGACTCATTCAACTTCCTTTGGTGTTACCTAAAATGTGACACTGTATAGTCATTTATTTTGTGTTTTTCCCCTCTCTATGTAGGCCACGGCTGTTTTCAGCAGTGTTTCAGAGGTTTTTTTCCTCTTCTTTCTCGAAGGAAAAAGCTGACCTCGGCCATACAATGGCTGTTTTGTCATCAGCCACACTTATGCAAATGCACTGAACCTCTGCTAGGCTTCGTTTCTGGCCGGATTCAGAGTGCACATTTATTTAGCTACCCTGAAAAACCTAAGCCCTACCAAACCCCTCCATATAGAAGTCCCTGATTTGATAGGAGGGCAGCCTGTTGATGGTGATCACACAGAAATCGACAGTTTATATTTAGACGTCCGCTTCTTCGGGTGATTGCCACTCTCTGGAATCCTCTGTTCTTGGATTTACGTTACACTCTTAGTCAAGCTGCCCAGTGTTACTGGAAAAGCTATTAAGAGCTATGGGATGACAACAGCAGGTTTAAATAGACAGCAGGCCTCGGGCAATTCCAGTGAAATGAAACAGAGGTGAGGGCTAGATGCCCCGCAACTCCTGTTTGGCACGTCTACGTCTGCGGCTCGGATTACCACAAGTGGACACGGGACATGCAGATCGGACGCTCGCAGGCGTCCCCCACTAATGCTTTTGGGGAGTGGAAATTTACTGTCCCAGTCCATGTCATAGCCACCCACCACCCCCACCCATCCCAGCTCCAAAGCCTAGCCCAATCTGCTGATTGCATTTAATTGTCTTAGTCTAGGGGGCGGGTCACCCCGTCAATCTGGGCTTACTCTGAGCTGCAGAGACATTTAGGCTGTGGCAGCTGAGGCATGGTGACAACGGAGAGAGAGCGGCACACATCAAACATAACCCAGCCATGAAGGAAATGTAAGTGCATTGGGCGGTGGGGTGACTGTAGTTTACTGGGCGGAGGTGAAGAAGTCATTAAGGCTCTTTTGCAGCATCCAGTTGTTTGTGTGTTTGGACTTTAACAGATGGATCTGAATTTGTCCAAAACATTAAAAGATGTTAGAACGCTCGTCCCAGGATGGGCTATCGGCGTTAGTTGAGTATCTTCAACTTTTTTAATGCACGTCAATGTATTTCCAGTCTTTTTGGACCATTTACTGTTGCCAGCTGGTGTTTTCAGATTGCATACATGGATAAATTTGAAAAAAATTGGGCGGATTTTAATCTGCAGCACAGGACTTGGCATTTTTGACCACATTCTCAATCCCAGTATTTAACGGCCATCTCGTTCTGACTCCCTGCCAAGTAAGTTTCTCTGCGGACATCGGAGTAATGAGCAAGGACACAGGATACCAGTGCTGAAGGATTTTCGCTCGCTTATGTAATGTAATGTGTTTGAGTTGTAGAAAGCCGCTAAGCTTCTGAAATGTACAGTTTTAACCCCCCGCGCCGGAGGATGAGCGCCAGCCGTCGCCAGAGCATTCAGGGAACTTCAGAACTTTAATTCTTCTCTTGTGTAACTGGAGGTGGAGTGGATGTGTGATCGGCGCTGTTGTCATGTTCTAGGAAACATGGTACGATGTCAGGATCTTTTTGAGCAGTCTTCTCCCCAAACGTGTGGCCCTTATCACAATCCAGGCGGCTGAATGCGTAATGAAAGAATGCTCGAAGAAAAGCAAAGGCTGCCTTCTACATCAAGGGCATTGGTGTCCAGTGTACGTCTAAATATCGAATTCGGCCTCTTCGGCCAGGGGTCACTGCGATACGACTCTCGGCGTCTCGTGAATGTTAATAGTGAGAGTATTGTGTATGCCTCCGAGCTGTCCGAGTTGTCTGTCAGACTGTCAGCCTTGGACGTGGTATTTTTCCACTTTCACTGATCTTCACTGGTCACATCGAAAGACGCGACACTGAAACCTATTTATTGTTTGTCTTGGTGCTTCACGGAGCAGGTCTCAAACTTACCATAGATTCCAAATGCACGTTTCCAACTAAATTAATAAATAAATAAATGAGGCTGTCCTAAATCGGAGCTGTGTTTAAAGGAGCGACCTTGCAACGGGGGCTATAGTTTGTTCTATCCCTGCCAAGTTGAAAAGGAGACGGGCGTAGGGCGCCAGAGCATTTCTGACATTGCAATCTGGCTCCCTGGGATTGCATTTGGACTGCTCTATGGAGCTTTGCTGGCCTGCGCTTTGAAACAGGACACCCTGAGCCAGTAATAACAATTCCCTCTTTGAATAGCGTCTTGACACATATAACCGCTGCGTTAATTAAAGAGACAGAGCACACCAAACACATGTTGCACATGCTCAGCTTGAATGAAGTCTTTGTTGTCTTGTTTCTCTGACTCGGGTTCGGTTGCAACATCCCACCATGCAAACCTGCAGCCTGATGCTTCTCTCTTAGCTTGTGGTAGATGGGTTCCTGTGTAAAAACCATGGCCTTCCACTCCACATGCAGACATCTGCTGGCACTGCAGCCTCTGGAAATGAAGTGTTTATGCTTGGCCTGGAACCCCAAACGTTCTGAGCTCCGTCAGGAGAGCTACATCATTTTAATCTTTGTCTTCTCTTGCATTGAAGGAACATTTTCATTTTGTGAATATTGCAGAAAAGCAATTTTGACGAGGTCTAAACATACGAGTTACCGAATGATGTGGAGGTGCTGGATAATAGGCCTTAAGCTTAATAACTGAATAATAAGCCTAGAGTTTAAGCCCATTACGCTTTTGTCCCAACAGCATGGCACAAAAAGAGAAGCTCCAATGTCTGAAGGACTTCCACAAGGACACACTGAAGCCATCCCCGGGAAAAAGTCCCGGCACGCGGCCCGAGGACGAGGCCGAGGGCAAACACCCGCAGCGGGAGAAGTGGGCCAGCAAGCTTGACTTTCTCCTGTCCGTGGCTGGGGGCTTTGTCGGTTTAGGAAATGTCTGGCGTTTCCCGTACCTCTGTTACAAGAATGGTGGAGGTGAGTGAACTTTTAAAAACACAGAACACTTTTTTATCCCAGGGGAAATGGCTTGGCTCATTAAAATAATCCTGGCATTATAGATTATACAGTAGTATTTGCTTTTTATGATCTACATTTCCATTAAATTTACATTTACAGCATTGAGCAAATGCCAGAGCGGTGTACAGGTGCTTTGTACAAAAGGAAAACCTCCCTCACATCTTCTTCTAGTTCTTACATAGAAAAAGACATAAAATTAGCGTTGGTGTTTAAATCTGAGGTGTGTCGAAGACCAGAAATGTGAGGTGTAACCGGGACTGGGTTTTACACATTCAGTGATCAGTATTACTTTTCTAGAGTTAAAGTGCATTTCTGTTATAACTGTATAGGACGTTATGTATGATTTTGGATTAAAACTCTTGAATTATGAAGCATGAATCTGCTCTAATGAACAGTATTATGTTTAACCAAAC
Source organism: Lepidarchus adonis (assembly GCA_037576955.1). Classification (NCBI taxonomy): domain Eukaryota; kingdom Metazoa; phylum Chordata; class Actinopteri; order Characiformes; family Lepidarchidae; genus Lepidarchus; species Lepidarchus adonis. The sequence goes on along the minus strand of JBBIGC010000131.1, from coordinate 7,788,957 downwards.
CTGCTGAACGGTTCACACTAAATCTGAGATCGAAACATTTTCAATCATGCAGTAGCTCTGGGGATCAGATACATCTGCATGGCTTGGAGCTGCTCTATCGGTCTTCTGAGCTTCACAAGCCCATATTTGGAGAAGCATGCGTGCTTTGATAACCCACACAGGAAGTACCAAAAAAAGAGGATGTGTAAAAGGTTCAAACTGTAATGCCTGACTGAGGTTCAGTTTGGGCTTATAGTCAATGATTGTGCACATAGTTAATGGGATTTAATGATTAGCAGAATTCAGCAAATTTATCAAGATGTACCTTGTCTCTTTCACGCTCAGGTGCATTTCTCATCCCATACTTCATCTTCCTGTTCGGTGGAGGCCTGCCTGTGTTTTTCCTCGAGGTGGCTCTTGGCCAGTTCACCTCACAGGGGGGAATCACTTGCTGGGAAAAACTTTGCCCCATCTTTACTGGTGAGTGTTAAACTTGCGATTGAATGTTAATCAACAGCTTTTGTCTGGAAATCATTTCGGGAGATAATGGTGCATCTTGCACCTGTTCCATTGCAGGATGCCGCTCTGAATGGGACGCCTGGGAGAGGGCAGGCACTGTCATTTAGGCAATAAAGGAAAGCTCAGTGCAGTGAGGATATTCACACCCTTTCCTCGGGAGCTGAGCCATGTAGGAAATAGGTCTTTAGAACAGATAAGGGAAGAAATCAAAAGCCTGATCCTGTTTCCAACAGCGCATGCAGACATATATCTCAAATATGAACCACTTTTTGTGGCCTATACGATTAAGTATGGTAGTAGGGCTGGGCAATATAGCAAATATATCAGATCACGATACTTTTTCAATACACAAAATGCCATGATATGTATATTTCTATCATCTTTTAAGATGGAACAAATGAAAAAGTGCCAGCAGGTCTGTATTTATATTTAAATATTTTAATGTTTTTCAGACCACAGTACAATAAGTTCACTTAACTAAAATGAATGACGCTCTTTTTGAAACTAACAGTGTTTAAGTACCAACGATATCAGAAAATGCTCAGAAAATCATATTGAGGCCACAATTTTTCACAGCAATGATAAATATTGTGATATTGCCCTGGGTTCACAGGCCAGTGAGCTGCTACTTTCTCATGTCTCCACAATCACATTGTGTTACTTCTGCCTGAGCAAAGACTGAAAGTAATCTGAGGATGTAATTTCCTAAAGGCACCAAACTGACTAATGCACTTTTGGAATGCCAGCTCAGACGGGAACATTCAGGTGCCTCCACCCAGCCCTTGAGGCCTAGGAGAGTAGTGTGCAGAGCATGTGGAGTTCAGTGTTGTCATAGGAGCAGAGATGACTAGCAATGAGATCGAGCCCATGACAGAGAATTACCTTAACCAGTTAAACGAGTGGCTGTTTCTCTCCATCATTTACCTTCACTGCACGTTTTTGAGTTATTTTGACCAAACTACAGGCCATAAATCCTATTCTCCCCATAAACTCTGGGATATTCCAGCCGTTTATTCTGGCCTCTCTGCTGGCAGCTTAGAGGAGGTGTCGTTGTTAGTCCTGGCCAGACCTGCTGTTTGTTTGCACAGTGATATTCCATGTTGGTTAGTGGAAATAGTTAGGGCTGAGAAGGGAACCTTCAGCAGCTGCTAATTAGTTTGTTGGCCAAGAAGCACGGTCGCTGAAACAGAAGAGTCATCGACCTGAGACAAACACTGACAGCTGGCAAATACCGGCTGATAAAATGGGGCATCTAGTGTTCGGCTCACCTGATCTGAGAGGAGAAAGGAAGTCGGACACACGAACGGCTCTCCGCCTTCCACACCGGGTCACATGACTCTTCATGTCAACATAGGACACAGTGAGGCATTTTATGAACATGTATAGATAATGTTTTGCTCTTGTAGATAAGAAAACACATATTTATTCATCCAAATCCAAATCAGTTCAGTATATTTGGTAAAGTATGTTTGCACATACACAGCCAATTAAACAAATAAGAAATACAGTATAATACATGACATAATAGACAATATATGATACATTACGTACAACGTCTGGATGAGTCTGATAACTGGTTTCCTCTCAGTTTGACAGTTGGGTTCTTGGAGGTGCAGTCATTGTGATCGTATTGTGTTCTTCATGATGTGCAAATTCTGGTTTGAGGTCATTAGGGAACATTTTCTACAGTTTCAATCAAATCAAATGCTCAAAACTGCTTCTAAATGACTGTTGCCCCTCAGACACATGGGAACACTGTCCACCATGTGTGGTTCAATGGAGCAAAGCTCAGAAACAGCAGCTTTTGCGATACATTACATGAAAAAAGAGGCTAAAATTGTCCAAATAACATCCTGCCTCATTCCAAGAACGTCCCCCTCGGACCACCATCGATATGCTGTTGCCATATCTCTGAAAACTGTTGATGTTACCCTTTCTTTTTTCCATGCAGGTATCGGCTACGCTTCTATTGTGATCGTTTCCTTGCTGAACATCTACTACATTGTGATCCTGGCCTGGGGTTTGTACTACCTGTTCCAGTGCTTTCAGCCGGAGCTCCCCTGGGCCAGTTGTAACAACCCATGGAACACGGACAGCTGTGTAGAGGACACACTCCGCAAGAACAAGACTCTGTGGGGTTCTGCGAATACTACCAACTTCACCTCACCAGTCACTGAGTTCTGGGAGTAAGTATCATCTCAGCTTGTTGTTCAGATCTGGTATAATGTGTTTGGAATGGAGACAGGAACACTCGCACATGGTGACTTCTTACCTTCTGGACTAGAGTTTAGAGAACGCCATATAAAACTACCACATGACCTCAGTAACCTCAGACAACATCACCTTTACAACCATCCGACTCCTTCTTTTTTAACAACTGTTTGCCAGCTTAGGTCAGCAGCATGGCTTCAGTCAGCAATTACATAGTAAAAGGCTGGACTGGACTGGCTGAAGCTGGTGCTGGAGTCATAAACTAGCCTCATCCACTCTACTCCATCTGACCGCTTGTTTTGATTTGTACTCCAACGTCCATTCAAACGTCCTCTTCTGCAGACCGCGCAGTGGTCATTGCTTACGTCATGTTTGTTTATGTGAGGAGAAGTCTCTCCTGGTCCTAGAAATGGCTCACGAGTTTCTCGTGTTTCCCCGCAGGCGTAACGTCCTCAGCATCTCTGACGGCATCGAGAACGTGGGCCCTGTCAAATGGGACCTGGCTCTGTGTCTCCTGGGAGTTTGGGTCATCTGCTTCTTCTGTATTTGGAAAGGCGTGAAGTCTACAGGGAAGGTGAGTCAAGGAGACATGGGGTTTCTCACAAATCGAATTCCGTGTAACTAAGTAAAAGCAGTTTTCCTACTGTTATCCGTCCGCATCCGAATAGCCGTGTTTGTGGAGCCAGAGTTGTGAATACAAACATAAACCCCACACCCCCCAGGTGATTAATGTAGAAGATAATGACAGCAAACATGTTCCTGGTAGAACGAGCAACTGCCAGCAGACGGCCGACCACAAAGTCAATCTAAAGCCGCCTTGTCTGGAGGCTTAAATCCCCATTTATTGATTGCTGGACTCAGGTCCACATTTTCCTCCCACGAACACAGCTGTAAACATCTCCGCGGCTGCCTGCCAGTACGCTGCCGACTCGAATTTCTCTTGGCCCACAACATGGCTGCACTGGTTTAGATGTTATGTAGATGGGAGATCACCTCTTTATTGGCAGAAATGTCTTTTGAATCATGCTTGGGTAGCAAGTGAGCCATAAACAGCCATAAATAAAGTATGTAATATAATTAGCTGTCCAGATCTTATGGTCAACACCCGAATCAGGAAATGTGGAGCAAAGTGGAGTGTTTCTCAATTCCTTTGCCTGAAGAACAATAAGATAATATCAAAACAGTGGATCAACAATTTTATTGGCTCTTTGAAGAGATCTCCTGAATAAACACTTCATTCTATTACGCATAAGGATATGATCTCCAGCTGGTTCTCAGGGACCTGTCGGTAAACATCCATCGATATTTTTCATCGTTTTTTAACACTGGAGCCAATCCTAGTTGATTTATGGACCAGAGAAGGGTCCAACCCATCAAAGGGCAACACAGAGACGGACAACCATTCACACAAACTCACACCTATGGGCCATCAGACAGTGGGGGGAAACTGGCAAATCCGGGAAAAACCAATGCAAACACAGGGAGAACTTGTAAACTCAACACAGAAAGACACCTGAGGCCGACCAGGGGATCGAACCCAGGACCTTGTTGCTGATGCGATGGTGCGACAGTTTTGTAGATTAGACAGAAGCCTGAAGATGATTTTTAAAGTCGGAAGCACCTCCACATCAAAAAGGTTCTACAGTAAAGTCAGGCTCTTCTTAGAACTGTGTAAGCGTGAAATTGTTTTTCATGTTTTCTTCCTTTAGGTTGTGTACATCACGGCAACCTTTCCATTCGTCATGCTGATTATCCTCCTGATCCGGGGCGTCACTCTTCCTGGAGCAGCAGAGGGCATCAAGTTCTATCTGTACCCGAATATCACCCGTCTCAAAGATCCTGAAGTAAGACCTCCTGCCTGCATGTAGCTGCCCTATACGTTCCATATCAGTACTATAATCACCTTCTCAGTAGAATACCTTAAAACAAGCCTCCACCACCTACCCTTCCTCCCTTGTGTGTAGGTGTGGATTGACGCCGGGACACAGATATTCTTTTCCTATGCCATTTGTTTGGGAGCGATGACATCACTGGGAAGCTACAACAAGTACAAATACAACTGCTACAGGTGAGCGTCCGCAGCCTGGGGGCGGGAGGCGAGGGATTAGTCCAGTCAACGGGCAAAAAAAGAAAAAAAAGTGGGGACCTAGGTTCCTTTTGTGTTAATTAACAAGCTCCATGACATATGTGTGACATAGGGACTGTTTGCTGCTGGGAGGCCTGAACAGCACTACCAGTTTTGTGTCTGGCTTCGCAATATTTTCCGTCCTGGGCTTCATGGCACAAGAGCAAGGGGTGGACATTGCCGATGTGGCAGAGTCAGGTACGAGGGTAAAAGTGGCAGTGATGGTGGGCACTGTTACTTCAAAAAAAAAAAAATCAAAGAGTTGGTCCAGTAGAAAACATCAACGGCAAAAAATATCGGCGACACCAGTGTTGAAACAGGAAATAAATAGCCAAATAGCTAAAAAAAAAAGTCAGGATTTTTCGGCAATCACACTCTTTGACAAGACACACAAATTTTAAAACGAGCTGAAGATGTAGATTTTAACGGAATACATCATCCGGGAGCAATTTTCTCTGGTTGGATTCGTCAAACAAAACAAAAACGGAAAATGTGTTGAGAGAATGTGCATGGAGACCCTGGGAAAACTGAACTCTTTTGATGGGATCTTGTCCAGTCTACTAATGATGAAGAGTCTACAGCTAGTTTAAAACAGCACTCAAACCTGTTTCTACAGATACCGAGGGTGAAACTTACAGAGAAACATCTTGAGTTCATAGAACAAACCGCAAATTCACAGGTCAAATTTCGGGACCCTGGGTTTATTTGTTGTATGAACTTTAACGCATTTTACTTTAATTTCTCCATTTGTTATGTTTGGCTCCTGTTCTAAGTGGATTCTATTGGTTCTTTTTCTCCATCCTGTAGACCATACTGGACATTTGTCAAGATCTTCAATTATCAAGCTCTTCATTCCACATGCTCTCGCCATTAAGTTTTGTAATTCTTTGACTTCCTCTTCTGGTTCACCTTGCAGTGGGTAGAGTAATGAGGTGAAGAATAATTTGACCAATCGATTGAATTTTCAAGCTCCTCATTGTTTCGTTCTTCTGCAATGCTGTTTCTGCCTTGACCTTATTCCGAGGAGACTCTGGCTTGAGTAGCTACATGCTGTGCATAAAGAATAAATCTTTATCACTGTGTTTATAGAACGCAACTTACATGGAATGCTCTGCAGAAGAACATGATTTAATGCCATACTTAGCTCCAGGATTCTCCGGGGAGAGTTCTGGTTTAGGACTGTGTTGATTATATTATTTAACTAAACAACACAAAAGGTAAGCAGTCATCAGGGCTTGTTCTAAAAGACGTTGCTCTGGGAGATGGCAGGGGCTTGGCCTTAACTGCAGAGGGAAGCTCCTATTGTTTCTGGATGTAGAAATTTTATTCGTTTGGCTGCTTGATTGCTTATTCCTCAGCTAAACAGTGCAATGTATTTGCTGTTGTTCATGATGTTAAACTGGCTTTCAGGCCAGGCTAGCAAGCTTTTGCAATAGTCTTGTTGGTGGTGTTATCTGGTTAGCGTTTCTGACCAACAGTGTTAAAACGAAACCATGAGTGAGAACATGTCTTCTAGACTATCCAGCTCAAGAACCTGTTGTAACGCTTCTTGTCTAGTTAACATTAAGAAGCTCACGAAAGTGTGTTGAACAGGAACAATCACTTGCAGCTCAAGTCATTGGCCGTAATTTCCCCTGTCTAAGTGCTTGGACATGTAGGGTCCACTCGCTCGTTTCTTTTCTTTTTTCGGTTTGGTCTGTGCTGCTATGCGCCATTTAGCAGCACGGATCAAAATGTGCGAATGACGAGCTTTGCTGATTGTTCTTTCTCCACCTCCCTTCTCCCTTCTCTGTTCTCTACTCCTCTAGGTCCCGGCCTGGCCTTCATTGCCTACCCTAAAGCTGTGACGATGATGCCGCTGCCGACGTTTTGGGCCATTCTCTTCTTCATCATGCTTTTGCTACTGGGTCTCGACAGTCAGGTCAGTGGGTCCTGAATGAATGGCATAGAAAGTGGTGAATGTCTAATGATCTTTGAATGTATACCATGCTAGTGTGGTCGAATCACAAGCTTAGAAATCAATATAAGAATATTATCCTGTTAGTTGAAAGTGAATATGGTCAATTTCTGTAATAAATAAATAGATTTTAGAATTAAATGTTTCAATGTAACACTTATATATATTCTCAGTATTTGGAGTGTTCGTCCCATATTTTCCCATAAATGAAACGCAAATTAGTGTACATAATCAAATTAGCAGAATTTGAATATATACTTTTGGATGGTCTGAAAAAAACGATGTTCACTTAATGCCCTTTAGAAAGTGAAAAGCTCATTATATCATCAAGCAAACGCAGTTCCATAGCATCTAAGTGTGTTAGAGACTCAGCTTTGCCAGTGTTCTGGATGAAAGTCATGGCAGAAAATCATGAGATCGCCACAACAGTACTGAAAACTTATTCTGAAAGGACCGTTTATGCATTACCATAGCGACCAGAGCGCATGCTGGGCAGAGGAGGACGTTACTCTGATCATTGTTAGTACATTTCAGGAAGACGCTGCTAATAAAGTTACATAATTACGCAGTGGATTCATGTTTATTATTATATTTACAAAATACCGCAGTTTTTGTGTTGGCCGTATAATTTAATTTGTTTTTTTTTATCTGCGACACCTTAAAATATTGAAAATATTGTCTGACATTCAGCCGGTCCGTGGCGCGAAAAGGTTTGGGGACCGCTGGTTTAAAGGATTTTTGTTGCTATGTGACCCCATATCATCTTCCTGAAGGGAGATTCATGGTGAAGTGGATGTGAGGGATCCTAAGTTATTTGTGAGGCTTGTCCTCTAGTCTGGGTGGCATACGGTTCATTAGTAAGTTTACATTCACCGCAATGTGCAGAAACATTACACGGCAAAATTACAAATTACAAGTTAAATTTGTGAAATCCAGTTGCACATAAATGACCTAAAGTGACAAAACATGCTGAAGTATGTAGAGCTTCTGGATATAAGTTCTAGAGATGATCTGAAAAATGACTCCTCATTCCTGCCTTAAGTATATTATATGCTGCAGCTGGACTGATGAATGGGTGTGTGTACATGTGTGAGACGTTCCAAAACTGAACATACTGTATGTACTAGTGTCAGTATTGCTTTCTGAACACTTTCTCATGGACCTATATTATCGAACATTACTGTCCATACCATCTAACATAACCACATAAAGATGTCAAGTTGTGAGCCAAGAGGAAAAGAAAATAACAACATATTAATGGCAGCCGTTCAGTCTTGGGAGTCTAATACTATCCCATTTCACTGCCCCATTGAAATTAAACACTCTGCTAAGTCAGTGGGCTCACCAGTCCAAGGAAGCTACTGAGCAGGGTGTGGTGCTGGCCCAGTTAAATTGAATCTGCGTTTCTGAAATGGAATTAGCATAGCTGCACTGGGAGCAAGGTAATCCATGTACAGTAGAAGAAGTGTACAGTTGGAACCCAAAGCTAGCAGAGGAGCCCAACTAGAGCAGAGGTTTATGTCTGAATACACTTCATGATTAAAAGTGCCCAATTTGCTATGAAAAGTTAATGCACTCACAACAAGATTTTAAGGACCATGTTGTACCTTGGGGGAATGGACCAAGGCTCTTTCTTTTATCTATCCAACTGTGTCCTGGAGCACAATTTGGTACAGTAGGACATTCCCCCAAACTGCATGTGAGTTGAACCAGCAGGGGAATCACCTGTTCACTGGCCCTGCAGGACCATGGCTGGGCACCCCTGACCTAGACTGTCCCCTTATCTCCTGGCATACATAAATGCAAAAAGTTGCCAAAATGTTATCTAGAACGATGTCATTCTTTTAATACATGGAGAACCTTTCAATAAATGGATAGATATGCTTGTGAAGGGACTTTCAAATCATTTGAAGAACCTACACCAGGGAAGTCCAGTCTTCTCCACAATGGGCTGGTGTGGTTGCTGGTTGGTTTTGAATGAAAAAAGATTGAACACTGATCTACAGTACTGTGCAAAAGTCTTAGACCCCTATACAAATTGTTTTAATGTCAGTTATCTCCTCATTGAGAGTCTTTCTGCAGTGAGCACACACGTGTACAATAGAGTAAAAGCAACAGTAAAGCAGTTAAAGGATCAAGAGTTAGTAAAGGTCATTGAGAAGTTTTGAGCTGGTTAGAAGAACAATGCTGGGTCCAGATCTTCTCTCCAGGCCTCCAGCCATTGCATGGATGTGTGAAACTCCTGCAGAACCTGATTTAATGGAAGGAAGGTCTGATTGAGGCCAAACCAGGGATTTAATGGCAACTACAAGTAACTTTGGGCTCCATGAGGAGAGATCTGGAGATGGTGAAGCTGTTTGACTCAAAGTCAGTGATTACTGTGTTCCTGTTATTTAAAGTTATACTAATGTTAATGCTTTGTTGGAAGACATAAAAGCTTCCAAATATCATTTTTTTAATGTTTGCACAGTACTGTATAGTGGCTAAATTATGCTGATTTAAAAAATATGCCCAAGCCATGAACCAATGAGATGAACAATAAGCCGAGAAGCCATTTAGGATCGTTTACTTCCAAGAGTTAAGTCTATGAAGTGACCTGACCTTTGCTCTTCTGTTTCACTCCTACAGTTTGTCGAAGTGGAAGGACAGATCACATCGCTGGTGGATCTGTATCCATCCTTCCTACGGAAGGGTTACCGTCGAGAAATCTTTATAGCTATAATATGCTTTGTGAGCTACCTGTTGGGACTTACCATGGTCACTGAGGTAAGTCATGGAAGAAAAATCTTCTGACCTTTCAGGTTGTTCAAGTATGAAATTTAGATGAACATGTTGAGTTCTTCTTCACTAGATCTGATCCTAAATGCCCCACTTATCGGGGTCTTATTAAGGGTAATATCCTGTGGTTGAACCTTTCCAAGTAAGAATAGCTTCACTCCAATATCTCTGGGCTTTATCTCTCTGCGGAGCCTTTTTATGGATATACAGTCACGTTGTTCCCAAAAAAGGAGACCCCATGCTATATTAGGAGATCCAGCCGGGACATACAATGTGTCACATTTCCAGTCCTATTTTTTTGTGTGTCTCCTGACCACACAGACAAAAAAAAGTGTCCGTTTGCTGCCCAAGCTTTACAGTGGCCAATTTACAAATGCTTGGAACTCCTGAATTTGTGTTTAGGCCCCGCCCCTAAGTCTTGCATCATCATTGTGTACATTTTTGTAATGGGGAAAGTCCATGCATGCGTTAAAGTGATCTGTTTCTCTTTCCAGGGTGGCATGTATGTCTTTCAACTCTTTGACTACTATGCAGCCAGTGGTGTGTGCCTTCTGTGGGTTGCATTCTTTGAATGTATTGCTGTAGCCTGGGTTTATGGTAAGTGCAATGATTGTTGTCGAATATCTAAATAACTCCAGTGTCAATTGTAATTAGTTTTGAGGCATTTCTACCCACATAACTGCCGAGCAACAGCAGACAGTGTTGTGAAATATTTGACTGCTGGGTGCTGCTTTGTTGAAAGAGTATTAGTCAGGTAGAGTAAACACCGCAAGTGCCAAGTCAATCATTGTTCGCTCAGATTGTCATATCCTGAGAAAGGAAAGAAGGAACTGTAGCAATCTTTGGTTCCTTCTTCTCTATGAGCTTCCATCAGAGCACAGTCATGTAACGTGGGTGATTATTTGTCACTGTGAACCACTGCATTTTGCGTAGGACCGGGGTGTCAAACTCTGGTCCTGGAGGTCCGGGGTCCAGCACAGTTTGGTAGTTTCCCTCCTCAAACGTCTGGAAATTAACTAAATCTGAGCAGCGGAATCATCAAACCGTGCAGGACACCAGATCTCCTGGACTACAGAGTGGGCAGCTGACACAGGACTGAACCTCAGTAGTACTTTTACTGGTCTGGGACCTTCTGATGAGTGGGGCAACTCCCTAACCATTACACTAACACTGGCCCAATGTTACACTACCTCACATACAGACATGTTTGCATACAACCTACTGTATCTCAGCCAGATCTCTGAATCATGTCATGACTGTAAGGCCTAGCGCAGTTATGTAATATGACTTAACAGCCCTGTCCCTCTCTGTAGGCGCTGATAATTTCTATGATGCAGTTGAGGACATGATTGGCTACAGACCCAATCCCTGGATGAAGTGGTGCTGGACTGTAATCACGCCTCTTCTTTGTGTGGTGAGTTCTTTCCTTCCTTTACTTCTATTAAAGAGACACAATTTCACAATGCGTGAGACAAACGGCAAATTAAATACCTCAAAGGACATTTGACACAGTTCCAGCCCTGATCCTCCTCCTCCTCCTCCTCCAGCAGTAAAACTACAGCGCTGGTGCATTTTTCCGCTTTGGGATTTGCTGTGAAAATCCGACTTGCTGCCCGCGCTGAGGTCCAGATGGAGTGACCATCTGCCTGCTAGCAAGGATGAATGGGGAGTTAAGGATGGGCATGGGATTAGTTTCTGTGGGAGCAAGGATGCACATTTTCCCCCTGGAAGAGTGCTATCTGCAGTCAAAAACCTAAGCAAATTGTTTATTCCTCCAATCCCCTTGCGTTTTTGGGTCAAAATGGCCTTTATCTGTTAAATTCTTCTTTTTCTCATTCTACGGTGTTACTATAGTGTCTGTAGTGCTCTGCTGAGTGTACGAGACACTCAATACTGATTAAGCACTTCTCTCAGATGCCAGAAATTCAAAGGAAATGCCATTCCTGCAACGCTCCAGCATTGACTCAACTCATCCTTGGCCTTCAGTGATGTCATTCAGTTTCTGTTCCTTTACTTAAGTGATTGGGGTAAATGACTATGCAACACATGCAGGATATGGGGATTATGGTGCCAAATGCTTTAAATAGGACCCCGTCACCCACCCATGCACCACTTTCTATAAGACTGTCAAGATCAGTTATAACAACCGCTTCTTCTTCCACCTTCTACAGGGATGTTTCATCTTCTCCTTGGTCAAATACAAGCCTCTGACGTACAACAAAGTCTACGAGTACCCTGACTGGTCCATTGGAATCGGCTGGACCCTCGCCCTCGCCTCCATGATCTGCATACCAATGGTGGTTGTGATAAAGATCATCCAGTCTGATGGACCTCTCATTGAGGTAAGGAGGACCATCTATTCAAACGCCATCTCCTTACTTTATTCTCCTCGGTGTTAAAGTGTAGGAAGTGCAGGTGAGCTTTACAGTAATTATTCGGTCACATTTGTGACGGCTGGTGGCCCTTTATACCTCCAGCGATGAAATTTGCATCTTCTTCCCGGCTCAAATGCCATGATGAATGTTTCGTTCAAATCTAATTTGGAGTTTCACATGTTTAGCAAAATGCTGCCACGTTTCTGTCCCACCAGTTTTCCCAGCATACCACTGTCTTAGTTACAGTCTCTAAGATTTCTGGATTAAGGAGAGGAACAACATAACAACCCCAAATAGAGATGTAATCTCAGTGGCAAAGCCCCTGGACATGTTACCACATTTCCAGAAGTGTACCCAGCGTGTACTAGGGAAGAAAAGGATTCTGGGACAGATGGGAAGGCAGGGTGCAAAATGTGAATATGATGCAGCAGCTCATATTCACCATCTAAACTAAACATCTTTAATTATTGTTTAGTTTAGTAAATCTGTTGGAAAGCACACACACTGGGTATGGGGTTACCTAGTGACTGTGTTATGTTTGCAAAAAGAGTTGCAGGGAAAAAAAAAAGAGAATTAAAGTTTAATAATAATAATGGAAATGCTGATCATAATAATGATAAGAGTAATAATATTAATGATTACATGATGATGATGATGATAATTACAAAAGTATGATAATAAATGATAATTTGATATGTCAATAATAATATTAACAATAATAATAATAATAAATACAATAAAATTGTATTAAAAATAATAATAATAATTATTATTATAATATAAAATATATGTTTATCACCATTAAAGTATTATTATTATTATTATAGCAATACTTTTTTTTATATAGTGCCTTTCTCAAACCCAACATCCCCTCACAGAGTCGATCACCGTGTGGGATGGTACCTCAGTGGTGCCTGGGCTGGGGCTTGAACCTGTGACCTCCTGATCCCAAAGGCAAGGTCCTAACCAGTAGGCCACTTAAAAATAGAAACAGAACAATAAGTTAATGCGGTAAATGTCACAAGGCACTTTCTGAAATTTTTATTCCTCCGTTATATAATCTGTTTCAGCAGAACAGCTCGTGCCTCCACCTTGTTGCTTTTAACTGCTGCTGTAGCGAAAGCAAGTCTCAATATTACACACTTCAGTAAAACTGCTGATAATCAAGAGGTTTAACCAGACAATTTCCAAAAACTGCTTCTCAAATCTGAAATAAATACCTTCAGTATTCATACCCTTTAATGCTTCAACAGTCCTGCTTAAAAAGACACGTGTGAAAATACATGCCTGTGTGTGTGTGTGTGTGGCCCAGGGCCCGGGATATATTTAGGCTTGCACACCAAAAGGCTTAACACATCTGGCTCTGTGTCGTCTTCTAACACATCTGACCTGAAATCTTTTGTTTTTTTTTGTGCAGAGGATTAAAGCGGTGGCAGCCCCGGTGCGGGGCGGGGCGAGTTCGTGTCCCCAGGAGTACCGTCCGAAGAACACTGAACTGGCAAATCCTCTGGACCCCAATGGGAACAATGGCTTGATCAAGCCCTCCCACACTATTGTAGAAACCATGATGTGAGCGCTCTCTATGAGAGGATTCAATATGCTTTCCATTTTTATATATATTTATATTTATATATAAATATACATTTTATATATATAGAGAAATACAGTGGCAAGAAAGGTATGTGAAGCTTTTGAAATGTTGTGCATTTCTGTGTTAATTTACCATAATATGTCAAGGATATTGACACATAATGTGTCTAAAATAATAATAACAAAACAAATCTGTTTTTTTATTGAGAACAACCATAAACATCTCATCATATTGATGGTTGAATAAGTATTTGAATCTTTGAAATTAATAACCTGTTGACCACAAACATGCTATTTTGCACATTACAGACGTGTAGCAATGTTCGTTTTGTAGCTGCTGCTTACTAAAAAGACACTGCTGCACACCTGAAATTTGTGAAAATGTTTGTGGACTAATGAAAATCTTATTCGTGAAGCTTCTGGTTGAGGTTATTGCTGGTTAACCTGTTATTAATTCCAAGGGTTCACATATTTTTTCCACTAGCAATATGAGTTGTTTATGTTTGTCCTCAATAAAGACATTAAACGATAAATTTTTTTTTGGTTGTTTTATTATTTTAGGCCCATTATATTTGTCAATAACCTTGACTTAGAGCAACATTTTAGGACAAATTAATGCAGAAAAAATGTTCACCTACTTTTTCTTGCCACTCTATATAAATAAATTAATAAATAAATAAATATAGTCATAGGACCAGGTTTACATATCTCTGTATCTGCACTAGGAGTCCTTTTTGTTTTCTACAGAGGAAGTTACAGTTGTTTTTATCTGCTTTTAATATTTTTATCATAATGTTATTATATAACTATTATTATTGTCGTCAGTGTAATTAGAGGGAAAATTGATCTCAATTCACACAATATCTCAACAAAGAGTTCGATGTTTCTTTTTTTTCTGTAAATAATGGCATTTCATTGATCAGTGTTTTATATCGGAGTGGATAAGAAAAATACTACCCATTTAAGAGTCATTTGTTATGGTGTTTAATAAGTGATATTAATGTACCCAGAGAAAACGCCACTTTCATCCTCACTTGCAGTATTTTTTGTGGATGTGATCTTGTGTGGTAAGAAGTTTGTCTTTGTAGCCGTTGCTATTATGCAGTCATATTTGTTAGCTGTGTTGACACCGAGCTCAAGCATTCTAACTAACTGGGCTTTTTAAAGCGGAGCAGTGCATCGAGGACACTACCATTCTCTTTCCCAGCGCAAGTCTGACACACGGAAACTGCCATTGCACTTAATGCAACAAGTCACCATGCATTTTCACCAAAGCACAAGTGATCACACTAATTCTTACCCTCTCTGTATCTCTTCAATGGGTGCTGTTGGGAGAACCACTAAAAAGAAACATACTGTTGATGGTAGCACTCTTCACCTCACCTCAATCTGAATGCACAGCATCTGTTAGTTCAAGGATTGATTGGATTGATAAATCGGATCCACTCCTACCCATCTTTCAGCACTCCCTAAAAACGGCTTCATATTTGCCCTGGCAGAAGAAGGAAAACCCGGCCCACACTGACACTGATAGATCTTCATTGATTTAAGCTTATTTATGCACTCGACACATTCTGATCCTGGAGTGTTGACATGTGAGAGAGATTTTGCCCCAAATTGTGAAGCTATAACCGTTCAATAGTGCATATACATTTTTTGGAAACCCCTTACTGAAGAGCAGAGTTCGAGGCAGCAACCTACTTGGTTCAGTACGACCAACATAAACCAAAGTGACTGTTATTGTGGACACACTCCATCAGACAGCGCACCACACTATGGCAGATCAGGAGCGGTGTAGCAGGACGGTTCCTCAAGGGTTCCTCAGTGGTGCCTGGGCTGGGACTTGAACCTGCAACCTTCTAATCACAAGGGCAAGGTCTTCAAGACCGCCCAGACTATCAGTATGGATATAAATGTTCATGCGGGTTTATGTCAGTTGTCATAAAAGGCTTCTGTAGGTCGTGTTGCTTTACGAATGCTGCCCTTCAGGAAAGTGTTTACCGTTTTAAAAAAAAAATCAAATTCACAGCATTGTTTTGTTTTCACATTTTGCCTTTTGTATTCAGTATATTAAGACTTTATATGATTTCTGTCAATAATTACCATTTTTTTGTCATAGGACAGAATTTCATTTACAACTATTAATCGCAAGAAAAGCTTGCAGCAAATTGTAATGTGCAATACTTTGTAGAACGATATGCATTGTTCCTGTCTTTTTGAAATGATGGTACATTTAAAGCAATGAAATCAAGAAAGCGGCACATCAGGGGCCAATTTTACATACAAGTGACTCTGAACTAACTCCAAAAACTTTTTTTAATTTTTCAAATTCAGCACATTTGCACTTACTGTGACAACTTCTTTTTTTTAATTAGACGTGAAATGAGAAAACGTTATGAAGAGAGTCTGGTAGCCGTGCCGATTGAGTTCTTTTCGTTAGACTGACTTGGCCTCTACGTTACAGAACGCAACACCGTAGCCAAACGACTTCATCTGGACGTTATTCGTGTAGGGAATGTTTTATTTCCGACATTTCTAGAGGTGCTTCTTTGAAAATGTTGCATTTTGAAAAGAAAGAGGCCCTATTTTTCCACAGAAAGAGAGGTGAAGTACCAGCCTCAGGGTATGATCGTGGCACAGACCCTCAGAAACAAAGGCTTGACTGAGTTGCATCGTATAGTAACTTTGTAAAACTACATGTTTTTTTTTAAAGATGGCGAGTGTTTTTAATCCATCAAATAACGTTAAAAGAAATTACAAATGTTTTTCTTTGTTTAAATTCCTAAGGATAACCTGTAAACACAAATTGTATTTAAAAAGATTTTGGAGTACCTAAAAAGCATTTTTATTTCTTAATAAACATTTATTTTTGAAAAAGCCTTCTGCTTTTGAACATTGCCAGCATTGTTTGCTCATGTTCAGTGCTCATAGTGCACTTTAGGAATGTAACTGTGGTCGAACTGCTTCAGAGCCATTGGTTCTTGGTCCTCACAAAGCCTTCAGCAACCGACACACACACACACACACACACACACACACACACACACACACACACACACACACACACTGCCCCTTTAAAATGACCTAACAACAATGCTGGGCCCAAGCCAGGGTATTTTAACACACGCATGGCTTCTTAAAATACGCCTTACGAGGACACGACCAGAAGTGGTGGCTTAGGCAGTGGAAAACCAGGCACGGACAAAATAGTGGACGATATAAATATAAATCCCCATTCTTTTCAAGAGGTCACTGTGGCCAGAGAAATCTCGACTTGCCCTGAACAGCTGAGCCAAGAGGCCTGTCTGTTTCTGCCCAGCAGCTGCTCCTGCTGAGTGGTCATCAAGAACGAAACAGATAGCACCCAGGGGATAAGAAATCTGCACACGTTCCAGCTGAACATGGAAAAATCCACAAAACTTCCCAGGCTTAACTTTCAAAAAGGAGAAGAATGTTTTTCTCAGGACAAATGACTCAGGACGAGCCAGTTTCCCACTGAAGATGGATTATGCACTGTCCTCAGTCCAGCACATTGTTATAAATATCTAGCTTAGAACAGTATGAGGACACATTATGACCGTCCCGATGTCGTCTTGGCCCAGGCTGTAAGGCACAGAATATGCCCTGAAGATGAGTTTCAAAATTCAGTATTAAACTTATGTAGTTTGAGATTCAGGTTGAGACACAAAGGCAAAATATCCTAATGAGTTCCTGGTGTGGAATTTTTAGAAAATAACTGTAAAGATTAAGAGCAAACTTTACTAAAAGTTTACATTTTAAAAGAAATAAAAGTTTACTTAATGCAGAACAAAGTTCTTTTAGTCAATGCGGAGAAATGTGTACACTTGTTCATTGAAACCTAACTTGAAAACTCAAATTTGCTCATTTACTTAGTAAAAGGGAGGAAACCGGTTCTTTTTCATAGTAAACTCAATTCACAGCATTTGGAAACTTTACATTGTGTGGAAATGCATTAACTTTCCAAAAATTTAAAGGAATAGTTCAGCTGATTCTGCAGTCAATAAAACCATGACATTGAGTAATGCTAATCAATGACTATTGGCTTTCATTTGTTGTTAGCAGCATTAGCATTAATGGCTGAACTCCTCTCACGAAGAGCCAACCATTGAGAACCATCACTTAGGGAACTGAAAGTGGTTCTTCTGAAGGAACGCTCCCTTCTTTTTAAGAAGGTCGAGAAGCATTGGCTCAGCTCCAAAAAGGCTGCATGATTTTATTCTTAGACGCCCTAGTCCCATCCCACTTTAAAGTACCATGTAAAACTTTCAGCTTATCGTTTAGCTTCTCTGATGCTCAGCAGAACATTCATCTGCGCTTTAGAAGATCTAACACTTAACCAATCAATACACCTACAGCAGCATCCTCGTCTTCTCTGCAGGCCACTGATTTTACTAAGAGAATGATGATCCCACTGCCTGCAATTCCCACCAACAGCCCATCGTACCATCACACTGTATCTTTTGTTCATGTCATTGTTTATATTGCAAATACTTACAATGCATATTTTTATTTTTATTTGTAGTGAAGAGATATGAAATTATATATTTTAGTATGTGCTTTGATAGAGGATTCCTGTAATTTGGCAATTTTGTGAAAAAATAAAATAAAATGATTTGAAATACAGTTCTATTTTTGTTAGTTTTTTTTGTTATTGTTGTATTTTGCTCTTTTTTAGTCCATGATACAACCACAACATATCAAACAAGTGCCTTTTACATCAATTGTGTTTTCACACATTTAGTAAACATTTCATAGAAAGAGAATTTGACATGTTCTGTTTGGTCTGAGAAAGACCTCTGGGTCATTTCCCCTGAACTGTTGACTTTGGCAGACACTGCGACACCTGACAGAGGAAAAGAGGGATGGGTCATGAAGATTATCAGGTGACACATGACTAAAGATTTCCAGAATGAAGCCCTGTCATATCAGTGGAAAATTACTGACCAATAACCAGATTGTCTCAGAATGGCTGATTGTGGTGGGATGGGTTCGGGTTAATTCCCCTTTTACAGGACAGTAGCACGTGACAGTTTTTTAATGAATGAAGTAAGAAACAGTGAAAGTTTTCCAATATTTCATGGCAGCAGGTCTGCAGGTGTGACCCCCACCTCATCAAAAACGATGCAGAGATCATCTGGGATAATCCTATGATCTTGGAACATCATCAACTGGAATTTTTTTGCAAATGCCTTTGATCTCACAGAGAAAAGAACTCTGATGTTCTTTAATTTCACACTAGTGTTCTTTAGCTGGCAAACAGAAACATGATCGGATTTGTGGGTTTGTGTGAGGTCAGACTGAGTGGTGAGTTTTTCCATTTTTTTTCGTCATTTCTCTGCACGGAAAGTGGCGTAAAGCAGTCCAGTACACTGTATTGGCATTACCAGCCTTTGAAATCCTGGTAAGTAATTAAATAATCATATACAGCCATGTGGAAAAAGTTAAGACACCCTACGAAAGTGTTTTTGTAACATTCTTGGACATATGGATATTTAATCTCAATGTTAACAACACTGGGAGATTCAATTAATACAACTACACAATTAAAACTGAAGAAAATACTTCAAAATCTTTTGTAAAATGTAATTCTACAAAAATGCAATTTCTGGTAAGTAGTAACTTAGGACACACCCACCTTTATTTCCAATTAGTCACACACAGGTGTAGCACATCAGGTAATTGCATGATTAGAACATTGTTACTCAGTGTTTTGTAGGAGGTTTGCCCTATTTAAACCTCAGACATTTAGTTTGTTGTGCTCCTTCCTGGTAAGGTGAGAGTAAACACCATTGTGAGATCAAAAGAGCTGAAGTCTTCAGAATCAAGACCATAGCAGCTTATAAGTCTGGTAAGGGATTTAAAAAGATCTCAAAAGAATTTGCAATCAGCCAACATAACTGCCAACATGCCCAGGTCTGGTTGTCCAAGCAAGTTCACAAAGAGACCACAAGATGCTAAAATAAGTCTCCAAAAGCCTAAAATGTAATCAGGGGACCTACAACAGGCACTTGTTGATGTGAAAGTGCCTCAGAAAGAGACTGCAGAAGTTTATCTTGCATGGGAGGTGTGCAAGGAGGAAACTTTGCTCTCAAAGAGAAACATTAAGGCCAGATCGAAGTTTGTCAAAGAGAATGTAGATAAGGATTTCTGGGATAATGTTCTTTGGAGAGATTAGTCTGAAACTGAACTATTTGGACACTGGAACAGAGGACATATCTGGCATAAACCAAATATGGGTAAAGAACCTACTGTGGAGCAAATTACAGTAAATCCACCAAGGACTGAAGGCTGAAAACTAAGAAATGAAGACTCCTGGAGTGGCCGAGTCAAAGCCCAGATCTTAATCCCTTTGAGATGCTGTGAGGTGACTTGAAAAAGGCTGAACATGCTACAAGAAGCATCTCACTGCAGTTATTTCAGACAAAGCTATTAGGGGGTAGGGTGTCCTAACTTTTTCCTCAGCTAGAATACACATATTTGTTGATATCTTTTTAAATTAATACATCAAGGTTTATTATTTTTAAGTGATTATTGTCATTGTGAACTCACCATCACACACAGTGCATCACAATAAAATTGATTTCTGCATTTAACCCATCATACGTGCACACACGGAGCAGCGGGCAGCTATGAGAAGAGCCCCGGGACCAGTGAAGTGTCCGGGGTGGGACGTGGACTTGAATCACTTTCTGTTCCAGAGAAAAATAAAAACAGGATTAGACATTGGTAGGTAATAAAGAATATTTAATGGAGTGTCCTATTTTTTTCACATGACTATATTTATTTAAGAATCATCTTCCACACACAGTGCATCATCTTTCAAAACCAAGACAAGACCAAATCAAACTAATGTAGGCACTGAGATTGGACCGAGATGAAGACTAAGATGAAGACAGAGGTCAGACTCGAGTGCTACAGTATTAGTATGAACATGAGCGTCGCACAAAATGTAACTCTACACTGATGATCCTTCATGTCGTCAATGGATTCGTATCTTTTCTAACACGTCCCTGTGCAGTAGACGTGAAGCTACTTTATACAGCTGTTGTGCATTATTCATGTCTGCCATGCTTGCAATGCCACGAGTATCTGCACCTCGACAAAATGTGAGGTTGTGCCACCACCTGATTTGGTTCACTCACGTACATCACGTCCTTCTGGAGGAGGAAATGAGTGTTGACAGAAAGGTGGTCTGGGTGGGAGGGAAACAATGCTAGACCCCTGAACAAAGCCCGGAGCTCAAGCACATCTGAACATGAAATTGTAGTGAAATGTCAGATCTCCAAAAAGGACTGTCTAATCATCAGGAAATTTACACAATGTAAGACACTGCTGGAGTTAATTAGTACATAAATAAATTTAAAGTTTTTTAATGAATACCATTTTTAGTCAGACTGTGCATATCATTAAACATGTATACATACTGTATATTATACTTTTACAATATAATTTTTATTATTTAATATACTTCCAGTACATATATCCACTTACAAGTGATATATGTGCATTGAAGGCGAAGGAGCTCCAAAATGTTCTCAGCTTCTACCATTATTAAGCACCACTTTGCAACCTATGCAAAAATGGTGAAGGTGCTTGCATGGCTTAGACAATCTTCTGGTTTGATTGCCCCAGAACTTAAGAGAGGATTGTGAAATAATCAGGAATGTTACTGTCAGTGGAGTTAAAGTCTGTAGTGTTAATTTCAGTGGGGTTACAGTCAGTAATGTTAATGTCAGTGGGGTTACAGTCAGTAATGTTAATGTCAGTGGGGTTACAGTCAGTAATGTTAGTGTCAGTGGAGTTACAGTCAGTAATGTTAATGTCAGTGGTGTTACAGTCAGTAATGTTAATGTCAGTGGGGTTACAGTCAGTAATGTTAGTGTCAGTGGAGTTACAGTCAGTAATGTTAATGTCAGTGGTGTTACAGTCAGTAATGTTAATGTCAGTGGGGTTACAGTCAGTAATGTTACTGTTAGTGGAGTTACATCAGTAATGTTACTGTTAGTGGGGTTACAGTCAGTAATGTTAATGTGAGTGGAGTTACATCAGTAATGTTACTGTTAGTGGGGTTACAGTCAGTAATGTTAATGTGAGTGGAGTTACAGTCAGTAATGTTAGTGTCAGTGGTGTTACAGTCAGTAATGTTAGTGTCAGTGGTGTTACAGTCAGTAATGTTAATGTGAGTGGAGTTACAGTCAGTAATGT